>OZ024860.1:51121857-51139357 GCA_964017155.1 Oasisia sp. SBJ-2009 | reverse complement strand
CTGACTATGTGTAAAATATACTTAGTAGATCCGCTAGATGGCAGTACTGAATCGAAGAAACCAACTATTCAGCTTAGCTGAGACAACATCAAAGGTAACATGGTCCAGTTGGTCAATGTTATATTATGTAACATTACTGGCAATAATGTAGACTAGATACCATGCAACAAAATATATAAGTGTAGCACATACAAGTTTTTCTATAATGACTTACTAGTAGTAACGTGACTTTACCTACACTAATTTAGTGGAAAGACCGCCGATATAGGCATGTTTAAATATATTTTTTTAAGTCAGGATAGCTGGGCTATTTTTACGACAAAGCTTCCCTTTCCCCTCTCATGAGCTTTTGACGTGTCATGAGTAATCACCCAGAGTGGTGGCTAGTGACTGTAACTAGATACAAGCAACGATCTGGACAGCGTGTCCACTGTGGCTTGGACAAGAGTGGAATGCTACGTCAACAGTCAGTATGCCGGATAAATCGTACACCCAGTGCCTGCCTTGCAGCTAGCTTATTTTATTAGGTGTTTTTGTGTGAATAAAAGGTACTGATTACTGAGCATTACTCAAGTGATGCCTACAGGTTAGTATAAGTGTTGATGCTTATAGCATCTTCCCACTGACTCATATAATGATTAGTTTTCTGTCTTTAGTAGTTAGTAGCCTTTTGATATTTGTTTTTTGTCATTCAAAGCATGCATGATGTCATAAAATTGTTCGAGCATCTTGCAATTTTGTCATAGCTTGATAAAATACTGTTCAATATGCTCTTGGAGCATTACAATGCTAAGCACACACCTACCGATTTTCAGCACACACCTACCAATTAGTCGGCGTAAACTCAGTCGGCCGACTGCAGTCGGTAGGTGTGTGCCGAAATTTTCGCCGACGGTCGGCCTTATTCCGCCGAATTAATGCCGAAGCAAATGTTGAATCGGCAGTCGACGCTAGTTTGCAGTCACCGTTAGATAAATACGTATCCGGTGTCAGCTGTGACGAATCGGCGTATATCCGATGACGAGTCGACTGGTGTGTGCTGGTTCTTTTTCATAACACGATGGTCGGCGGTAATTTGGCCAATAAGAAGGCAACACACGATCATATGACATATCTCGACATAACACTACGCCCGCACGTTTTTTTCAGTTTTCAAACCAACTTGCACTTTTTATTTTAATAATTTATTTTTATATGTTTACTAACATAGCGAATAATTAACATTTGTTCTATCCTATAAGTACTTAGTCATTGGTCATCGTCGTTTTATATCGTTTATTTATAAAGACGCCGGCATAAATAAACGTAATTTCTGCATGATTTTACTTCACGCTTCTGGTCGGAATCGCCATTTTGTCTTAAAACGCTACCGGTCGAGGCGCCGCTACCGGATACATATATAACCTTAAAATCTGCATAGCGGTGCTAGCGGTAACTAAATCTTTTGAAGAATTCTTTGGGTGCGACTGATTCGACTTTAACATAACGCGCTTTTAAATATAAGGTTGTTTTACTGATATAAAAACAGTTTTCGGCGTTGTGCAGTTTTTCGCTGGAAGATTACATTTTGTTTAAACACGCAAGCCATATCGTGGTGAAGGCTAACTGCGGAGCTCCATGTTATTACGGCGTTACCATCGTCAGCAAGCGGATTGTCGAACAAGTGAAGTGGCATTCTTAGGAAATTTGCATAGTTTTCCCGTTCCTTTTGGGGCAGTTCTTAAACTAAATGTACATACGCCCATTGCGCCTCTCTCGCCGCTATATATGGGGTTAATATGGGGACGCATCCACGCATTCCTTGTCTTCGTTTTCCGTAGTCGACATCGGTGATGGCGACATCGTAATGATGCAACTATCACTATCGCCAGCCCAAACTCATCATTCCTTCCTCTGTTAATGGAGTCATTCTTGTGAATAAATTCTCTCAAGTAAACACCAAAGGTGTAAACACGCATATTTAATTGATTTTAAGGACACGCTTAGCGCCGACGGTCGGCGTAAGTCGATAGGTGTGTGCTGGCAAAAGTCGGCGTTAGTCGGCGGAACTAATTGGCGTTTAGCACCAACTGTTTTTTAAGCCGACTGCCAACTGAAGTAAGCGTAGTCGGTAGGTGTGTGCCTAGCAGTAGTTCATGATTACTCACTTACTTGTTAAGAATTTTCCAATTTGTTGACTTTGATCAGCATTTTCCCCCCACATATTCCAAACTATTCTGGTTACTTTTTTAAATGAAAGAACCAGGATGTTGGGAAGCCTGATGTCATGTCATGATTAGCTGAGGCATGCTGTAACCCCAAACTTTAGGATTTCCAAAAAAAGTAGAGAAGCACAATTGTCACGGAGTTGAAGCCACTTTAAAATTTGGCAAGCAGTGTTAGATCATCAGCACACAAAATTCAAACTAGCTAGGATATATGAAAAAACATGGTCAACAAAAGTTGGGCATCTGACGTGCGCATAGGCAATGGGCATCCTCTGTTATTTCCCATCAGGGTGTTTACCGTTCGAAACATCGCCTTAGTGTAATGCCGACACTGCTTGATTTGTTTCTCATAGTACTCAGAATTGGCGGCACGTTTTGACTTGTTGACAACGACACAAAAGTCACGGTAGATTTGGTGATGTACCTCTAGTTTTGTTGAGCACCAGCGACGTTCTAGCTGCCGTCGTTTGCGTTTAGCGTCACGAAGAGTGCCCATGTACCATGGGGCGTGTGGTCGGAGCGTTATTGTCCGATTAAACAGTGATGCCTGGGAATTGATGATATCATTCAACGAGCGATTATAGTTTGTTATTTAGTCATGGAGAGGTGTTTCACTGTCACATAGGTGTTTGTCCTGACAAATGCATTCTTTGAATGTTGTAGTATCGATTGCACGTAATTATCGAAATTTAACAATCGCTCGATTTGTGCGTGGTTTTGACAAGCGAGCAGAGAACGACATTGCGTAGTGATCACCTCTGATGTTTCCAGATGTATCACGTAACACTGGATCAGTCACTTCTAGTTTCTGTATGATGTCATCGGAATCTTCATTTATTATCATGACATCCAGCGTATGACCTTTTTTGTGAGTTGATTCATTGACATGTTGCTTGAGTCCGCAGGTGGAGAGCGACTCTTTGAATCTATGGGTGTCTGTGTTGGTGTCCGAGTCGAGATGAAAGTTGATATACCGACGATGATGCTGTCTGCGTATTCAACTGCAACATGCTCAATGAAAGATGACCATTCTTGTAAGAAAACGCTTGTCTTGAATGCGTTCTGAGTGGATGTTGGCGGATGGTACACGACAATACAATGAATTGTTGCACCGTGATGTTCAACACGGCAAATAGTATATTCAAAATGTGCCACGGTAGTGTCATTGGATGATGATACAGTTGTCACCGGTAGTCCGGTTTTAAACATGATTCCCACGCCGCCACCGATTCTTCCAGTATTTCGTGGAACTCGATAAAATTCATATCCAGTGGGGACCATCTCACTGATGCAGACAGCGTCAATGTCAATGCGAAGCCATGTCTCTGTCAGGCACGTAATGTCGTAGTCGTGAGAGGTGACATTGTCCGAAATTGAAAGATTTTTTTTTTCACGGAACGAGTATTCAGGCAGCACACGTTGATATGGCTTGACTCCAAATACAAAGATGGCGTACTGCCAAGTTCATGTAACAATGTCCACGTGGTGGAATTCAAGCTTGGCTTATTGGAATATCTACGTTTGACAAATTGACAGGCAGTGTGGAACAATTGGTCTTGTGTTGTCATGCTTTACCGGATACAACGAATTGAGGCAGCCACTGACGCGTGACAGCCAATCTGCCAGGTGGCTCGGTGTGCACTATGGTTCCAGCCTTCCAGGTGTCGTCAAGCCTGACTGGTCACCAGTGTAGCAGAGTAGTGTTTTAACATACATAGCAACTCGTATATGTCGACTTGTATGAAATTGTCCGACGAATTGTAGTGCAGATATTTCACAAATCACACCTCATAAATATTATAAATGTACGACGGTCACAACTTACAGAAAATCACAATAACGTCCAGAGCTTGCAAGGTGCAACCGTCATTCTTGGCTGGTTATGTTTCACTGCCATAAATATATATATATATATATATATATATATATATGTATATATATATATATATATATATATATATATATATATATATATATATTAGTTTGTGTGTCGTCAGCATAACAATGGTATTGCAGGCCATGTCGTGCGACGATGTTCTGACCCTTGTGGCACGCCACATTTCATAACACAATCAGCGGATGTTGCGCTGTCCACGGCGACTCTCTGGTAACGTTCAGTGATGTACGACTGGAGCCATGAAAGTGCTGCTTCTGTAATGCCGGCCGAGTGTTGCAGTCGATTCATCAAGATGTCGTGATTTATTGTGTCGAATGCACTGGACAAATCGAATACAACCTTGCCCTTCTCATCCAACGTCGCGGCGATGTCGTTCTCCACCGTCTCCGTTGAGTGTCCATGGCAGTATGCTGATTGAAATGGATCGCCTAAGGTGTTCATGTCGAGACGAATGTTCATTTGTATTGAAATCACTTTTTCAACAAGCATTGACAAAAATGGCAAGTTCGAACTTGGACGGTAGCTGCATAAAGCATCTTCATCAAACGTAACTGGTTATGACAGGTCTAACGACCGCCTGCTTGAATGCGTTACAGTTGAACTTTCGAGGGAGAAGTTTATCATAGCTGTGATCATAGCTACATAGTTTCAGGAGCCATATATGTAGTGGGTCTAGTCCGCACGACTTGCACGGTGAGTCTGCGATCAACTTTGAAATGTCTGAATCATTAACTCCTGGGAAGCGTGTCAACTGAGCACCGCGGAAAGCAGTGTCACCACGGAATGCAGCTGCTGTAGCATATGAACGATCATCGCTACGGTGAGTTATGCTTTGTCGAATGTCACTCAATTTCTTCTCGACGTGGTTGCTAAACCGTTGGGCCAGATCATGTGAAGACACATATGACGGCAGTTGTGCGTGGCAACTGACTCCCATTAGGCTTTTCGTGATATTAAACAGCTGCTTTTGATTACTCCTACAACTCGCGATCTTGTCAGAGTAGTAATTACGTTTCGCGGTGAGTAGCATACGGTTTACAACCATACATTGCGCCCGATACACTTGCCTGAGTACCATAAGGCCCGTGCGTAGCCTTGTCCGCTCCGCTCGCTGTCTGTAATGATTATCGCGTGGCAGCTCATCGGTATTCCACGGCGAGTCAGGGCTCAATGTTACTGTTTTCACGATCAAGGGAGCGTTGTGGTCAACAATGCGATGTAATCCGGTGTCGTACGCTTCGATCATTGCCCCAACAGGTCCGTCGACGAGAAGATTTGACAGAAATGCAATATATGTCATGAAGTCAGAAACGCCTATCTGTTTCAATCTGCGAAACGTTGTTGTTTTCCGCATCCCAGACGGCTTCCGTGTGTTTACGTCAAAACTGATGGATAGATGGTCTCCGGACGAACTGCCACGTGTAACGCATAAACATGGGTCGTATATAGTTGCCAGTGCAGGTACTATGCAAGTATTGTCTCTAACAATGACCACATCCAAAATGTGCCCCTTACTGTGGGTGGCTTCATTCACGAGTTGTTTTATTCCGCGGTCGCAGAGTGTCTCAGAAAAACGTCGCACGTCCAGTTGTATTGGGATGTCCAAATGAAAGTTCAAATCACCAGTGATAATGACATCACGCATGTCCAGCATTATATCGTCTAAAAACGCAGACCACTGATAAAAAAAACGGTGTTAGAAAAACCGTTTCGCTTCGATGGCGGCGGACGATACACAACGCACAGCCTGAGTGTGACACTACGTATAGTAACGTAAGAATCGGAGTTTTCTTAATTACTATAATTGTCACGCATATGTATCGGGTTTACTGTCAGCGAGGATCTTAATAGTTTTACTATGATGTTTCACTCCTGCTTTCGCCAATGTGGAAATTAGCGCGCAGCGCCATCTATCCGCCGAAGTGTAAAGGCCGCAATCAGAGTCGTAGCAGTGCAATGGATGACAGAAAGATGCGAAGCGAGGGTCAGTTTTGTGCAACTGCAACAATTCTAGATGGAAAAGTCCTGGGATAAGTTTATTCCGATTCCCAAAGGACCAAGAAAGGTACTTCAAAGTGATTTTTCAAATGTGACCTTCATGCTGGATTCTATCATAATAATATAGAACTTTTTATTAACATTGCAGTGATGCAAACGTCATCTATGTGGCTTGATTAGAAGAAAAGGTAGGATTTGTTAAACATTGCCTATGTTCATGCTTTTTGCATCCTCGGCTTAAATTGATGAAATTGCATTTCGGAATAGGTCACAGATAAAAACCAGTATAGATTTAACATAAATGTCTCTAATAACAATTAATTATATATTATTTACTTAAAGGTTATTTTTGGCAAATTGATAAACCAGTAACTACTTGCAAAAATATGAACTTGAAAATGGCCAATTATAATTATTATCCCCCATCTCAATTCGAAGTAGTCGAGTTGCCACCCTATACTGTCCTGTAGGGAACCTGGAAATGTTTGGTCGTCTAAGGGTTTTTTTGCTGATTCATATAGATTATGTGTCCCTGAACTCAAATCCGTGGGGTGGCAATGCGCCATCCTTGGGCAACTCGTGGGAACCAAGATAATCTAAGATGGCTGCCGTGATCCTGATAAATTACACTACATCATGCTAGGAACATAATTTTTGTATGTACACGCATGTTTTAAGGTATCGTTTATAATAATGTCCAACTATGTCCACGTGACCAAAATTCAACATGGCCGCCATTTCCACCAACTATTGCCAACATCGAGCATAATTTGATTGCCATTTGCTATATAAATATGATTTTATTTTGTCCATTCCTATGTTTTACCATATCAGGACTTAAAAGGAAGTATTTCAAGTGATGTCCGCCCAAGAAAACCCGTGTAATATTTAAAATGGCGTCATTTTAGCCAAACAGATGCAAGTGCCACGATTTTGTGCCTATTGCTACGTTTTAGCATACGGGCAAGAACATAGTACTGGTGTATATACTTGTACTGCCTTAATGATACGTGAAATATATACATGCAATATACCACCAAATGAGGAATTTAATGTAATTATTTTCTATGGTCACGTGACACAAAATCAAGATGGCCGCCATTTCAACCGAAAATAGCTCGAAGATTTATTTACAATTTCTCTTCAGCATTGAACATTCATCATGACTGAGTTCCAGGTAGGCAAATAGTTTTACCTTTATGTATGTGTGTATTACTACACCTGACAAGAAGCACAAAAAGCTTGGGAAATGACACAAAATGGTATAACATCAGAAGTACTGAATTATATAAATGCTGATACCCACTGAGAACTTGTTTGCAATGACAAGTTTCATTTGGGCATTGACACAGTATACTTTATTAACCATTGATATTTAAACGATAAATCATTCCCATTACGTTCTCGTAGAAAAGGTTATTCCCCATTCTATCTAGCTCCCCTCTTCCTCCGTACTATCACCTTCATCCTCATTATCATGTCTAACTTCATTCTCATCATGTTTTGTGAAAGGATTGAAGCACATAGCTTCGCCAACACAATAACAGTATGGCGTGCAAGACAATCCTGCAGAATGACAGCTACATGCATGACTGATGCAAGCTTTCCCGACAGCTTTGCATTGGCAGTTGATGACGTCCATGAGGGCAGGAGGAGCTGCTGGTCCTCTTGCAATGCGTGGAGTTGGCACACACCCTGCACCACTTACCAACTCCCACCCGTAAGCAGCGATGTCAACAGCAGGCGGAGTCTGTTGGTCTGCTGCCTTCCAGAGCATTACTTGATAGTGTGCTCGCAGGATGTGATATGCCAAATTAGCGTCTGTCTCCTCCTTCATCTCATCATCAGCTGAATACATGGACTCTATGGCGAGTGTGACATGGGCACAGACAGGGTAGGACTCCTCCCAAATGGCCACTTGGTCTTCTGACATGGTTAATCCCTTCAACCCCCCAGGCATCTTACCCTTCTTGATGTATGTTTGCTCTCCAAACTGATCTGCAGACACAGAACTCCATGTGCCTGGCCTATGACGACATACATGAGCACCTGCTAACAGATCCATCTTGGCATCATCTGGCAACATATGCTGTATTTCTATCACTTGTATTTGCCGGTAGTAGTGCTGCTGCAAACGATAATCATAATCACGCTCAGCACGTTGGAATTGGTGCGCAATGAGCGTAGGCCGTATGAGGCTGTCAGCCCACAGCCTACCGGTTGGGTGTTCCCGAGCTGCGTCAAGATACTGACTGATATCTTCGAATGTATTGGGACCATCTTTGAAGAAGTCGTATAGCAACGCTGTTGTCTACATACGAAAAGCCCGCATTGATTTCACCCATTCTTCAAGACCCCTATCTTTCATTAAGTTTCCATTACAGCCATTGGATGACATTAGGGTGTGCATGCCACCAGGTCGAAGAATGACTGACTTTAAGCGGTTCCCATGTCTGGCCCACTTGATAAGTGTTGCTACGATGTAAAGTTGCATGTCAGCGGATAGATTTGAGGTATTCATCCCAAGTTCAGTGAGAGTTTTCTCAAAGTATGACAGCGTCGTGAGAACAGTGTCAGGTTGGGATGGTGGTGCGTCGATCAGAGGACCAAACATGTAGGTAGTGGGTGGTTTAGGGGAACATTCCACTCTCGCCAGGGCAGCATTATAGCCTCGCCATTCGATATGGTTTGGATCATGCAGGAGGGAGATCTGCCATTGAGTGTCCACGACCTGGGCACGTTCTAAACGTCCCTGTAGTGCACATACATCAGAGAATGGTGGGCCAGACCTACATACCACAAGAGGGGAGTTCACTTTCTTCGGGCCTGTATACCGTTCCATCACAACGCTTACAAAGGCGTGGAATGGTGAGGTTGTGCAGGCCAGCCTTTGCACTGCCATATTCTAGAACACCCGAAGGGTGCTGTTGAAATTATATTGCCATGGCGTGTGTCTCACGGCGATCACTGGGAGTGCACACAAGGAGGTCAAAATAGTCAAACCAGCCGAATATCGGGCCGACTCTCCGCATCAAGCCGATCGCCTCGTGAACTTTCCCCCATTCACACTTGTGTGCTTGGCGGCTGATTTGCGAAATCGCATAACCTCATCATACGTTGTCACGATACCATGCTCGTTGAGCACCTTTACCAATTCCGAACTACCAAATTTATGATGTAACTTCACAGCAAGACCAACAGTGGTTTGATTTGTGGAGTTGGAAATGTGCTGTTGAATGCACTGTGAAATGGTTACTGCTGATTTATTCAAATCTCCGTTGGAAACACAATTGAGACACTAATGCTAGCAAAGTAGGAGATGTGTTGGCAACAGTCTTCTCAAACATGAACTGACTTAAATCGTAAGCATTGCTACGAGGAAGTGCTAGAACTTCAGCTTTCACCCTGCGTGCTACAGTTTCTACACCGTCATAATTGACAATCTTCAAAGTCTTGCCTACAACATCTCTGAAACCAACAATAGATGCACAACCCTCAATGTGTAAAACAACGATATTCTCACCAAAGTAATCACAGAGATTAGCGAAAAAATTGTCTTTGTGAGCTGACCACCTGCACTACAATAGTTTCCATACAATTCACCAGTAGTGTGACTGACAGTACGCTTCGCATACATATAGCCAATACATGAGGCGAGAGCAGCATCTACATTGCTAGGCTTGACACACCTACGTGTACAACTGGCCCGAGGAAATTTACAGAACCTATCGTAGCATAACTTATGAGGTATTTTCGGTTGAAATGGCGGCCATCTTGATTTTGTGTCACGTGACCATAGAAAATGATTACATTAAATTCCTCATATGTTGGTACATTGCATGTATATATTTCACTTATAATTAAGGCAGTACAAGTATATACCAGTACTATGTTCTTGCGCGTATGCTAAAACGTAGCAATAGGCACAAAATCGTGGCACTTGCATCTGTTTGGCTTAAAATAACGCCATTTTAAATATTACTCGGTTTTCTTGGGCGGACATCAGTTGAAATACTTCCTTTTAAGTCCTGACATGATAAAACTTAGGAATGGACAAAATAAAATCATATTTATATAGCAAAACACAAAAATTATGCTCGATTTTGGCAATGGTTGGTGGAAATGGCGGCCATGTTGAATTGTGGTCACGTGGACATAGTCGGACATTATTATAAACGGTTCCATTGAATTCCTCGTACCATAAAGCATGCGTGTACATACAAAAATTATGTTCCTATCATGATGTAGTGTAAATATAAACACATTTTGTAATTTATCAGGATCACGGCAGCCATCTTGGATTTTCGTGGTTCCCACGAGTTGCCCAAGGATGGCGCATTGCCATCCCACAGATTTGAGTTCAGGGACACATAATCTATATGAATCAACAAAAAAACCTTAGACGACCAAACATTTCCAGGTTCACAAAATGGCAACTAGACTAAAGATGAAGCTTCAATTATTTAGTTCCAGAAAACATGGCTGCTAAGAATGGAGAAGCACATTTTTGCAAGCATAAATAATCCTTGATTTAACAGTTGAGACCACAATTAGTGTTCAATGTCATTCTAATTAGACTAGCTGTGTTTGCCGTGCTGGTAGAGAGCGTACCATTTATTCATGATTGATACGAACGAACCACGCTCAGTCGCCGGCTCAGAGCGTTTACTCGGGTCACGTGACCACACGAAGAGGTGTTTTTTTAATGTTATCATCATCTATAGCGCATCAATAAATTGTGTGCACATATTTATATCCACCGTAATGTATTTCCTTTAAGATCATTGCCACAGTTAAATCATACATAGCGGAAATGTAATTAAAATTTATGTAATCTGACCGGACCGTAACGAAAGACAAGTAGCGTCTGTTTACATTTACCGCGCTCATCTAATTTCAATATTTCTCGCTGTACTAAACCTATTTCTGCACTAAACACCTATTGGCAGTGCAGATATATCATAAACCTTACTGGCGAGATACTTCATCCACATGGAAATATATATTATGCCGAACTCGACGAATTTTCTTCGCCGGGCCGGTTCTGGGGCGCAAGGACTGAGAACAATATGGTCATGGTTACACTTCGGCGGACAGGTGGCGCTGATGGTTGATTTGCACGCACGGCCTATCTAGATCTGCATAGTGAGACATCCTAGTAACACTATAAAGATCCTTGCTGTCAGGCCGGACTTGTACAACACTGCGACACCCCCTCCACGTGTTCCATGTGGTCGTGACACTGAATGAAATTCGTATCCAGAGGGAACTAATATGCTTATCACGTGACCGTCTATGGTGCTGCCAAGCCACGTTTCCGTCAAACCTAAAATGTCGATGTCCAGCGAAACCACAAGGTCGGAAACTGATACCGACCGGCCTGAGCTGCCACACTGGGTAATTTCCTCTCCCTATTACTGATATTATCATACGTTTATACGCGGTTCGCTACTTTAATGTTACATTGTGTATGACACTGAAGGTGTGTGGATTATGACGTTATAACTTGGAGGTGTCTGGCTGCCTGGATTTTAGTTATTTTATGTGACACTACATGTTTTATATTTGCCGCGCTATCAATGAACTAGAATCGTCGCCATGGTGATCGCATACACAAGTCACCAACTTCGCCAACTATGTCAGCGATCCACAAAATCACTCATGCGCGTCTCCAGGGAAGTCTACTATAACCTGAAGCAATTGGACATTTGTTACGCAATACCAACACACATATTGACCAATGGCGGTCAGTGTCGTCTGCGAGCGCCAGAACCAATTCCACCCATTGTGCCAACGACGAGGAATGCTGTTGTTAAACAAACTGGTGTAAACAATGCTAACTTGATTTCACTGACTTCCATTGAATCGCGTACTGGGTCTACCACTGAGCGAAGCTGCTATGATCGATCTCTTACCAGTGCTGTGACATGTGTGCTCCTCAACACTCGATCTGTCTGTAATAAACAAGTAACAGTTAAAGAAACATGATTTATCAAAAATGTTTCTTAATGTTTCTGACCGAAACATGGTGCAAATTAAACACGACTGCTGTTCTCAACGAGTTAATCCCGCCAGGTTACAGCTTCATAGGCGAGTGCCGTTCGTCGAAGCGTGGAGGCGGCGTCGGAGTGTTATACAAGTCGGCATATAAATTCCGCAAGACTACAACCAAACCATATGACACATTTGAACATTTGGACGTTAAATCAGCGCAAAAATCGAGACCTGTGCGTATTGTCATAATTTACCGCCCACCGACCATCTCCATTATGTCGTTCCTTGATGAATTCGCAACGTTCGTAAACGAAATAGTTGTTACACGGCAAGACATCCTCATTGTCGGCGACTTCAATTTTCACTGTAAACATAATGGTGCGCCTGGTGTAAAGGTACTGAATGACATTTTAGCAGAAAACAACTTAAAACAACAAGTCACAGATCCCACATATATGAAGAGACACATGTTAGAGTTGGTGATAATACGCTCATCCAGTTCATTCGTGTCGTTAACTACAGCGTACCCCAGCAGCATATCAGACCACTACGGTGTCGTTTTCCGTCTGTCGTCTGCTAGCCCAGTGTATGCTCGTCCCTTGAAACGGCTGCGTGATTTTTGCGGAAATTATCAAGAACATCATCAGATTGTGCCCTCCAAAGACATGCAGCCTGGACTCTTGCCCCACTGATCTGTGTAGTAGGTGTACACGTTCCTTATCTGGTGGCAATAGTGAATAACAGCTTAATGCAAGGACTTGTTCAGGTAACTTTTAAGAACAGCCATAGTAAAACCGCTTCTGAAATCCGACACTCTCGACAAAGACCTGTTAAAGAACTACAGACCAGTGTGAAACATAACATTCGTCGGGAAAGTCTTGGATAAAGTCGCAGTTCGTCGTTTGCTTGATCATCTCACTTTGAATGGGCTGCATGAAGAATACCAATCAGCATATAATATGCTTCACAGTACAGAAACAGCTCTACTGCGTGTACAGCATGACATTGCTAGGGAACTCGACAAGAATCATGCAATGTTGTTTATCATGCTGGACTTATCAAGTGCATCTGACACGATTGACCATGAACATTTGCTGACACTATTGCACGACGAGTACGTTATACGTGAAACGGTGTTATCATGGTTCCGGACGTACCTAGAAGACCGCACCCACTGTGTCCAGATAGACTCAAACACTTCCGCGAATATTCCGCTACAGAGTGGTGTGTCACAGGGCTCGGTCCTTGGGCCTGTCATGTTCACTCTTTACACCATGCCAATGCAGCGGATATTCAAAAGACATGCAATAAAATATCATAAATATGCCGACGACATTCAATTACGTGTATATGCTTCATACAATCCCGCTAAACCAGGCGACCAAGTGGAAACTGCGAGGCGAGTCACAGACTGTATTGATAAGTCAGGCGATGGATGGCGGTGCGCATGCTGAAATTAAACGATGCAAAAACTAAGATGATGATCTTTAAATCAAAACATCATCCCAAGGTGCACGGATAGGCTCCTTGTCAATTGGCAATGATATGATTTCACCATCACACCGCATAAGGAATCTAGGAGTTCACAAGGATCAACATCTGACGATGACAGATCATGTAAATGTTGTGTGTGCCGCATGTAACTACCATATATATAGACTGTCGTCAATACGGCACTACCTAACAACTGAAGCCTCTCGACTCGACTACTGCAACTCATTGTTTGATAACATCCCGTTATCACAGACAGCTCTGCTGCAGCGTGTCCAGAACAATGCAGCCATGCTAATAACACGTACCAGTAAAATGACCACATCAGTCCAGTGTTGAAAGAGCTGCATTGTCTGCCAGTTGAGAGCAGAATCGCCTTCAATATGTTGGTAATGACTTTTTAAATGCATCAGTGGTTTGGCTCCGTCTTACCTGGCAGAATTTGTTCAACCAAGAAAGCGTGACGGACGCCTACGCCAGAACTATGCGCCAACACTGCACCAAGGCATAACAAAGAAATGTATTGGTGATTCGGCATTTGGCGCAGCAGCACCTCGACTGTGGAATGAGTTATCTGTGAACATTCGTGCATCCGGCACGTTGTCTATGTTTAGAAAGTGTTTAAAATATATACCTTTTTATTAGACATTTCAATTAATTTAAATTGTTTTGAAATGATGGATATTGCTTGATAATTTATTTTTAGTGTCCTACACGTTTTAATCAGTGTTTTAGATTAATTTATAGATTGAGATATATATATATATATATATATATATATATATATATATATATATATATATATATATATATATATATATATATATATATATATATACGTATACAGTTTTAGTAAAGGTTTTAATGTTATATTAATTAATATATTTGACATATCAAGTTTTTGTAGTATACATTTTAAAAACAGTGTGTAATTTAGTTTAAAATGAAAGCCGGGACACAAGCTTTTTCGGTTGCCGCACCAACGGTGTGGAATTCGCTTCCAGCCAGTTTTAAATCAGAAGGTAATATAGTTTCATTCCGCCGACGCATAAAAGCCTATCTCTTTAATGTTGCCTATCCTCCTTAGCCTCCTAGCTTCTTCATCCACCCATTGACGACTCAGGCATTGTTTTCAATTACGAATTTGCACAATTCCCTGGTTTTGTCGCGCCACTGAGCTTGATCTTGATATTGGCGCAAAAGAAATTATTATTATTATTAAATTAATTTATATAATTTACATACAAAGTTTTACTAGTACATGTTAAAACCAAATATATATTTGATTTATATTAATTTATATAATTTACATTTATATTTATTTCATTAAAATACATTTAGTATATGTTTTATATAGCGCATCGATCCACCATGCAGGAATTTGCGCTATATAAAAACACGGACGCCCGACTCCATCCTCGCGTGACCCCACGAATTCCATTATCCTTTGTTGCGTCGAACAAAGGCTGCGGTAACTTACCGCCACTGACAGCCGCATTGTTACAGGCGAATAGTTCGTGCGTGTGTAGGTCACCATAGGTACAGCTCGGTATAGCATCGGAATAAAAATAATAGAAACACACGAATAAAACACCAGTAACACAGTAGAACAGTTCCGTGCATCCAGGGTTAATGTTATCAAAACGATGTTCCAGTCTCACCAGTGTCGCAGTCGTCGAAATAGGTAAAATCCACTGTTAAACACAGAGCAAATAAATACCTGCCACAGTGGCGCTTGATCACATGACGAAATCCAAAATGGCATTGTATGTTAGCTACTCTGCCTAAATTATTTAAAGTTTTACTGTACATGGATCAAATTTTAACTCATATCTAACTGCCTGTCAGTGGCAGGTAAGGTGTTATTGGAAAGATTTTGAACACTCTTTCCAAATACGACGTAATAAATGGGTAGTGCAGTATGGAAATATTTCATAAATTAATGACGTAGTATCTGAACTACTATTTTTACATCTATATTTTATCACTTCACAAAATAATGTTATCTACATATTGCACATTATTCTTGTATTGTTTATTTTATTACAGACATCTGCCAAGTTATCATTGCTGAGGTGGGGATGAATAGGGTAGGGTAGTGATTGGGAAGGGTTTCCCCTTGACCTTGTCATCCATATTTTTATCTTACAAAAAACAACAAATTAACGATGTTTTGGCCATCTAAACCCGTCCTAACGATATGTCAATATCCGACATTAATGTATTGCACCAAACGAACATTATCACCACTATTTACAACAAAACACCTGTCAGTGTACTAGAATGCTACGCTGTCGTATATGTCACATTATTTATTTCAACATGTGATTTATCCGTTCATATATTAACATGTTTAAATTGAATTTGTTTCTGCTATTTAAGAATAATTGTAATATAATATACAAATTAATCGTATTTTCTGTCTAAGTAAAGTTTTTATGTTGAGAAAAAACACGCAATTGACCATGCTCCTATTAACTGGCAAGTCGTGTCGAAAATAGTCCATTACACGTGTATAAATACATTGTCAATTAAAAACAACTAAAGTTGTGCGCTATTACATGAACGCAGAAATAATATTGGACTTATTATTAGGGGAACGTATTCGTTGTGTGACACCGGTTTTTTAAACAGCGCGCAGCGTCTAACCGACGCACTTGATAATGGCTTGTTGCAATATGTAATTGTAAGTTGTTGTCACAATATCAACTGCATGCTAAGGTGATGGTATGGTGTTTCTTACATTTAACAATTGTATATGGAACAATTACAGTCAATTAATCGTATTCGTTCAGACGTCTAAATTAGTTAATTACATTTGCTCCACAACCGAATACCTTCAATCAATGCCACGGCCACGCCCCACGGCTTCGTTCATCAATGACAATGGCACTGATGTGGTACTTAGGCCCATCGTCCCTCCTGGGACATAGACCGTTGACCACAGTTTTCCAGAGTCTTCTGTCCTGGGCTTTTATTTCAATCTGCCAGTTGGTGCAGTGGCCATCGCAAAAAATACGTATCTATTTCTATTACATTAAAATTATACCCATTTAAACTTAAAGTAAACAAGCCGTTACTCTTGGGCTTGGCTTGCCTTAACTTACACATGTGTGTACGTGGATAATAAAACTGTTTCACAGTATATGACTATGTCCTGACGTCTGAGATTGTGCCGCCCTGTCATGACATAGAAGAACATAATATATTTTGTAATTGCACTGACGTTATTAATATAGATTGTTTTTACTCGATGACGGTGTTTTCTTCTTCCATATTATTTATTATCTCCTGCATAACAGGGCTTATCTCATCAAATTTTATTTTTCGAGTTGGTTTCTACAATATATCCCGCCTATGTCTAGGATGACAATCCTCTCACAAACAACAATTATTAATTATAAGTACGAAATATAACACAACTAACATTAAATACAATTCAGTCAAACACATTTCTTTTCCTTTGGCTTTGAATAAATAGTGTGTAATTATGAATACTCAAGTCTTAACAAATAACAAATACATGTCGGTTTTTCACGTTGATAATTTAACAGTGTCAATTGTGTTTCTTTCGTGTTTGGTCGAGGAAGATGTCATGTGATGTGGGAATAAATAATGAACTGTGACAAATAATGATGTTCAAATAATTGGCAATGACATTCGACTAAAATATAATTGTGAACACTTGGATTAATAATATTTGTTTATTTCGACAAAGTGTTGAGAGCAAACATTGCCACCGTCTGGCGTCAGACCAACTGTTAACTATTCACTGTTTCGTGTTACAGGTTAGTGGGCTGTCACATCCCGGCCACCGCCATGACGTCTCTAGCCGCCGGGCTGAAGGACCTGGAGCGGCTACGATACATCGAGTAGGTGGACTTATTAGTGTCAACATTTCGCGCGACACCGA
>OZ024860.1:51076857-51116857 GCA_964017155.1 Oasisia sp. SBJ-2009 | reverse complement strand
AATATATAAATGCAACAAAACAATCTTACCATGCCGTTGGTGATCATTTATTGCTGGGTCACGATACTATGTGTTGACCGGGCGCTGGCCCAGTAGCGCCTATCAAGTTGTCCAGCTTGACCAGCTGGGCGTGACATTATTCGTCAGTGCCCTTTGGTGACTAGAAGTATCCACCAGGGTTACATGTCCCGCAAATAAAAAAAATTGCCGACCGCGGCTAAAGCATTTAACGTAAATGAAAACCGCATAGGTGAAATTAGTAATCTAGTACCGATCTCGGTTCTCGGTGTGGGTTACTGTGATGACCCGCATTACGTCTCGTTGATCGACCTAGAGGCGGTGGTAGAGGGTTAACTGCCTCGCTATAGGGCTCGCAAGTGTGTCACGATAAATGGCGTGACTCCGCGCGATTGGAGCTCATTGGGGTTTAAGCGAGACAATTGGGGATTGGACACAAGAATAATACACAATAAAGTAGTTTACGGGATTTGCATTTTACATTGCTGTACATTGTGGTTTCGATAAATACTTATATCTGACAAGTTGTCTAAATTCGCATAATCATAACACATGTGTACGTTTGCCCCAAACAGGTTGTACTACGCGAAAAATGGCACTTTTCATTATTAGTCAAGATCGCCAAACGCAAGTACTTGCCGCTATTGCCATGGCAACCACCATTATAATCGATTAAAATGCATGATTTCCGTGGTCATTGTCACCGGCAAAGTGTTCCACTGCTTCTGCTTGTAATAATCCTTCGGGTACTATAACTGAAATAGTTAGACTGGAACCTTTCGATTATTACAACCAAAAACAAAACGAAGTCCTATACGTTAACATGGCGAATATGGACCTCTTGCCCCCAACTGCCCCCAGCCTCGTTTTCGCGCGCGAGACTTACACGCCCTATTGCTCGGATGAGACGTAATTGTACCTTCGTACAATGGGACTGTTACCTCACTCTCATGGCCTAATCTACACCGCCTGTTCACTGTCTCGGGAACATAAGCCCGCAAATATTTACAAATAATGGCGCGTTTCTCGTGTCCCCTCTCGTGTACGACAACGTAAGTGTCTTCCATCTGTTCTGACACTACATATACTGTCGGGTCCCAGGCATCCCCAATCGTGTTACGTCCTTTGACTCTATGGTGCAAGTGTAGGGTAGGGTGGGACATGGAGCCCCTTAAGGTATAATGGGCGTAGTTATTCGTGAAGTTATAATTTTGACGTCCTGTTACTGTCATGCGGTTGTCATATGGTTATGCTATATAATACAAAAATATTTGTGACATTTGGCAACAATAACGATTATAATTGTTAACTAAAGTTATTGTCCCAAGAGGTCCTCTTGCCCCATACCTAGGGGCAAGACGCCATCTTGCCCTATAGACAGGTTCATTGCATAACATATGAATATGAAATGAAAATAATTTCGTGGTCAACATGAAAATGTCCTGTATGTCTATATTGTGCAATTCAATAATCGAATCTACTTAATCATGATTGTCCTTAACTGGAAGATAAAATATTTGTGCCGGTGAACAACATACGAAAACCGAAATACTTGATATCAACCGGAAAATGGGTTATAGGTCCAACATATGTACATCTAAGTTGTCACGTGATACAGACAACTGACTGTCTTCAATGGTCTCCCAAAGCTAAGAGTACAGCTTTCAGAATGCCATAGCCATATGCACCCCGTTCCATCTGGCGCGTGTATGTGCGAACCATATCTAAAACACATTGCCAACTAAGCAAGTAATCACATAACATACAGGTCTGCAAATTGTACGTACATATAAATTACGAATGCCATTCTGCACTGAAACGTCTGCAGAAATGTCTCAATTGTTGGGATGGCAATCCGTATTTTTGACCTAAATTTCTGTAAGAATCCGTATCAATCCGTATCACTAATCAGATCGTCCAATTAGCTGGCCTAAGTTATTAAGGCCTTTTCAAAATATATGTGTACGTGTTAGGAATGTCATTCTGCACCACTCCCTCTAAAAAGAAGTCAGATACATATATTTTAAATTGTGTTTTAGATCAATTTAATGCCGTCCAGTCGACGTAAATAAGCCGATGTCACAAGGCGCGGGCAGTTAGCGCAGCACAGACACATCGGGGCCTTAAATCCCGGCTTTGTCAAAGGCGATGTCTAGCGTGTGCATTGCGAAGTCGAAAAAAACAATTAGCCATATTTAAAAAATAATATGCTGAAAACAAATATATCTGCAATATATAGAATAAAAAGTTAACGATGTAGCATTCGTTTCGGGGATATATTCGCAAATCGCAAGACATCGATTTTGCGGTCGTGATACGTCTGGGGAGCGCTATGCATTGCTCACGCCCAGTGACATCGGCTTATTTACGTCGATTCGACGACATTAAATAGATATAAAACACAATTTAAAAAAACGATATCCGACTTCGTTTTAGCGGGTGTGATGCCGAATGACATTCCAAACACATCGAAAAAAGTGATTAAACCGTTTTGATAAGGCCCTAATAATTTAGGCCATTTAACTAGAAAATTACCGACGTTTTAGTTCATTCCAGGACGTTTAGACTGCGTACCGCAAAACAGACAGTATCATAGAGTAATAACAATTTATCTCAGCAGTTCGCGCGTATATTAAAAATGTACAATCAGTTCGATTGTTTTTGCTCCTCGCGTTTCAGACTAATTTCACGAAAAAGCAAACCTACGAAGTATCCCCTGTGACATGCTAACTCGTTTGTGCAAATGTGTGGCTTCGTTTTTATTAAATAAACAGAAAACTCAGAAAAAGAGTATTTGCTATCATAGCCGAAACTCGAACCGGACACCCTGTGTTACCGTGACATCCGGAAAAGACTGTAGCTTGAAAATCTCGCGTGAGCGAAAACGAGCAGTGAGATCGACCTTTGACCCGTCCATGCTGTCAGTCCTTCGATAGACTGTTTACTATAATTTATAGAGTCGCAATATTCCCGTTCTTTTGCTGTTTTTTGTTCAACGATGGGACGCCCGCGTATGTTTGCGACCGAATCGGCAAGGAAACAGGGAAGTGCACAAAGAGCCGCAGAAA
The DNA here is from genome assembly GCA_964017155.1 of Oasisia sp. SBJ-2009. Lineage (NCBI taxonomy): Eukaryota > Metazoa > Annelida > Polychaeta > Sabellida > Siboglinidae > Oasisia > Oasisia sp. SBJ-2009. The sequence goes on along the minus strand of OZ024860.1, from coordinate 51,113,771 downwards.
GACAGAAACAGCGGCCGTGCGCACACGTGTATTTGGAAAAGTTATAGACTTGTGCAAGTTGTGGAATCAAATGACATGTACGACAGGTTAGTACTCTGTTATTACTCGGCTTCAACCATTTCACATTGTTTTAATATTGCGTGTGCCAGCTGACAAAATTGTTTTGCTATTAAATTAGTCGACGGTATTAGGCCATTTAGGGTCATTCCGAGTGAACGCAAATAAAATTCCATAAATTGGTTGCTGTCATCGACGTCTTGGACTTAGTCTTAGATTATTTTTGAATAGATCAGTACTAATACAGTATGATGAGAGCCTTTCCAGTTTTGCATTTGGTAAGATTAGCAAGAATCCAAAATTTGAGCGTTGTAGCTTAAATAGGTTTCAAGTTATGGCACTTTGACATTTGACAGGTTGTTAAAAATAAATAATTGTATTTACATTTAATTCACTAGTCAATATATTCTGCAATCTTGAGCCTGTGTCAGTGAAATTGTGGTGAGTTGATCTATATAATATAGAGATTACATAACTACAATTAGAATATAAATACAGTGTACGGTTAATGTACAGCTAGGTGATACAAATCATGATTAAAATTTATTCAAAATATCACTCGCGATAGGGTTTTCAGACCCTGATTGTGAGCAGAATACACATACCTTAGACATAAATTGATAAATTGTACATATTTGGTATATAAATGTGCAAATCGGAGGAATATGGCAGGTCTGGTTGCCTTAATTATGAATCTATACATGTATATGCAAAGATGGTATGTTATTATATTTCTTAAAATATGACCAACTTCCGACCCAAACATTTCGATGAGGCGTAGCTTGTATTGTCACAAAACCTTTTCTATGTGTAAGCTCATTCCTATAACTCAAATAACTAGTAAAATAAGTCTCAATATCCTTCCGAGCTTCCTTCACAACAAAAATGGCATACGCCTGGGTGCCACAATTTTAAAAATAAATTGCTCGTGATATACTATGACACAAAATTGTAACTTTTGTCATGATTTAAAGGTAAAGGTAAGGATTGCTCAAAGCGCTTTTTACACTTTACTCCCTGGTAGTTCAATCGAAGACCATCTCGGCTTCTCTGGGAAGCATTCAGCCATGTAGCAATTTTGCGAAGACTGCTTGTACACAAATAGTCATCACTGTTTATAGCCAGGTACTCATTCATACAGCTGGGTGAAATGGAGCAATGTAGTGTGAAAAAAAACTTGCCCAAGGTTTCACATGGCAGCACAAAATTTGAACCCGGGTCCTCTTATTTTAGAGTCTGATGCTCTACCCCTGAACCACTGCGCTAATACTAGCAACCTTTGTTTATGACCAATATTAAAGAAAAACTGTTAGTCTCACAGACTGGTACATTTCGTCATGATGAAGTTTCAGTAGTATGCCTGCAGTGCAGTTGTGAGGAACACTAAGCAGGTTTTCAGCTCACTTAGTCTTCATGGCATTAAAATTAACTGATTTTAGTAAGTTTATTGTAATATTATTTTGCCTAAAACCACTAATGACATGTTATGGTCCTGTGCAAGTTAACAAACACAATTTGCTGTGTTTTGTGGTGAAAAACTCAGCAGTGATTAAGATTAACAAAAATATATTTCATTCAATATTACAAATTAACTATTCAGGGCTGTATAGTCCAAAGGACCTGAGGACCTCTTGGGCCAGTGTTGATGATTAAATGTCCATTTTGAGGTGTTTACAGTAATGCTCACTGGTTTGGTTATGTTTTATTTCAGATGTCGCAAAGACGTTGCCACTCTGCAGCCTGTTACTATATGTGAACTTTTGTGCATGACATTGAAGAAATTGTGACTGATGAGTACAGACGATGAAGACATGACACTGATGACAAGAGCGGAAGACGTCACTGGCAAACCATTCTGCATTGTGTACAAAGAATGCCTTTTGGAGCTTGCCAGAATGGAGGTAATCATTGGTATTTGATATTCATAAAATATCATCATGACACAAGTAACTGCATTTTAAAGATGTTTCTTAAAAACTATTCATTTTGTATATGGCAAGAAAGATGTTATGTTTGTTTTGATTATGTTTAAATTGATGAAAGTGTGGTGTATATTGGTTAATTATATGTTGCCATATTTATGTTACAAACATAGAAATTAATATTATGGAAATTATACATTGAAATACCATTACATCATGCACTATAATTGGTATCAACTGCATTCTGATTGGGCAGGCTGAGTAGAGTGGAACACATAACTATCTTTACAGAAAGCACTAATTAATGCCCACCTATGTCACTGCATTCACACAATTTTGCTGTGTTTGTGGTCATCTCATATGAATAACCAGAGAAAAATATGCCAACTAGGTGATTATGGTGAAGAAACATTTAATTCATAATTACAAACTTACAACATATTCAAAATTATTCATTATTAGCCCCATGAAATTATGTGTAATAATTATTTGTCACAGTCGTCTATTTGTCTATTTGTGTAGATGGATAGATTATGCAAAGTCAAAGGGTGCAGGCTTCCCTATGACCTGAAAATAAAACGAGTTTCAAATGTGCGGTACTTCTGTCATTGAGTAACACAAATTCTTTATACTAATCAGTTCTGCTGGTAAAACAATTATTACAATTGTTGTCACATACACAGCTATGCACGGTTGTAACGTTTAAAAAAATTAAACGGCTTAACCAGTAGAGCATTATATATGTTAATATGCATCTAAATTGTCAGCTTAGGTATATGAATTTTATTCATCTGCCAGTGGAAGTTTGTGTGCCCCCTAGAATTAATTTCTGAACCTGCTCCTGCGTATGACAGTTTATTTGTCTGCATGAGGTTTTTGCAGTAATGGGTGTCCTGGATAGATTGTATATTGTTGGAATCACATGTGGACTAAAGTAAAGACAACATAAAGTAAAAACATTTTATTGAAACTTTTGACAAAATTGACTACAACATAATGGCAAGCACTGCACATGATATATGTATTTATTTTTAATATCACATGCACATCAGATAAAAAAAAACAATCAGTAAAATATAAAATTAGGAAAAGGTTGAAAACATGTATGGTTGGTATATATATATATATATATATATATATATATATATATATAAACAAACAGTTACTTTTATCAAGATTCATTCATTCACAAAAATATCCAGCACAAATACATAGTATGTCAAATGCTGGTTAGTTAAAAAACATTAATCCCATTTATTAGGCTTTAAAATGATGCCTTTACCCGAAATGACATTACCTACTGCAAATGTGTGCCTAACACTACACCCATGGGCAAATTGTTCAAAATCCTGAAACAATTGTTACACAAGAACAAAATCCTGGCAATTTACCTAAAATTGTAAAGTTTACTCATAATGCATGCATTATGGATATTACTGAAACATGCTGTAAATAGCTTATTTTTTACAGCAGTAGAACATAAATTGATGTTTTATTAAACATATTTCTCTTGACAAGTTTGCATACAAGTTTCACTTTGGCTTGAATGGCAGACTCATCTGACAAGATTTTATAAATGACTTGTCCAAAATATTTACAATGTGACAAAGTTTAACTGGTTAACTCCTGAAGTAATTGTCTTAGAAAGTTTTGACTTTCTAGATACAAAGTACATATACATACTATATACATGTAATGTGTACATATTAAATAACAATAATAACAAATAAAGTACACTAAGTTAACTATAATTATGATGATTACACTAGTCATGGTCCTCGCCATGTGGCTGAGAGTTACATGTGCAATCACTACCCCGGGTATGTGTTTACTCACCTGTATGAAGAGTACCGGCTACAGATAGTGGTAGATATTATTACTTTATATAGTTAGTCTTTGCATAATAACATAAGTGTGGCTGAATGCTTCCTACATTAGTAGATATGTTGTTTGATTTAACAGATCTTAATAAAGTGTAACATATCTGGCATGTAGAGTTTACGATATGAATACCAAATACCAAACAATTCTATAATAGACTTTTGCTAAATGTATCATCACATATGATATCATAAATGTCACAGCCATGTTAATTGTCACTTTGTTTCTTGCACAGGTAGATGTGGATGCACAGAAAATGTCAGGTACCTGGCATGCAGTACCATTAAAGAGAGTGAACTAAGTAACACAGTAATGCCATCGATATCCAAGCCGATGAAGTTCACCAAAGAATGCCGAACCTATCTTATTGTGTTGAGAGAGGTTGACCGAAGGCTCATGCCATATTTGCCAGACCATGGTACTCACTGTTCTACCACAAACTGCAAAGCTAGTCAGATATCACCATACTCGCATGTCAAGCAACCTGCATTCTATATGGGTCTCTAGTCAGTTTGGGTAACTGACTGGCCTGGAAGTCAGTGCACACACCATCAGTACAGGGGAGTCTGTTATGGATGCAACACATGACTGAGATCACTCGGTTGATATTCACATGACATTTGATCTGCAGCGTCTTGCACAGCCCATGGTTGTGGAATCTTGTCCGGGATCTTGGATGGTATATAGCTTATTAACTTGTTGACCTAGTGGTGGTGTTCAGTTTCCTGTTGAGTGTTGACCTGAAAAAAAAGCATAATATTCAAACTCAGTAAACAAAAACTGGCATCATGGTATTAGAGTTGTCATTATGGAGTGTTCTTTGCCATAATCAATAAATCTACAGCTGTATAACATAATATTTTATGTATGACCTAAAGCATTCCACAAAAAAGGCAGCAAGAAATATTTGGCTACAGCAGCATGTACAGGTTCATATCTAAGCAGGGTTGTAATTTATTAGGTCTGTATTGTCATTACATGAAAGTAAAATTACCATGCTATTTTTAAATGTAGGGATGCCTTATCTTATATATTATTATAGAATTATATTTACTCCCAAGCATAGCGCATTCATATTTTCTGTTTTATTTTCAATATACAATTTTGTGTCAGGGTATGTCATGTAATAACTACTGCATGTTATATTTGACATTTTATGGCTCAGCTGGATGTCAAAGTAAATGTTGGAAGTGACAAAATAAGGTGTTGTTGTGATGCCAACAGTATATTTCCTTCACTGAATATTCAAACATGTCTACCTTCTTCAGAATGAATAATAATTGATTTTATAAATTTATTTCTGAGTTATTGTTGTATGCTGAATAGTTTTTTAAAGGTGTTGACCGAAGTCTGTGTGGACACTGGACTGGACACACTTAGTATAACATGCATTACACAACTGCAAAGGTTATCCTAGTTTTCCATATCCGAGATATTATGAAAATGCTAATGAAAGCAAATGAGTATTGAAATGGGCATATTAAAATATTTATAAAATGTATACATTGTTGATTGTTAAAATGTTTAATTCACTTGGAGTGATCAAACGTTGGCCTCTTGCGAACTATGTATCCTCCATGCATTTGCCCGACACAAGTGATTGCATTACTCTTAGTCCCTCCTCTGCCTCGTCTCACTTGCATTGTAGTGTGGCCCATACTAATATATCATAATTTGAGTTGTATTATGCATTCATATATTGCTGTGATGAAAAGATAAATATTAGAACAGCTGGCATATGTGAGTTGAAAGGTATCAGGTATTACATAGACTACAGCCAGGCATCACTGACCACAATGGAAACAAGTGCAAGAATGTTATGTGTAATACTTGCATATGGTGTACACTGGCTAGTAGCTATACAAGCATTTTATATTCATGTTTACCTTTTTGTATATTGAATAAATTCATCACCATCATGGTTGTCATAATTTTTTTAATTATTATATAATTATAATATTATTATTATATAAAATATAATGCAAATCAGCAACATCCAGCAATCATAGTAAAATGTGAGTCACAAAACACTGTTTAAATAATTGTGATAACCAACATAATTCTTCGTTTGACGTTCTGTTGCACGAGATAACGGATGCTCCCCACGGTGACCATCACCCGGAGCCTAGCTACTGCCAATGTTCCGAAGCCAATGAGATATCATTTCGTCCCTAACGTCATCTACACTCTCTAGATATGTACTTTTGCAATTACACAGCTTATGAACAAGATCCTGCGTTATCAAATACAATACATATAAACTTATAAATAAAGGCTGTATGAGTGTATCTGGCTGAGACTAAGCGATGCCGATGCCGACTGTCAAACTTTAAAAATAATCTAACAAGTTAGAGAATCCTCGTCGAGTAGGCCTATAATGAAGTTCACAAGTTGCAGTTCTTGTTGAATTAGCCCACGACTACTCGCCCTGGTTGCTAACTGCAATAAAACACTTAATACATACCTTCACAGAAGAAACATTTCGGAACGTTCGTCACGACACGCAAAAGCACATGCGGTTTGTTATTGTGCCGTAGGATGCCGATCTCGTATAAAACACGTGACCCAAAAAGGGCAGGACGTCTACACCGGCTAATGGTTTCGTCAGTTATACCCGGTGTAACGACGATTCTTTTTTGCCGAATAAAAAAAGATAAGTACGCATTTTAAAATTAAACTGATTGCGCATACTAGTTAAACTATTGAAACATTACACATCAGGACATAAAAGAAAAGGATTGGCGATGGGCAAAACGAAATGATTGTCAACCTTTAATGTCAAGACTATCAAACACGCATATTATACGGCTTTGACAGAAGAGTGTACAGACAGTCTCTCTGGCACTCTTTGGTTCCACACACTAGACATGGCGGCTGGCTATTGGCAAATAGAAATGGATGAACGTGACCGTCACAAAACAGCTTTCCTAACCAAATACGGCCTCTTTGAGCATGTAACGATGGCCCAAGGGTTATGTAACGCACATGCCACATTCCAGCGGGTAATGCATTTGGTCCTACGCGGTCTCGCTTGGGACAAAGTACTCGTGTATCTGGACGATATCATTGTATTGGGCAGAAGTTTTAAAGAGTCACTTGAAAATCTACAAGTCGTACTTCAACGATTCAAAGTGCACAACTTAAAACTAAAACCCAAGAAATGTTCTCTATTTACTAAACAGGTACGGTTTCTTGGATGCAAAGTGCCCGAGACGGAGTGTCAGTTACAAATGATCACGTTCAATGTGTACTTGACTGGTCCTTACCTAACAAAGCTCCCCAAGTGAGCAAATTCACAGGTTTTGTGAATTAACACAGGACATTAATTCAGGGGTTAGCTGATACACTGAAACCATTGTATACGCTAACAAAGCCATGGGCTCCCGTTGAGTGGTCCGATATGTGCGAACATGCATTCCAGCAGTTAAAGCGGGACATGACAACAGCACTTGTGTTGGCGTTCCCGATCAATGATGACCCATTAATTCTAGATACTGATGCCGCCGACACAGCAGTTGGGGCTGCGTTGTATCAAATTAAGAATGGAGTAGAGCGACCAGTCTCGTTTGTATCACACACTCTAACTCAGGTACAAACACGATACTGTACCACTAGGAAGGAACTATTGTCAACAGTGGTATTTACATGCACTATACACATAACTTGTTTGGTCGTGAATTCACTGTTAGAAGTGACCACGGATCACTTACTTGGTTATTCAGATTCAAACACCCGAGGGCCAACTAGGCAGGTGGTTGGAGGAGTTGTCACAGTATTCTATGATGATTCAACATAGGACTGGATAAAGCACTGCATCTATTATTTTATAACAAATTTATTGTTATTATTATTATAAATAAAAAAAAGTTCGGTGTTATTATTTTATGATACAATAATTATGTTTTACATTTTAAATTAATCTTATCTATTTATATTTACGCAATCTTAGAAACAATATCCTATATCTTAATTATTTGCTATACACTTGTGTATGTATATATGTATGTATGTATGTATGTATGTATGTATGTATGTATGTATATATATATATATACTTACATAAATACACACACACATACATACACATATATATATATATATATTAAAAAAAATTGTGTTATTAATTAATAAAAAATTATCAATTGTTATTATTATTATAATATATACAATGCAATACATTTTAGATCTATGTCTGCATGATGCTATGCACGTTTGATTGTATTGTATATACGCGCCTATGAACGGGCTGGTCCCGGAGATACGGTGTAACGCTTACATTGTTCCGGCGTTATAAACGTTCCGTTCCGATAAATGTAAAATCATCAATGTGCAGCGAAAGGACAAAGCATTTATGGTATAAATACTACGGGTTGTTCGTTAGGATGTATATAACCTCTCAGCAAAGTTATTTATCGCATATTAACACTCATATTAACACATATTTTGATAGCAAGCGTAAATCACGTGACAGTAGTGCGCCATAATCCGTGACATTGATTTATATAAAAAAACATTTTTTTTATTGCATTGAACGATATTTTAAGAAACTCTTAACAGTAATCATCACAGGAGAGTTAACGAACAGCTCGTGGCATTTATAACGAACATGCTTTGTTGTTTCGCTGGACATTGATGATTTTACATTTATTGCGCAATCCCAGAGACGTCAATCGGAACGTGTTTAACGATCTGAAACATGTAAGCGCGACAACGGCGCTTTATGTAAATAATGCAGACCTATTTCGCGAATCCCAGAGGAACACTAACATTATAGTTGTTACGAAGCTGGAAGAGGTGTGAGTTATTTACAATTTGGTGGCAGTCCTTACTGAAGAAAACTTCACTCACAGTGGGGCAGGTTCGAGGTAGAGGTAGATTACCTAGTCCCTCTAGTCCGATGACGCAACAGACTGCGACACGGAGACAAATTTCATTAATCAATTTAGTCCACAGGAATTGATGGACGCTCAATTACTAGATGGCGAATTGTGTTCAGTAATTAATTTGTTGGAGGGAGAACCCCCACCCCAAAATGATTTCCATACAAAAAGCATAGAAACCCGCACCCTCTGAAAATGTAGGGAGCAGCTTCGTATCGTACATTTATATTATCGGTGGGTGGATGATAGAGGAATTTCAGTACAAAGACTAGTGGTACCCCATTCAATGACATGTGGCATTCTCCAAATGACACATGACCGACGCATTGGAGGGTACTGGAGCCGTGACAAAACATATGCAAAATTAAGACATAACTCATTTTGGTCTTCTATGCGTAGAGACTGCCGACTGTTCGTGGAAACCGTAGCGTGTGTCACCTAAACAAAGGGACGGGCACAGCGAGCACCATTACTCCACTATCAAGCAGGGGTACCCGGTGAACGAGTCCATCTAGATATGGATTGGGTCTGTTTACAACGAGCGATTCGCGAAATAAATACATCTTCATGATGGTCGACCATTTTTGTCGCTCGCTTGAACTGTATGCTCGGCCGGAACAAACCGCAGTAATTACAGCCAAAACAGACTCGTCGCGCATAGCCGGCTGCATGCATACGTCGCTCTAGATATTTTTCATTTTTTAGTATGTTTCTGTGTTTACATTGACGCTGACTTTATTACATATATACATAAACCAGCGAAGATTACATCAAGTCGTCGCGCCGTCACCAAGAACGCCGTTTTTACTGATTTTTAAAAACTGATTTGATCCTACACTGTGTATAGACACTTCCGGCGGCTCGGTGGACCATAAACCACTTGCGCAATCATGTCTACCTACACGTATTCGGCATGCCAATTGTTTCGTCGCTCTCGTTCGTCACGCATGCATGCCACCACTTGGAGGACCTTAGTTGACTTTGGCATTGCTGCCAGGTTACCAACTAGGCGTGGCTGCCGGGGCGGCACTCGGAAATAAAGGGCAATTACACGAGTGGTCGGATGTCGACCACCCACTGACCGGCCATGTACACGCCCTTGAACCAACATTCTACTGCAAGTACCCATTGTGCGCTTGCCTGAAACTGTGTCAAATACTAAATTTGCCCTGATTAACGCCAGGTCTCTGCGAAACAAAACTTTAGTTGTGCGTGATTACGTCGATGACTGTTCTGTGGACATTGTTGCTTTAACGGAAACCTGGCTGGGAGATTCTGACAAAGCTTCAGTGTCCGAACTTTGTAGAGACACTTTCTCGCTTGCTCACCAGCCACGTGGTGGCGCTCGTCGCTGAGAAGGCAATGGGTTCCTTTTTTGTCAATAATTCCAGCTCGTGTCACGTGGTACTATTGACACATGCGCATCAAACGATTTTCGTTACAATACGTAATGCCCGCATCGACTGTACAACTCGAGTAATCGTAATATACAGACCGCCGAGTTCATGTTTTATAACTTTCCTAGAGGATGTATCCAAAGAATTATTAATCGTTGCTGCTCATCCCACAGAAACGATCGTGTGTGGAGACTTCAACACCACGTACAAAAACACAACATGCACGAACGCGAATAACCTAGCAGATTTACTTGAGACATCTGGTTTTATGCAACGTGTCAGTGATGTTACTCACGAACGTGATAACATACTTAGTCGGGGCGCACGGTGGTCGAAGTGGACACCTCGTGCTATTTTTGGTTGCCCTGTTGTTTTCTAAACTTCAAACCTTCCTTAACAATAATCCAGAGGGCAACCCTCTGAAATCAGTGTACCTCACTACGAAAATCGTACTTAAATTCAGACGTATAGGGTGCCGGAATGGCCGTTTAGTCACAATTGCAATTTGTGTTTCTCATAGTTTGTTTAGGGCTACAAAGCTAGTTTTTATGGCAAACTATTCGTATTGCAGAGGAGTATAAACACAATAAATATCTTATTGAAATGTACATATTAAGGCAACAGATTCAGCAATATGTTAAAATAAACACTTCCGTTTCGTCATCGACATCATGTAACGTTTACCGTAGTTCTCTTAATATATATTCAAAATATATGGTTAACATATCAAAATGATCCCCATTCATTCCTCTCTTGTTATATACCACGACATTGTAAAATGTATCAGAACATCACATGTTTTTGAACTAACATATACGTCACCCCTCATTTTGGATTGACGTAATGTTTTGACACAAAATGGGAATAACTAGTAAAATGGGGAGTCTACAGGATCGACAGGGGGCGCTGATATGCAACTCAGGCATGTGACGTAATCGGGCTAATTACGTGCACGCGCTGTTTGTTTACTTTTTCAGTTTATCTTTGAATTCTTTAGGCTCCAACTGTTATTCGTGCATAGTCGGAGCGCACGGGGGTCGAAGTGGACACCTCGTGCTATTTTTGGTTGCCCTGTCGTTTTCTAAACTTCAAACCTTCCTTAATAATATTCCGGAGGCAAACCCTCTGAAATCAGTGTACCTCACTCCGAAAATTGCATTTACATTCAGGCTTATGTGGTCTCTTAATGGCCGCGCTGCATATATTTCTCATTCCACATTTTCACAATAAATGTATGACAACCAACTTAAGTGTAGTATCACATAATCAGGAATGACGAGAACTAATATGTATGGATGGCAATACCGTATTGATATGTTTATTTATTAGGAAGCCAGGTACAAAACATTGGACAATATATCGAAAAATCAGTTCGGTTTCGTAGTTGACATCACACAACAGGAGTTATAATTACCTTAATATGTAATCACAATATTTATGTAATATATCATAATGATGTACATTCATTTACCTACTGGATTGTGCAAAGCAGTAGTAAAATAGTGCTATATTATACGCAATCACGAGCCGAACATGTACCCCACCCCCTAAGTGTTGCGCAATCGTGACGTGACGCATATCGGAGTGGATTTCATTGATTGTATCAATTTCGCGTTTCTTAGTGTAATAATACACTAGTAAAGACAGTCCTGATGCATACCCTACTGCTGGTTAGTAATGCAATGTTTGTTAAGGCAATATAAAATTATGATAACACGCATTATTCGAAATAAAAACACATCAAGGTGTTACTCAATTACATCTTATACATTGTTCTGAGTCATCTGTGTCACTCTTGTCATAGCCATTTTTTCAACAAGAATTCAAACAGGTATTACTCGCTCATATTTGATATCTTTCCCATCGTATGGCCAAGCAACACAACACGGCACTTGAAAATTAAACTTCAATTCAGGCCTGAAGGTGTCTGAATGACTGTTAAGTTACAATGGCTAATTATGTCATATTCAAGGTTTATTTAATGAAATTAGCTAGTTCTGTACCAAAATATATCCGGAATGGTGAGAAGAATAAAGACCACAAATATATTATAGAAATGTATATATTTTTAAGGCAACGAGAAACAAACGATTGAAGAATAAGTAGAAAAACATTTCCGTTTTGCCGTCGATTCCATATAAATGTACCGTAGTTACCTTACTACATATTCAAGCTATATAATGAGTGAACATATCAAAGGTATCCCCATTCATTCCTCGGTTGATTTATACCATATCATTGTAAAATACATTTGAACATCAGTTGTTCTTGAATCAACATACAGTGTATACTTCTCCACCTCATTTTGCTCTGACGTTAGATTTTAACATCATCTCTGGAATAACTTAAATATATAAATACGTTGCGTCTAATAAGTAAATTAAATATAACGAATTCTTGTTTTCAAATACATGAGGTATGTTATCATGTTTGAATGACATGTTTTGCAGCGTATCATTAATTTTGACTTAGTTTGGTGTCTACGGTGTTTTACCGACAACAAATACGAAACTAACAAAATAAACACAACGGACACTTATGATTACCAATGATATGGTATGTGACATCACTATATTTGACAATGTCTAAAAAACGGTAACTTCTCGTCTGCATAAGCTATTTAGATTGTTGAAGATAACAATTTGGGGACGGCAAGGACGAAGAATTTCGCACTGTTATCATAACGTATTGAATCTATTTGTTTTCGAGCGCCATACCTTCTCCAATTGAATCACACTACATTTCTTTGTGCGAAAAGCTTAAAGCCAGATTACTTGTAAAGATGAGGACTGTATATTTGCAATCTATGTGTGATCAATAGTTTCAGTTGATGATTGTGGCATGGCAATTTTGCCGTTCGTCATCCATAAAGAAAGTAGAGCTCGGAAGCAACCACTATCAATGTTGGAATGCTTTCTACACAACACTGGCGTCAACAGTGCCAGCCACATGCTTTATATATGGTCTAATTATCCATTCTGTTCAAATAGATCCGCTTAGAATATGCAGCAAAGCTGGCCAATAGGTTTGGGGTGAAACACACAGTAGTTATGGCTGATCAGGCTTTGCATGATATTTCATATGGGCTACGGGAGCAAGCTTCCCCTGATGATGACATTGGCATCTTATTGTCATGTGTGTAGTAGTTTCATCTCACTGGAAACGCTATAGGCGCAGTTTGAAAAATTATGTGGAGTCTTATCCTTATAGAAACTGGTTTGTGTAAGCAAGGAACGGCTAACAAAGGTTCTAAAAACAAATGACTACGGGAGGTACGGGTGCATTTGAACAATGGGAAAATGGGCAATTGTGAAAAATTGGTTTAGTATAATAACATGCTCCCATTTGTTGTTGCTGCTGGTCACCACAACTACATTTATGCCAATGTGCCTAAAGGAAATGAACAACCTGAAGAACCCAGCACCATATGCATATCAGTACTTCATGAAAGGTCAATATGATGTGCGAAAAAAGCTGAGTCATTCAAATGTATCACTTCTGATATGGCTCATGGACAGACATAAAGCATAGATGTGAAGGAAAGTGCGAGTGGGCTTACACAAATACCCCTGGATGCTAAAGTACGAACCAAGTAGCATTACACAAAGCCTGTGTCATTTAAGGTATCATTCCATTTCAAAGAAGTGATGAACCATCTGCAGTCTAACAATCCCACGAAGATGGAAACCAGGAAATGATCAATCAAGCACGCATAAAAACAGCACATGATCAGTCCCGTCACGATAGACTCCAGCAACATACTAAATATTGCCACGAAACAGTGAGCCACTGTAACTATCGTGAAAAATGTGGAAAATATTTGCTAAACTGAGCTCCAGAAATATTTGAATGATAACTCAAAGTTCAAAAGGTACGTGACACCATATTTGGAAAACTGCATCCTCAATAACATCTTACTGTGCTGCCGAAGCAGACGTAGCAGCTGATCAATGAAGATGTCATGTTGATACGCCTTCTTCATCAGAAAGGTATTGGGGAAAATGTCAATCTTGAGGAAACCATCGGAGAATATGAATGCTCTAAGGTACCGCAAGCTTTGTTTGAGTCAAATGGATCGATGCGTCAAGGCTGTAAGGCTTGAGGTAGACAGCTGTGCGGAAAGAGACTCACTTGAAGATGGAGGAGAAATTATTAGATATCGGTTGGAAGACGAGACATTTGGAACAAGTATCTTTGACGGTGCCGCTTTTACCAGAACTTACACAATGGTATACAAGTTACGTGTCGCCAGCAAATGCCCTTGTAATTGTTCTTGCGCTAAATTTCCAGTGCCGCGTTGTGCTGCTTGCAAGTGCAAACAGAACGATACCAAATGTAGGCGAGTAATACCTGTTCGGACTCTTGTGGAAAACAATGGCTGTGACAAGAGTGACACAGATGACTCAGAACAATCTTTAAGATGTGATTGAATACCACCTTGGTATGTTTTTATTTTCGAATAATGTTATCATAATTTTATGTTGTCTTAACAAACATCGCATTAATAACCAGCAGTAGATTATGCATCAGTTCTCAGTCTTTAGTAGTGTATATTACCCTAAGGAACATGAAAATGATACAATCAATGAAATCTACTCCGATTTGCGTCACGTCACGATTGCGCAACACTTAGGGGGTGGTGTAGATGTTTGGCTCGTGATTACATATAACATAGCACTATTTTACTATTGCTTTGCAGTATTCAGTAGGTAATTGAATGCACATCATTTTGATATATTACATAAGTATATTGATTACATATTAAGGTAACTATGACTCCTTTTGTGTGATGTCAACTGGGAAACCGAACTGATTTATCGTTATTTTGTCCAATGCTTTGTATCTGGCATCTTGAAAAATAAACGTATCAACAAGCTATTGCCATAAATAATAGTTCTCGTCATTCCTGATTATTTGATACTACACTGAAGTTTGTTGTTATACAGTTACTGTAAAAATGAGGAAAGAGAAATGTATACAACTGGGCCATTAAGGGCATGAATATAAGCGCAATTTTCGGAGTGAGGTACACTGATTTGAGAAGGTTGCCCTCTGGAATATTGTTCGGGAGGGTTTGACGTTTACTAAAATACACGACAATCAAAAATAGCACGAGGTGTCCACTACCTCCAAAATTTGGACCCGTGCGCCCCGACTAACTAGATTTGATAATAACAGCGAAAACGTCAGGTCTGCTCGCGACACCAGTAAGTCCAACTACTCTGCTCACAGATCACTACGTGCTCGAGTGTGAACTCGACGTCGTGAAGCCCGAGCGTCCGAAACGCCGAGTGTGTTACCGAAAATTCGCAATCGATGCCTCTGTTGATGTTATTTGGTCTACTGTGAAAGGGCATATATGTGGATTGACCTCGGATTGCACTGCTTGCTGCATATTCGTTAGTGGGTGGGTGAGTAGATCGTGTTATTGAGGGTTATTTAATAGAATGTACTTCACTGAGATCATAGCCGTTGTATCTGAGGTTAGCTGTCTTTTGATGTAACAACTCGACTAATGGTACATGTTTTTCGGAGGACATTATACAATTGTTATTGGGTGCCGGCATTTGTTGAGGACATCTGAATGTTGATGGACAGTATATCTTCACAAGTGTACATTAATGATAGGCCTAGTTGTTATTACTACTACTGACACTCATTAGTATTTATGATACTTATTACAATCACACTCTTTTCACCGATATGATTTATAGGTATATTACTATAAAAAATATAATATAAAATATAAATAAAAAATAAAAACAAATAGTAGAGTAAAATAAAAGTAATATAAAAGTAATAGCAAAAACCTATTTGAATATAAATTCGGCTATATGCAGTCATATACATGTTAAGATTTATTATATAAATTTTATATTAATTCGCCAATACTGTTATTATATTTTATTTGCATTTTTTAAAGGTAGAAACCTTTACCTTACCTTTTTGGTAAGGACAAAATATGGATATTGTCGCTTCTAGTGGTGTTATATTTTTAAATGGTATACAATGATATACAAATATATATATATATATATATATATATATATATATATAATTACATTTTATTGATTGTGATATATATATATATATATATATATATGTATATATATATAATATATCTACAAAATATATATATAATATATCTACAAAATGTATTTCCACTTTATGAATTGGACAATAAAGTTATTATTATATATATATATATATATATATATATATATAAATATATATATATATAATAACTTTATTGTCCAATTCATAAAGTGGAAATACATTTTGTACTTTGGAAGTTGCATAAAAACAATATATACATAGGCGATGTCATTGTTGTAGTGAAATAGAAATGTGAAAGTGAAAAATGTAAACCTTGTGGTCAGAGTAGGCTTGCCAACTAAAACAAATACGCCGGGCTTGTGTATGACGAGGTTTGTCACATGTAGGCCCTATGATTTATAATGGCAAACTTAACGCCGACCGTCGGGTTATGAAAAAAGCGTGCACACACCAGCCGACTCGTTATCGGATATACGCCTGCGGCGCCAACTTGTCACCGGATACCTCCTTATCTAACGCCGACTGCGGATTAACGCTACTGTGGATTAAAGTCAATTCAACATTTGAATCGGCGTTAATCGGAGTTAATCGGCGCAATAACGCCGATCGTCGGCATACAGTTGCGCACACACCAACCGATTGCAGTCAGCCGACTGCTTTAATGCCAATTAGTCGGTTGATGTGTGCGCGGTGTGTGCGTAGCATGGGATTCTAATCGACAGCCGACTTGACATGTCGGCCCATGTATAGAACGTCTGTCGTGCTGCCTGTTCGAGTATATTTCGTTTTGCGAAAATACGAACGAGTCTCACAACTGCAGCGTGTAAGACCCTCGTCCACTCCCTCATCACTTCACAGCTGGGAACGTTGTCCTGTACGGCATATCAGACCGCCTCTTGCACCGCCTGGAGATTGTACAGCGCTCGGCGGCCAGAGTCGTCCTACGGATCAGACGGGGCGACCGGCGAAGTATGACGGCCGCATTGAAACAGCTGCACTGGCTGCCCGTACGTTATCGCATCGAGTACAAGATACTCGTTATTGCGTTTCGGGCCTGACGTGATCGGACGCCGACGTACATCGCCTCTCTCATCACACCGTACGTGCCGCATCGCGCCCTGCGATCTGCAGACCGCGAGTTGCTAGTGGTTCCTCAGCACAACCTCGAACGTTTATCGGACGCCGCTCATTCTCTCGTGCATCACCAACTCTGTGGCAGGCACTACCTGAGGATTTGCGTTCCACAGAGTGCACGAACACATTTAAATCGCACCTTTAGACATTCTATTTCAAAATTGCTTTTACTGTCTAGTTCCTCTATACCTTTTAGATTTATATTAATTTTTAAATGGCTCAGCCAGCACATAATTTAAATTAGTTATTAATTGGTTTTAGATTTAGATATATATATATATAATATATACGTATTCACACTTTGTTTTATTTGTATTTCATTATATTTACTTTTATAAATGTGAACACTACTGAACAGAGCTTGTACTTTGGATTTTAGTGTATAAATAAACTGTATTATTATTAGTATTATTAAAACGTTCTTTAAACAGTGAATTGCTAAGTTTGGGGCCCCACTGCAGATACATATTGACCAGGGTAGACATTTCGATTCTATGTGGACCTATGTAGGTTGATGGAAATAACCAAGACACGGACGACACCATGCCGATCCAATTCAAAAGGACATATGGAGCTCTATAATCAGATGGTTTTATCTTTCATCAGACGTTATCTCAACGATAAAGTAACCACGTGGGACGAACACCTGTCCGGCCTAGGCATGAGTATACGAGCTACGGTAAATAGGAGCTCGGCCTTCACACCGAAAATGCTATTTCTAGGCAGGGATGTTTGTATGCTTGAAGAAATTATGTTTGGGCTCTCTACTGTACACGCACAGAGACAAATGCCATCAAGTTACCTCTCAGAACTGATAGAGAGACTGAGAGACTGCACGTAAGAATCTCGGATGGCTCTGTGTCGTCAAAAAAGACTACGACGCACTGACTCCTATACGGGAAAGGAATGTGGGCCATTTAGTCTACTTCCGGAATTCCAGTACCGTAGTTGTACAAAGCAAGAAGTTGCCACCGGTGTGGAAGAGCCCACTAATAGTAATGGAGGAAATATCTACACTTCTGTACCAACTAGCTGGCCGTGATGGAGAATGTGTCAAACACCATGACAAACTCCGTATAAGTGAGGATCGTGATATTCCACTGTGGGTCAGACGGAAACGACACATGGTGCTCACTGATGGAACCCAGAACAGGCCAACAGCAACTGGTGCGGATAACGACAAACTACAGGCTGGGGTAGAACAATTATTCTAGGCCACACAATCACTAATTGAGCAAGGAACCACTCTAGTCCCACCGAGAGTCAGGCGAAGTGATTGTAAGGTTAACCGTCCATTTCGATACAGTGATTAACTGACAGACTTCTTTTTGCAGATGGACATTATTACAACGGACACAGAGGCCAGGCCTAAGGGTGAATGGCGGAGCGGAGGCAAGCGACCATTTACGCCAGGGAATACTTGGACATTGGCACTCTGCGGGGATTATTTTGGGGAAATGGTAACAATCTAATAAATGCAATAGGGGTAGCGGTCCAACCGTGAACGTGGACGTTCTGCGTGACCTGGTCACCATATTGCTGCCGTATGTGGCTCACCAACGACCCCGTTCACACCGCTGGAATTCCCGCTGTGTGCGTACACCACCAACACAACTACAAGTCACAGGATCTGTCCCCCGCACAGTTACTGCAGTGCAACATCACTCGCTGCCAATCCCCATGGTGGTGTCGCCGCCCCCGACCAAGCAGGCGCGGTACGACCACCGGCCGTGTCATATCTGCGGCGCTACTCCGACGGACCTACGCACCCACGTCGAGGAAGTCCATCTTCCGTGGAATATCTGTGCGAAAAGCCATTGGGTAAATCCCCAGAGGCGCAATGGGTAAGCACTCCCCACAGGAGAGGCACCAATCGGAGTTTGGTTCCTGGGCCAACTAAATGATCGCTGTACTGGAAGCAGTGCGTAAGTTGCTTAAACAGCAAACCTTTGAAGATATAGTGGACATCTTCAGACAGAGGCATTGATACCCCCGGAACGGTCATTGTAATGCGGCTCTCAGTGTTATGCACGCAGAAGTAACCCGCGTAATGGGATGCCCCGTATTGTCAGATACGATTGAGGTCAGTCCACCGAAACCACACGATGACGCTTGACGGTGATGCTGGCAGAATAACGGGCCATCAAACAGGAAGCTTTCCGGGACTGTGTTGTGTTCGGACAGCCTCCACGGGAGGTCCCGGAACTTGATGCTCACTGTCATCTACACCAGTTCCAACATAGGCTTAAGGCAGGAGTGTAGATCAGACCCTGTTCTGGCATGGGAAGAGACCTTCCTTGGGTGGCAAGAGGGGAGGAAAGGTCCACCTACCGGCACTAGTTGACAATCGGGTGTTCCCCCAAGAATGGCCGCGGCCGACCATGAGTGGTGTCACTGCTGTTAAAACAACGTACGGCGCCAGTTATCGGCAATGGTATACAGCGTCGACTGTTGTGTGATTGGTGAGTGTGGGCTCAACTACATAGAGCACCTCCCTTCTCTCCCCGCCCAGTGACGCCTGTTTCGCAAAGGCCACCACATGTCAGCTGTCATGTGGGAGGGATTGGCAGTGCTGAAACAGGACGCCCACCCTCAACTACAAATCTATCTACACTGCTACACTGGTGACCTGGCCAGCTACAACAACTGGACTGGGATGTTCCCAAACACCGTGTTCGGTGTCACTGTGAAAACGACACAGATGCCGGGATATGTACAACTCGCTCGCCAGATGGTCCTTGGTCGTCTGGTGTTGGAGACAGATTCTCCCATGCTATCCCGGGCCAGTGGACATCCCTGATGTCGCAGGCCATGCCATCACCGTTGCGAAGTACCGCAATCTCCCCGCCTGGGTTGTATTGCGCGTCGCTGCCCTCAATGCGCAAGCGTTCTATGGAGTATAGACCGTAAAGGGTATAATCATAGCAAGGTCGGAAATAATACCCCAGAAAGGTATAATCATTCCAGGGTCGGGCATAATTATACCAATTTAGGGTACAATCATACCCATATTCGGCATACTCATACCCATGGATTGGCATGGAGTAATCATACCAATGTAGGTTATCATCATACCCATATTCGGTATATTTATAATATCTGAGTTGTTAGAATTATATGTGTATTACAGTTTAGCCCGTTACATTTATAGGCGTAAGTCGGGGATAATTATACCCGTGTTCATATATGTTAATTTTTCGTATGGTTAGGCGGGAGAACCAGCTAATTAATTTTGATTAAAATACAATGTTTAGGTTTATTAGTTATTAGTTATTGCACATAGGGATGGAAACATGGAGAATATGGACTTTCTGCCCCCAACTGCCTGCAGCCTCGTTTTCGCGCGCGAGATATGCACACCCTATTACATAATTCATTGCACTAGGCTGACATTTAAGTGCCTCTACTGGGTCACTGTACAAACTAGTTACATAAATGTGTGTGTGTGTGTGTGTGTGTGTGTGTGTGTGTGTGTGCGTGTGCGTGTGCGTTTGCGTTTGCGTTTGCGTTTGCGTTTGCGTGTGTGTGTCCGTGTGCGTGTGCGTGTGCGTGTGCGTGTGCGTGTGCGTGTTCGTGTTCGTGTTCGTGTGCGTGTGCGTGTGCGTGAGCGTGTGCGTGTGCGTGTGCGTGTGCGTGTGCGTGTGCGTTTGCATCTTGAGCACAACATGCGAGAATTGTCAAGACACGAAAGTGTCGACAAAATCCGTAAGAAAACCTATGTAAAACTTTCCTTAATAAAGCATCTCATCACATGGCTTTCACAATAGGATTGAAACGGCAAAACCCACGCCTGTGGCCATTAGATACCCTGACATTGTAGCATGGACAAGCAGACATGCAATATGACCCGTACCCAATACGGATGTTGGCGGTTTTTTAAGTGATACGGCCGTACTCCATTTTGATACGGATTTTAGCTAAATTTATGGATACATTATTTTTAATCACATTATGTCCTTGTATGCGGCACAAAACTACAGCACAATGGAATAATTGTTTACTGTTAGTGACTAAGTAAATCGATTCGAAACGAACGAACTAAACCATCGATTAGTTTATTGTAGCGCGCTGGTAAATTTGTTGTTCTGAAAACTGCGGCCCGTGGCTCAACGGGTGTGAACAGGGCGCGTGGCAGGCGCGTGACATTATAACAAGCGGTACAGGAAATTGAGCTCGACGCCGCGAAATCGTCTGTACGTATTTCTGATTTCAAGATGTTGACGCTTGCCAGTGAAACTTTAAAGGTTGACAATCATTTCGTTTTGCCCATCGCCAATCCTTTTCTTTTATGTCCTGATGTGTAATGTTTCAATAGTTTAACTAGTATGCGCAATCAGTTTAATTTTAAAATGCGTACTTATCTTTTTTTATTCGGCAAAAAAGAATCGTCGTTACACCGGGTATAACTGACGAAACCATTAGCCGGTGTAGACGTCCTGCCCTTTTTGGGTCACGTGTTTTATACGAGATCGGCATCCTACGGCACAATAACAAACCGCATGTGCTTTTGCGTGTCGTGACGAACGTTCCGAAATGTTTCTTCTGTGAAGGTATGTATTAAGTGTTTTATTGCAGTTAGCAACCAGGGCGAGTAGTCGTAGGCTAATTCAACAAGAACTGCAACTTGTGAACTTCATTATAGGCCTACTCGACGAGGATTCTCTAACTTGTTAGATTATTTTTAAAGTTTGACAGTCGGCATCGGCATCGCTTAGTCTCAGCCAGATACACTCATACAGCCTTTATTTATAAGTTTATATGTATTGTATTTGATAACGCAGGATCTTGTTCATAAGCTGTGTAATTGCAAAAGTACATATCTAGAGAGTGTAGATGACGTTAGGGACGAAATGATATCTCATTGGCTTCGGAACATTGGCAGTAGCTAGGCTCCGGGTGATGGTCACCGTGGGGAGCATCCGTTATCTCGTGCAACAGAACGTCAAACGAAGAATTATGTTGGTTATCACAATTATTTAAACAGTGTTTTGTGACTCACATTTTACTATGATTGCTGGATGTTGCTGATTTGCATTATATTTTATATAATAATAATATTATAATTATATAATAATTAAAAAAATTATGACAACCATGATGGTGATGAATTTATTCAATATACAAAAAGGTAAACATGAATATAAAATGCTTGTATAGCTACTAGCCAGTGTACACCATATGCAAGTATTACACATAACATTCTTGCACTTGTTTCCATTGTGGTCAGTGATGCCTGGCTGTAGTCTATGTAATACCTGATACCTTTCAACTCACATATGCCAGCTGTTCTAATATTTATCTTTTCATCACAGCAATATATGAATGCATAATACAACTCAAATTATGATATATTAGTATGGGCCACACTACAATGCAAGTGAGACGAGGCAGAGGAGGGACTAAGAGTAATGCAATCACTTGTGTCGGGCAAATGCATGGAGGATACATAGTTCGCAAGAGGCCAACGTTTGATCACTCCAAGTGAATTAAACATTTTAACAATCAACAATGTATACATTTTATAAATATTTTAATATGCCCATTTCAATACTCATTTGCTTTCATTAGCATTTTCATAATATCTCGGATATGGAAAACTAGGATAACCTTTGCAGTTGTGTAATGCATGTTATACTAAGTGTGTCCAGTCCAGTGTCCACACAGACTTCGGTCAACACCTTTAAAAAACTATTCAGCATACAACAATAACTCAGAAATAAATTTATAAAATCAATTATTATTCATTCTGAAGAAGGTAGACATGTTTGAATATTCAGTGAAGGAAATATACTGTTGGCATCACAACAACACCTTATTTTGTCACTTCCAACATTTACTTTGACATCCAGCTGAGCCATAAAATGTCAAATATAACATGCAGTAGTTATTACATGACATACCCTGACACAAAATTGTATATTGAAAATAAAACAGAAAATATGAATGCGCTATGCTTGGGAGTAAATATAATTCTATAATAATATATAAGATAAGGCATCCCTACATTTAAAAATAGCATGGTAATTTTACTTTCATGTAATGACAATACAGACCTAATAAATTACAACCCTGCTTAGATATGAACCTGTACATGCTGCTGTAGCCAAATATTTCTTGCTGCCTTTTTTGTGGAATGCTTTAGGTCATACATAAAATATTATGTTATACAGCTGTAGATTTATTGATTATGGCAAAGAACACTCCATAATGACAACTCTAATACCATGATGCCAGTTTTTGTTTACTGAGTTTGAATATTATGCTTTTTTTTCAGGTCAACACTCAACAGGAAACTGAACACCACCACTAGGTCAACAAGTTAATAAGCTATATACCATCCAAGATCCCGGACAAGATTCCACAACCATGGGCTGTGCAAGACGCTGCAGATCAAATGTCATGTGAATATCAACCGAGTGATCTCAGTCATGTGTTGCATCCATAACAGACTCCCCTGTACTGATGGTGTGTGCACTGACTTCCAGGCCAGTCAGTTACCCAAACTGACTAGAGACCCATATAGAATGCAGGTTGCTTGACATGCGAGTATGGTGATATCTGACTAGCTTTGCAGTTTGTGGTAGAACAGTGAGTACCATGGTCTGGCAAATATGGCATGAGCCTTCGGTCAACCTCTCTCAACACAATAAGATAGGTTCGGCATTCTTTGGTGAACTTCATCGGCTTGGATATCGATGGCATTACTGTGTTACTTAGTTCACTCTCTTTAATGGTACTGCATGCCAGGTACCTGACATTTTCTGTGCATCCACATCTACCTGTGCAAGAAACAAAGTGACAATTAACATGGCTGTGACATTTATGATATCATATGTGATGATACATTTAGCAAAAGTCTATTATAGAATTGTTTGGTATTTGGTATTCATATCGTAAACTCTACATGCCAGATGTTACACTTTATTAAGATCTGTTAAATCAAACAACATATCTACTAATGTAGGAAGCATTCAGCCACACTTATGTTATTATGCAAAGACTAACTATATAAAGTAATAATATCTACCACTATCTGTAGCCGGTACTCTTCATACAGGTGAGTAAACACATACCCGGGGTAGTGATTGCACATGTAACTCTCAGCCACATGGCGAGGACCATGACTAGTGTAATCATCATAATTATAGTTAACTTAGTGTACTTTATTTGTTATTATTGTTATTTAATATGTACACATTACATGTATATAGTATGTATATGTACTTTGTATCTAGAAAGTCAAAACTTTCTAAGACAATTACTTCAGGAGTTAACCAGTTAAACTTTGTCACATTGTAAATATTTTGGACAAGTCATTTATAAAATCTTGTCAGATGAGTCTGCCATTCAAGCCAAAGTGAAACTTGTATGCAAACTTGTCAAGAGAAATATGTTTAATAAAACATCAATTTATGTTCTACTGCTGTAAAAAATAAGCTATTTACAGCATGTTTCAGTAATATCCATAATGCATGCATTATGAGTAAACTTTACAATTTTAGGTAAATTGCCAGGATTTTGTTCTTGTGTAACAATTGTTTCAGGATTTTGAACAATTTGCCCATGGGTGTAGTGTTAGGCACACATTTGCAGTAGGTAATGTCATTTCGGGTAAAGGCATCATTTTAAAGCCTAATAAATGGGATTAATGTTTTTTAACTAACCAGCATTTGACATACTATGTATTTGTGCTGGATATTTTTGTGAATGAATGAATCTTGATAAAAGTAACTGTTTGTTATATATATATATATATATATATATATATATATATATATATATATATATATATATATATATATATATATATATATATATATATATACCAACCATACATGTTTTCAACCTTTTCCTAATTTTATATTTTACTGATTGTTTTTTTTTATCTGATGTGCATGTGATATTAAAAATAAATACATATATCATGTGCAGTGCTTGCCATTATGTTGTAGTCAATTTTGTCAAAAGTTTCAATAAAATGTTTTTACTTTATGTTGTCTTTACTTTAGTCCACATGTGATTCCAACAATATACAATCTATCCAGGACACCCATTACTGCAAAAACCTCATGCAGACAAATAAACTGTCATACGCAGGAGCAGGTTCAGAAATTAATTCTAGGGGGCACACAAACTTCCACTGGCAGATGAATAAAATTCATATACCTAAGCTGACAATTTAGATGCATATTAACATATATAATGCTCTACTGGTTAAGCCGTTTAATTTTTTTAAACGTTACAACCGTGCATAGCTGTGTATGTGACAACAATTGTAATAATTGTTTTACCAGCAGAACTGATTAGTATAAAGAATTTGTGTTACTCAATGACAGAAGTACCGCACATTTGAAACTCGTTTTATTTTCAGGTCATAGGGAAGCCTGCACCCTTTGACTTTGCATAATCTATCCATCTACACAAATAGACAAATAGACGACTGTGACAAATAATTATTACACATAATTTCATGGGGCTAATAATGAATAATTTTGAATATGTTGTAAGTTTGTAATTATGAATTAAATGTTTCTTCACCATAATCACCTAGTTGGCATATTTTTCTCTGGTTATTCATATGAGATGACCACAAACACAGCAAAATTGTGTGAATGCAGTGACATAGGTGGGCATTAATTAGTGCTTTCTGTAAAGATAGTTATGTGTTCCACTCTACTCAGCCTGCCCAATCAGAATGCAGTTGATACCAATTATAGTGCATGATGTAATGGTATTTCAATGTATAATTTCCATAATATTAATTTCTATGTTTGTAACATAAATATGGCAACATATAATTAACCAATATACACCACACTTTCATCAATTTAAACATAATCAAAACAAACATAACATCTTTCTTGCCATATACAAAATGAATAGTTTTTAAGAAACATCTTTAAAATGCAGTTACTTGTGTCATGATGATATTTTATGAATATCAAATACCAATGATTACCTCCATTCTGGCAAGCTCCAAAAGGCATTCTTTGTACACAATGCAGAATGGTTTGCCAGTGACGTCTTCCGCTCTTGTCATCAGTGTCATGTCTTCATCGTCTGTACTCATCAGTCACAATTTCTTCAATGTCATGCACAAAAGTTCACATATAGTAACAGGCTGCAGAGTGGCAACGTCTTTGCGACATCTGAAATAAAACATAACCAAACCAGTGAGCATTACTGTAAACACCTCAAAATGGACATTTAATCATCAACACTGGCCCAAGAGGTCCTCAGGTCCTTTGGACTATACAGCCCTGAATAGTTAATTTGTAATATTGAATGAAATATATTTTTGTTAATCTTAATCACTGCTGAGTTTTTCACCACAAAACACAGCAAATTGTGTTTGTTAACTTGCACAGGACCATAACATGTCATTAGTGGTTTTAGGCAAAATAATATTACAATAAACTTACTAAAATCAGTTAATTTTAATGCCATGAAGACTAAGTGAGCTGAAAACCTGCTTAGTGTTCCTCACAACTGCACTGCAGGCATACTACTGAAACTTCATCATGACGAAATGTACCAGTCTGTGAGACTAACAGTTTTTCTTTAATATTGGTCATAAACAAAGGTTGCTAGTATTAGCGCAGTGGTTCAGGGGTAGAGCATCAGACTCTAAAATAAGAGGACCCGGGTTCAAATTTTGTGCTGCCATGTGAAACCTTGGGCAAGTTTTTTTTCACACTACATTGCTCCATTTCACCCAGCTGTATGAATGAGTACCTGGCTATAAACAGTGATGACTATTTGTGTACAAGCAGTCTTCGCAAAATTGCTACATGGCTGAATGCTTCCCAGAGAAGCCGAGATGGTCTTCGATTGAACTACCAGGGAGTAAAGTGTAAAAAGCGCTTTGAGCAATCCTTACCTTTACCTTTAAATCATGACAAAAGTTACAATTTTGTGTCATAGTATATCACGAGCAATTTATTTTTAAAATTGTGGCACCCAGGCGTATGCCATTTTTGTTGTGAAGGAAGCTCGGAAGGATATTGAGACTTATTTTACTAGTTATTTGAGTTATAGGAATGAGCTTACACATAGAAAAGGTTTTGTGACAATACAAGCTACGCCTCATCGAAATGTTTGGGTCGGAAGTTGGTCATATTTTAAGAAATATAATAACATACCATCTTTGCATATACATGTATAGATTCATAATTAAGGCAACCAGACCTGCCATATTCCTCCGATTTGCACATTTATATACCAAATATGTACAATTTATCAATTTATGTCTAAGGTATGTGTATTCTGCTCACAATCAGGGTCTGAAAACCCTATCGCGAGTGATATTTTGAATAAATTTTAATCATGATTTGTATCACCTAGCTGTACATTAACCGTACACTGTATTTATATTCTAATTGTAGTTATGTAATCTCTATATTATATAGATCAACTCACCACAATTTCACTGACACAGGCTCAAGATTGCAGAATATATTGACTAGTGAATTAAATGTAAATACAATTATTTATTTTTAACAACCTGTCAAATGTCAAAGTGCCATAACTTGAAACCTATTTAAGCTACAACGCTCAAATTTTGGATTCTTGCTAATCTTACCAAATGCAAAACTGGAAAGGCTCTCATCATACTGTATTAGTACTGATCTATTCAAAAATAATCTAAGACTAAGTCCAAGACGTCGATGACAGCAACCAATTTATGGAATTTTATTTGCGTTCACTCGGAATGACCCTAAATGGCCTAATACCGTCGACTAATTTAATAGCAAAACAATTTTGTCAGCTGGCACACGCAATATTAAAACAATGTGAAATGGTTGAAGCCGAGTAATAACAGAGTACTAACCTGTCGTACATGTCATTTGATTCCACAACTTGCACAAGTCTATAACTTTTCCAAATACACGTGTGCGCACGGCCGCTGTTTCTGTCTTTCTGCGGCTCTTTGTGCACTTCCCTGTTTCCTTGCCGATTCGGTCGCAAACATACGCGGGCGTCCCATCGTTGAACAAAAAACAGCAAAAGAACGGGAATATTGCGACTCTATAAATTATAGTAAACAGTCTATCGAAGGACTGACAGCATGGACGGGTCAAAGGTCGATCTCACTGCTCGTTTTCGCTCACGCGAGATTTTCAAGCTAGTCTTTTCCGGATGTCACGGTAACACAGGGTGTCCGGTTCGAGTTTCGGCTATGATAGCAAATACTCTTTTTCTGAGTTTTCTGTTTATTTAATAAAAACGAAGCCACACATTTGCACAAACGAGTTAGCATGTCACAGGGGATACTTCGTAGGTTTGCTTTTTCGTGAAATTAGTCTGAAACGCGAGGAGCAAAAACAATCGAACTGATTGTACATTTTTAAGTTGACGATAATAGACAGAGTATCGGACCTCACCTTCTTTCTTTCTAACCAGTACGGGCGCAGATGTAGACGGCTTTATGACCTGGGCCTCTAACATGTCTGTCATTGTTTTCTCCTCCTCCCCCTGAAACTTTAATTGGGTACGTCTCAATCGTTCTCTAACCGGTTCCTCATTAAACGTGCTTATTCTGTGATGGATTAAGGTAAACCTTCCTAGATCTTTACTTCCCGTGGATAAAACGCTAGTATATCCGCCTATATGGAGTCCTAGGGCTATATGTTCTCGTTGGGAAATATACCTTTAGCTCTTTCAAACATGTCACCCAGATGTTTTGGTATACAAGAATCTACTTATTTGCGTTTTGCGGAAATGTATCTAACGTCCAGGCTGTCATCCAGGATGAATGAAGCTGCTGGTGACATCTCATTATGGATTGTATTCCCCTTCTCCCAAGAAGGTAGATCCCGATCATCATCTACTCCATAATGACGGACAATTACAAATGTTTGTTGTGATTCGGTATCGGTGGTTAGTATCTCATCCAATTCGATGTCTTGGGTCAACAAGTCTCCTTGTTTGAGAACAACTTGGCGATAGCTATCATTTATAATCTCTATAACAACTGGTCCTTCCCCTCCACATATCAGACAGGCCGGGATAATGACAGAGACAGTAAGTTCAGGCGTAGTTATCCGAGGAATACAATGTCATGAATTTCAGATCATCCTCGCTAGCTGTTATGAGATCAATGGGTATATCTTATGTCGCCACTGAGGGATGAATGACAACATACTAGAATGGTTGTGTGTAAAGAAAGTAGGTTAATTTGAAACATGCGTACCAGAACACAGTGATGCAGGAAACTATATAAATTATTGACAGACATAATTATATGCGCGCACTGTTTATGGGTGGTAAATTGACGTTTTATACATACTTTTTGAAAGTTGAAACTCGATTAATATGCAGTAACGATGTAGCACTTACATTTTTTCGGCGCTATAAACGTTCCGCATGCGCGATAAATGTAAAATCCTCAATGTGCAGCGAAAGAACAAAGCATTGATGATATCAATACTACCAGTTGTTCGTTAAGATGTATATAACCTCTCAGCAAAGTTATTTGTCGCAAGGCATCACGTGGCAAACACGATTTGAGGCATGTTTTCATAGCAAGCGTAAATCACGTGACTGTA
This sequence comes from Oasisia sp. SBJ-2009, assembly GCA_964017155.1. Classification (NCBI taxonomy): domain Eukaryota; kingdom Metazoa; phylum Annelida; class Polychaeta; order Sabellida; family Siboglinidae; genus Oasisia; species Oasisia sp. SBJ-2009. Next base: position 51,083,895 of record OZ024860.1, on the reverse strand, counting down.
GTGCGCCTTATTCCGTGCCAGTAATTTAAACAAATGTCATATGTTATTGCATTGAACGACATTTTAACCAACGCAATTTTACATTTATCGCGCATGCGCAGAAACGCCAATCGGAAAGATTGTAAAGACCGGAAAATGTAAGCGCGACAACGTTAAGCTAATTCGTGGTCAGGGACGGAGCAAGGTTCTGCTAGGGAATTGCCCGTTTCTAGTTCACTGAAAAAATCAGGATACCATAGAAACGGTTGCACACTAAGTTCACAAAGTCACAGTTAGTGGCCTAATTGCCGAATGTTCTAATTCGCAAAATTCTTCACGAGTTCCTTGGCATGTTTTTTTAACACTTATGACACCAATGTCGCCGTGCACTCAATTTGTAATATGTAGTGCGGCGATGACTGTCGTCGTGTCGGCGGCTTGCGGGCGATGAGTGTTCGTCGTTCGGTGACAAGCCCTTTGTGCCGGGTGCAGCTCCTTTCATACCGCGGTCACGCTTGGATGGCTGCGGCGTGACTGTTTGGCTGGATGGTGTTGTGGAGCCGCTGTGTGGCGCTGTTAACTATGACACTATCTTGATGCACCTCCGAGCTTGTCTTTTTTACATTTACAAGTTATCACCTGGCAAACAGGCGTTTGATTATTGCGTATTCATTTTCGCCAGTGTAAATACATTTGATTCTATTCAGCCCTTCACCTGCTACAACTGAAATGAGCGATTCCAAAGAGAACGTTTAATAAGAAATCACTAAGTTATGTAAAGGCAACAACATAAATTTCAGTGTCTATGTAGGCCCTATGCAGTAAGCACAATGTATGATCACTACCAGTAGAAAACTGTGCACGAAACAATATAGCAACTGGATTTCAAACAGCATAGAGACCCTAAGTTCTACAAGTCAGATATAAGAGACAAACATTTGTTATCGAATGGTCAAGTATACATGTTCATTGAACATTTGTTATATAGTAGATAGTAACATTAAGACTAGTTTTTAGCTGCACCTATTGTTTGGCACATGCTTCCTTCTGTCGTTAGTTCAGTTGACAATACTGCTCAGTTTCGCCGTCATTTCAAAACGTACCTTTACACCGTTGTCTATCCAGCATAGCTTCCTAGCGTATCTATCCAACTCTCGCTATCCATAATGTACTTGATTATCTGATCTTGATTAATCTGATGTCTAACAGTCTTGATTAATCTGATGTCTAACAGTCTTGATTAATCTGATGTCTAACAGTCTTGATGCGCCTCTGACTTTTGTCTAAGAATTTAGGTACACTAGAAATTATATTATTATTATTATCTTGCCAACTGGCTATCGGAAAATATGTTTGCTTCTATTATTTTTTGAACGGCGTCTTTTAACATCAGATAAATATAAATGAAAACCTCACATACAGCTGGACTACTTGTCTACATTTTTTTTTATTATTTATTGATTTTAGTGTGCAGACTAAGTGTTAGTAAAAAACACTGCATTGTTAATGGTGCTGCTATTTCTCTTTCAGCTTGAGTCGCTCTGAGTTGAACGTCCAACTGAAGAACCTGCTATGTGATGGACTGAGGCAGAACACGACACTCCAGGAGCTGGAGTAAGTAAATATCGTTTAGCATAAGCCAGTGTTTGATATGAATGGCACATTTTGCACTGTGACGGTGTTGTAAACAACCGTGAAATTTCCATTCGTCGAACGAAGTTGCAAGCAGCTTTTCACACCACTTACCAGAGGAATAATTATTGTAAAATATATACTGACATTCTACGTGAATGTATGGTTTCACAACATATCGTCATTGCCCTTTGTATCTGTTCGTGACAAACTTGAATACGACTTATTAGCTCAACTGACAATGTGTTGCTAGCAACCACTTACTTTCATACTCGTCATCTACCTATGGTTGTTAAAAAAAATGTTGGGGACTTCATTCGGTTTTGCAATTTTGCCCAAAAAAATTTGCATTATACATACATTCCTACATTCCTGTATCTCCTCTATGCCTTTGCTACTGAATCAAAAACAAAGAGCGAAGCAGAAAAACAACTTTTCTTTTCCTCCAACCCCATTGATAAATCACTCATAAATATGTGTATTTACAGTCACAGAGAGCAATTCAATGGACGTAAACATATAACAAAGTTTAAAACGAAGCAAACCTGTTTTAGAAAAGTATAAACACTTCACTGCGCCATAATCCGTGACGGTATTAAACACAACCGTGACGGGGATAGTGGTTTTTATAATACAATTGTGGGTATTTGGTCTTTTATGTCTTGTAAAGTTATAGGTACTTCACTCTAAGTATAACCAGTTTCAAAGTAGCAAATGTTTATATCATTACATGATTAATATACATTTAGGCAATGCATGGAAACATGTGCCTTGTTAAACTGTACACTAGTGACATCTGGCGAATGCAATAAAATTACGTTTGGCGCATATGTCGTCTGCTGTGTTTTAGCCACACACACATTGTTGTGGTGTTTTGCGATTTACAGTTTATTGTGTGTACTAGCAAGTATATTTTAGCTTACTTATATGATACGACACGCTTGAGAGTAAGTAGAACGCATCCAATATATGCACACATTCAAAACTAACCTTGTAGTTTTGTTAATTTGTATAATTATCGCTAAAAGGCGTTAACGTCCGCGGTACATTCAAACGTCTCAGGCAGCATCAGCGTCGCAACCACGTGCGCTCGCGTCTATGAATTATTTACTCACTGCCTGTGTCTATATGTATATATATAATATAAGTGTGTGCAACTTCAGCGTCCCGCCGAGTCAAACGCCCACCTTTTAACACCAGATCCGCTCCCTCGATTTACCAACACCGAGTATGAAGATCACATATGCATGTGCAATCAAATGTCTACACACCACCAACTTTTCGTAGCCGAAGGATCCACTGTTATTACCAAAAAGAAGCCTTTAGTGACGTGCTCACGAATGTGTGAGCCGTCTGGAGTTATTTTTCCGGAAGTGACCCGGCGACCCCGCGTGGGACACCTTGTGTGCGTTATGTTCGCCCCAAAAAATTCAAGTCGCGAGGAGACGCCGTATTGTGCGAAGCTTCGCCAGTTCCACAATACGGCGTCTCCTCGCGACTTGAATTTTTTGGGGCGAACATAACGCACACAAGGTGTCCCACGCGGGGTCGCCGGGTCACTTCCGGAAAAATAACTCCAGACGGCTCACACATTCGTGAGCACGTCACTAAAGGCTTCTTTTTGGTAATAACAGTGGATCCTTCGGCTACGAAAAGTTGGTGGTGTGTAGACATTTGATTGCACATGCATATGTGATCTTCATACTCGGTGTTGGTAAATCGAGGGAGCGGATCTGGTGTTAAAAGGTGGGCGTTTGACTCGGCGGGACGCTGAAGTTGCACACACTTATATTATATATATACATATAGACACAGGCAGTGAGTAAATAATTCATAGACGCGAGCGCACGTGGTCGCAACGACCGCAGAATTTCTCCAAGATTTATATTAATTTTGCTGTTTTATGAATTGTACATCTATGATCTTACAAAATATAAATGCGGTGGTTTTCGCACATAATACCACGAAAGTGTATTAGTTCGGCAAAATTAAAGCATATTTAGAGTAAGGAGAGTGTCAGTGATTTAAAATTAAATGGCATGAATATAAATACTATATGGCATGAACATCCAGTGGCAATGATGCTTGGTCCTTAATTGAAGTATAAACGTATTAATACAAACACGTAACCCTTTATATGTTTACCACTTAATGTCGCACATTACAATAGATTCCTTTTGCTTCTTTACATATTCAAAATTTTAGTGTTGCTCCTTTCCGGCTTTTGTAATATACAATACAGAGAACACGAATTAAATAACAAACCTCAACCCATTTAAAATCCTCCCACAGGCCAATTTATTGGTCAATATTTCCATTCAATGTTTCAGTGTTTAAAGTTGAAGAAACCCAAAATATATGCGAACAATAGCAGCATTCATAAAACGAAATAAAATCAACTTAATTAAATATTTACTTGTCTCATTGCAAAACGTTATTTAAATAATTTTATACAGTATTGAATAGGAATTTTTTAATATTTGCTATTTGTCTTTATAACATTTAACAATATTTTTTATTACATTCTGTGCCGTAGCTAAAAAGGTTGTTTTGTAACATATCCCCCCCCCCCCCCCCGACCGAATAATGTCGCCATTATTTCGGTGACTTATAAACGACACTTGGTGAATCACGTGATAAAAAGTGAGACTCGGTGCGTGGGAAAACCAAACTACGTTAAAGTGTTGTTTTATGAGAACATAAGTGACCGTGTAGACAAAAGACAGACACGTCTAATGTCACCTGTCATATTTAACCCCGACCGTGTCTTGTCGCGACAGGTGTTGGGACCTTCCCAGTGACGTGAAGTTGACAGAGGACAGCGAGACGACCGTGTCCCAGTTGGTGACACAGCGACCAAAGATGACGATACGGTAAGTCTTTCCTACTTACACGTGTTTGTGATTGAACACGGACGTCCACAAGTGTGTGAGCCGCTAGTGTCACCTGTAAGTGTCAACACATGTGTCGTTGGATGTGTCGTCAAAGTCTTCTTTCTCTTCCAGTCTGTCGTCGTCCGTGTCACCGTCCTGGGTGCGTCCCACCCACGTCCACGGCACACACAATAAACACCCGCCATCAAATACAACCCTGTCAACTGTCACCAACCCGCCGACGGCCACAGACAGACCCCAAAAGACAACTTCATTAGGAAAGCGGCGTCTCAGCGACCTTCACCTTGACACCCTAATTAATGGAAACTCACGTTTTACGTTCGACGTCTGATTGTGACGTATCTTTATTGTGATTGTGACGTAGGTTGATTTATATTTATTGTAGCTAAACTAGTTACGTCTCGCGTGAGCGACCGCGACGTCGCCATGGCAACCTGGCGACGACTTCACGAGACAAAGTGTAATTCCCCAACTGTTTGTTGTTTGAACGACTCAATCACGACACATTCTTGTGCCGGAGAATGTTCGTGTAATGTCAGGTGTATTTGTCGTCAACAAATACTGTATCATAATTATAACATCGGTGGGTGTGTTTACAGGTTTGACCTCTCCCGTGACACGCCGCTTGAGTTGACACCACCTGTCGTCACCACACGTCGGACACACGATGAAGTCAGTGTTTGACATCACGTGTTTGGTCATCGAACAATCCACACGGTGTCAATATGGACCTCTAAAGGAGACATTGACCAAAACACTATTTCGCCACTGGTAGAACTGGTCGAGCACTGAGAGCACAGCTTCACGGAGACAGCGTCAACACGAGTGAGTCATTGTCTCGTCTGTACAGCAAGAACGTTGACAAACAATGACGTGAACTGAGATGACATGTCGTGTCGTGTCTTGAGATGACATGTCGTGTCGTGTCTTGAGATGACATGTCGTGTCGTGTCGTGTCAGAGACTGACAAGGCAACTGTGACCGTCACATGGCAACTGCACCGTCGTAGTATCACATCGACTGTCGCTGTTCTTGAATTATTAAAATACATTATAATCTACAGTCTCCTGTTTATTTATTTCACACTTTCCAGCAGCATAGGTTTACTTGAAAAGTAAAATTTCTTAAATGTGTGTCCCATTTGTTGGACAGGTTGTCACAAAACTTCACGTATCACTGCGTCAATCTGTGCACAGATATCGGCCCCGGGAACACATTTCTGTCTGATTAAATTCGCATAACTGACACATGACTGACCTACACAGGAAGTCTTGTCAATGCCGAACAAATACATGTTGATGTTTGGATCTTATTCGACGACACGGTTCAATCAAATGTAGTACAAATTACAACATCCCGGCTCTTGATTTTATTTGTTGAAATAAACGATGTACTTTGAAATGACAACAATTTAAACCGTTGATCACAAAAACAGCGTATTACATAGTCTAGTGGACAGAGCCACGTGACAACACGACAAACAGGAGACAACTGGTGCCTGCTAACGCCAGCAGGTGGGGGTTAACCCACATTTATAAAAAAGGGGGACACAGTATAAAAGTGTTGTTACAAATATGCATACATACACACATACTTACATACATACACACATACATACATACATACATACATACACACATACATACATACATATGTAAGTGAAGTACTTAAAGTGAAAAAAAAGGCTACAGTTTAGTGTTATGCACCTAAAAGAGTTTACACTAGCTAATCATTTGCATCTACAATCCAATTTTTCACCTTAGTGGTTACCTCAGAAAGTGGTCTTAAAGTGGGAAAATCTAGCTAAATCACCGACACCATGAACCGGCCCATCTTGGATCTTGCAACCAATCAGAACCCAGCAGTTTGGAAAAGTAATACGTCAGAGAGTCGTCTGCTGGTTCTGCTGTCATAACAGAGAGCCAAGCGGTACGCTAAAAGTTGCCTTACGTCGGTTTACAACGAAATCGCGACATCAATATGCCACACTGTTCCTCAAACGCTTATAGTAATAGTACAGTGAAAGACAGTATCAGTAAGATGTCTTCTTGTTAACCTATGAATCGAGCAGAACTGAAACAGTGGTTCGGTGGATTCGTTTGGACAGTCACAGACACAGTCACAGCGCTGATCCTAGACGACCCGATTTGATTGACCTAACCATCAAAACGACCACCAACAGCCGCCAAACTTCTCCTCACATATCTTACATACATATGCATACACTACGTTATGTAATAAAATTTCTTACATTCCTCTGACGAAGAAAATTCACACACAAAAACGCGCAGACCTCGAGTACAACTTGTTCGGCCGCTCAGCGGTACCGTAAAATCGCTTTTAAAAGCTTTACACAAAATACCGCTAGACGCCACGTTTCTGACTGCTAATATTTAATTGTTTTACTTCACACAAGCGAAATAGTTTAATTACTTATAAATAATATAATAATTACTTATTATCATCACTGATTTGCAGGAAATTATAAGTTTTATTATTTTTATATTGATATTTTATTTTTATAATTGTTCAT
>OZ024860.1:51046857-51069357 GCA_964017155.1 Oasisia sp. SBJ-2009 | reverse complement strand
AAATAAAATTAGAAAAAGAAGCAGAATGTGAAGCTGTCTGGTGTAACATAGTTACAGGAAACTCAACATTAACTGTTGGGTTAGTTTATCGTAGTCCAAACATAAGCATAGAAGAGAATGAAAAAATGCACAACGCTATAAAAGAAGTGAGTAAACGGGACTGTATTATTATGGGGGATTTTAACCATGGGCATATAAAGTGGACATCTCTACAGAGTCCTGGGAGAGAGGATCAAGAGTTTTTAAATTTAGTACAAGATAGTTTCCTTTTTCAACATGTGTTAGAACCAACCAGGGACAAGAACGTGTTGGACATAGTTTTGAGCTCACAGAAGGAATTTGTTGATAATGTCAATATATGTGAGCCACTGGGATGTAGTGATCATAACCAGATACATTTTATCATCAAAGTAAAAGGAGAACGGAACAGAAAAATACGGTACAGGAAAAATTTTCACAAAGGAAGATATAAGGACATGAGGGAATATTTAGCGAAGATAGACTGGAATAACACACTGAAGAATAAGACAGCAACAGAATGCTGGAATATCTTAAAGAGGGAAATTGACTGCGTCGTTGACAAATTTGTCCCCTTGAAAAAACAAGGGAAAAGGTCAAAGAAGAAACACTTATCGAAGGAAGCCAGTAGAAAAATCAAGTACAAGCAAATGATGTGGAAGACATATAGACATACTGGAAGTGAAGAAGACTATGCCATTTATAAAGAAGCACTTAATCAAGCTACAGCTGAAATTAGAAATTCGAAGAGAAGCTATGAACAAAAAATAGCTTTCAACATAAAACATGACAGCAAGAGTTTTTATGCGTATGTTCGAAGTAAACAGAAAGTTCAAGATAAGGTCGGGCCACTAGAAAGTAGTGATGGAAACATAATAACGGAGGGATTCTTAATGGCAGAAAACCTAAATGAATACTTTAGTTCGGTGTTTACCAGTGAAGATATTAGTACATTACCAGTACTAGAGACTAAGTTCGAAGGGAGAGAGTGTGACTATTTAGGACAACTAACTGTAACCCCAAAAATGGTAGCTATGAAAATAAGAGATATGAAGGATAATAAATCACCAGGAGTGGATGGGATTCCTCCCAAATTACTACTGGAAATTGTAGAACAAATTAGCATACCACTTGCAACAGTGTTCAATTTGGCATTAGAGGAAGGAGTGGTTCCGGTAGAATGGAAAGAAGCAAACATCATACCATTATTTAAAAAAGGATCAAGAAGCAAGTCAGAGAACTATAGACCAGTGAGTTTAACATCGGTGATTTGTAAACTATTAGAAAGACTAATTAAAGATCACTTGGTTGATTTTCTTGTTAAAAATAAATTGATAAACACATCTCAACATGGGTTTTTAAAAGCGAGGTCATGCTTAACAAATATGTTATGTTTTTTGGAAGATGTCACAAAGTGGGTAGATGAGGGATCACCAGTAGATATAATCTACTTAGATTTTAAAAAAGCCTTTGACAAAGTGCCACACCAAAGATTACTACTTAAACTAAAGGCCCATGGCATAGGAAATAGTATGATTAACTGGATAGAAAAATGGCTTATTGATAGAAGACAAAGAGTAGTAGTTGATGGGGAGGTTTCAAATTGGAAATCTGTTTTGAGTGGAGTACCGCAAGGATCAGTATTGGGACCTATTTTATTCTTAATATATATCAATGATTTGGATGATGACATAACAAGCAAGGTGTTGAAGTTTGCGGACGACACAAAAGTGTTTAGGAAAATAAAAAGTGATGCAGATAGACAGCATTTACAAGATGATCTAAATAAGTTGATAGAATGGTCTGAGAAATGGCAAATGCTGTTTAACTTTGGAAAGTGTAAGTGCCTCCACACAGGACATGGGAATGAAAATGCACAATATACAATGGGTGGTACTGTACTAAATACTACTGTAAAGGAAAAGGACTTAGGTTTAACCATTAGTGCTGACATGAAGGTATCAGAGCAGTGTGGAATTGCAGCAGCGAAGGCAAACCAAATTCTTGGATTAATTAGGCGAAATATAGTATACAAAGAAAAAGAACTAATAATACCGCTTTATAAAACAATAGTTAGGCCTCATTTAGAATATTGTATACAAGCATGGAGGCCATATCGCAAGAAGGATATTGATATGCTAGAAAGAGTACAAAGGAGAGCAACAAAAATGATACCAAAACTCAGGAATATTAGTTATGAAATGCGTCTAAAAGAATGTGGTCTAACAACACTAGAAACCAGAAGATTGAGAGGAGATCAGATTGAGGTTTTTAAAATATTGAATGGGTATGAAAATATTGACAGAAATATTTTTTTCACGGTCAAGGAAGAGAGAAGGACTAGAGGACATGGAGTTGCATTAGCAAAGAAGCAGTGTAGACTAGATATTAGAAAATTTTCATTTTCCCAAAGAATAGTAAACGAATGGAACAAATTATCAGCTGATTGTGTAGGTGCTAGAAGTGTTAATATGTTTAAAAATAAAATTGACATATACCTAAGACGGGCAGGGTATACTTAGATAGATAGGTTGGACTCTCGATAAGCCAAACGGCTTCCTTGTCCACCTGCCATCTAGAGTTGATTCTCTAGGTGGCAATCTTGTTAAATCTTGTTAAATATGTGTGTATGTGTGTGTGTGTGTGTGTGTGTGTGTGTGTGTGTGTGTGTGTGTGTGTGTGCGTATGTGCGTGTGTGCGAGTGTGTGTGTGTGCAAGTGTGTGTGTGTACGTGTGTGTGTGTGTGTGTGTGCGAGTGTGTGTGTACGTGTGTGTGTGTGTATGTGTGTGTGTGTGTGTGTGTGTGTGTGTGCGAGTGTGTGTGTGTACGTGTGTGTGTGTGTACGTGTGTGTGTGTGTGTGTGTGTGTGTGTGTGTGTGTGTGTGTGTGTGTGTGTGTGTGTGTGTGCGAGTGTGTGTGTACGTGTGTGTGTGTGTGTGTGTGTGTGTTTGTGTGAGTGTGTGCGAGTGCGTGTGTGCGAGTGCGTGTGTGCGCGTGTGTGTGCGTGTGTGTTTATGTGTGTGCGTCCGTTCGTACGTGCGTGCGTGTGTGTTGGTCATCAGCAGTAGCTGCAGCAACTGTTGACCATCCCCCCGCGTCGCCTCCGTTCCCGCTCCAGTCACTGGGTGTGACGTCGCCAGCAGCCACGCCCAGGAGTCCTCCTCCTCCGCCCGTGGCACAGACATCTCGTCAACGGGGGTGACTGTCGACCAGCCCCGCACCTCCTTCCAACTGGTCGACTCTCTCAGTCTCTCAACACGTCCACCGACGGCGACGGCGACGGCGACGGCGACGGCGACGGCGACGGCGACGGCGACGGCGACGGCGACGGCGACGGCGACGGCGACGGCGACGGCGACGGCGACGGCGACGGCGACGGCGACGGCGACGGCGACGGCGACGGCGGCGGCGGCGGCGGCGGCGGCGGCGGCGGCGGCGGCGCAAGTGTGTGTGTGTACGTGTGTGTGTGTGTGTGCGAGTGTGTGTGTACGTGTGTGTGTGTGTGTATGTGTGTGTGTGTGTGTGTGTGTGTGTGTGTGTGTGTGTGTGTGTGTGTGTGTGTGTGTGTGTGTGCGAGTGTGTGTGTGTACGTGTGTGTGTGTGTACGTGTGTGTGTGTGTGTGTGTGTGTGTGTGTGTGTGTGTGTGTGTGTGTGTGTGTGTATGTGTGTGTGTGTGTGTGTGTGTGCGAGTGTGTGTGTACGTGTGTGTGTGTGTGTTTGTGTGAGTGTGTGCGCGTGTGTGCGAGTGCGTGTGTGCGCGTGTGTGTGCGTGTGTGTTTATGTGTGTGCGTCCGTTCGTACGTGCGTGCGTGTGTGTTGGTCATCAGCAGTAGCTGCAGCAACTGTTGACCATCCCCCCGCGTCGCCTCCGTTCCCGCTCCAGTCACTGGGTGTGACGTCGCCAGCAGCCACGCCCAGGAGTCCTACTCCTCCGCCCGTGGCACAGACATCTCGTCAACGGGGGTGACTGTCGACCAGCCCCGCACCTCCTTCCAACTGGTCGACTCTCTCAGTCTCTCAACACGTCCACCGACGGCGACGGCGACGGCGACGGCGACGGCGACGGCGACGGCGACGGCGACGGCGACGGCGACGGCGACGGCGACGGCGACGGCGACGGCGACGGCGACGGCGACGGCGACGGCGACGGCGACGGCGACGGCGACGGCGACGGCGACGGCGACGGCGACGGCGACGGCGACGGCGACGGCGACGGCGACGGCGACGGCGACGGCGACGGCGACGGCGACGGCGACGGCGGCGGCGGCGGCGGCGGCGGCGGCGGCGGCGGCGGCGGCGACGACGACGACGACGACGACGACGGCGAGGCAAGAAGAGGTCCAGGACATTTTCATAGGTGTACAACCGGACTCTGACATGAAAGGACAGTGAATATCGTTGACAAGGATGTAGTGTTAGGACAGTGTATTCAGTAGTCACAAGGACATTTTTGTGTGGGATATTCGACGACTGTGTGACTTTAGGATGCAAGTCTGGGCAATTGTATATGGAGGCAGGTTGTTAAAGGAACATGCAACCATAGTGTTGAAAATGCGTTAAAATCCTCCCAATTCCCACATACCATTCATGATAGAATATTGTAACACATACCATTTTTTGTTTAATTTTGTAAGAATGTTATACATCATAACATTAATCTTGAAACGTGCATTTTTACTGACCATGGGCGCTGCCATTGTTGCCCATTTCACGGGGAACTCGCGAAGATTAACGCGAGAGAATGCGTGAGTGTGACGTAGGCGGTCCACCACCTCAGCGATATAGGCGCAGCGTAATATGTAAACACTAGCATAGCGACATGAATCGAGTTGTTTTATGAGTCTTGTGATAATGAAATGCTTGAATATCAAGCATACGGATGTCAAAAGAAGACAGGAGAAGAGTCCGTGAAAGGAAAGAGATTTGTCCAAATGCCAATAAATTATCTACGAAGCCCGCCGTCGAAGGACGAGTTGGCGATCAAATGGCTCCACAATATAGGTACGAGTCATACAGTGGAAACATTCAATTTCAACCGGAAAATGGTTTGCCAGGACCATGTCACCGTTGATATGGAACACAGGTTGCCCGGATTGGGTGAAAGACGACTGTTGAACGAAGCTACTGTCCCCACTGAATTTGTGCACAGAACGAATAGTTCGGGGCCGAAGCGAAGGGTCGGTGTTGCACGCGAAGAAGGGTCTCGCAAAAGGGACGAACTTAATGTATGCAAATACTATATATGGGGTACTAGAATATCATTCAATGTATTTCCTTTATTATAATAAAAATCAATGATTAGTAAAATATTCATTGCGGGACGGTCGACTGGAATAATTAGTTGGATAAACGATTTGTTTACATATGAAAGTGGGCGATAATAAAAATTATTAAGCTCCGTCGAACCAACCAAGTCCAAAATGGATTGCGCGATTTCCTTTGTTGCAGTCTCTACTTGAGCATCATTATTCTTTATCCTATTCTTTATGAATGTTTATATTATAAGGGACGGCGTTTTTTTTATAGCTGACGCTCTGTAACTAATTAAATGGATGAATATATCTCAGACTCAGTATCAGTGGGTACGTGAAGAATTCGTTTTGTTTTGCCCACCCGAGGCGCTAGCGGTGGTGGATCTGTGACGTCACACGACCACAGGCGAAATGTCCAAAATGTCAGCCTCCAGGGAGGTTCACTAATTGTCCTTAAAAGTTAACAAATAATTTCAGAAAAAATAACAAAATATGGGATATGATTCAATGAACATTGTTTAATGGTTTAAGCAATTTTTACTTTTTGGGTTGCATGTTCCTTTAAGCTGATATATGGCCGGCCATCGAGCACCGAAACAGAGGTGCCTAACAAAACAAGAGACTCTCAACACATTTGAAAAGTGATGACAAATTCTAGTGTATATCCTGCCACTGGGCACCAATTTCGCCGATTTCCTATCGGAAGACGCGAGGTGGCAGAAACAGGCAGCAGCCCATCCTCACCGTGGACTAACCAATGACGCAGACGACGTGCCAGCCGGTACCCGCCGTACAGCTCAGCAGAGAGCATACATGCTAGAGCGTTCGACAAGTAACAGAGTGTGTCCACTTTGTAAACAGTTTGGACGTAGCAACTTTCTTCATTTTTTGAGTGAATGCACACACTTACAAGAAGAAGACCAATGTTATATGGCGAAAGTACGACAGGTCATCAACCTACTTGACGATGAAGACGAACAGAACTCGCTAGAACCTGAAGTCTCCAACACCGAAGTAGTCGGCTCTGAAGTGGTGCCACTACCATGATGCACAAAATCGAGGTTCGACAGTCTCCTTATTTAGACGTGTTTTCCCGCCATCACACAACCCGTGTAACCACTGATAGCGGAGCAACTGGGAGCATGATCCGTCATTCCACAGCACACAAGTTAGGTTGAGTGATAGAAAAATCGTTACCGTTATTCATAGTTGGCGAATCTAGTATCGAACTGACACGTGACAACAACACACTCACGTTCAAAGGCCTGGTCGTTGAGAACCTCGACGTCGAAATCATGACTGACACACCCTTCATGGAGGCAAATTACATTACCATACGCCCGCCAAACACCTCATCACATTGTCCAGCGGCACCACCTCCACATACGGACCGTTGAGCTTTCACGCTGTTAGACGTGCTCTCGTGTTACGAGCCCCACTCACCACCATGACAATCTGGCCGGGCGAATTTGTAAAGGTGACTTTACCTAAAGAACTGTGTTGCTCCGATGCTACATTCGCACTCGAACCACGCACTGATGCGCCAGTCAGCAAATACGCAAATGACTTTGATGCGTGGCCATGAGCAACAATCATCGACAGCATCGCTGGCAAGATCCGGATCACCAACCTCACAACTACTGTACGCATCCTCAGACGAAACGAACATTACGAACATGTCTACCAAATTCGGGAGGTGTTTGTACCCGTTGGACTTCCTACCGGACCTGCCGTCTCCAACAGCGTGCGTTCGCGCGGCGTCAATGCCGGGTCAGCTGGACACTCCTCATCAGTTCAAATCGACCCAGACGGTATGCTATCAGTCGATGGGAGATCGTTGTTTCGCTCCATTGTGCAAGAATATACGACGATGTGTTCGACCCCAACTGCCGCGGGTACAATGGAAACGTAGGTCCCTTCGAGGCCATCGTCAGCATGGGGCCTGTAGAACCTCCACAACGAAAAGGACACCTACTGCAGTATGCACGTAACTAACCTGTCGAGCTACAAATCAAGTTAGACGAACTGCAATCTACGGGAGTGTTCTTTCGCCCAGAGGATGTCCCAAACACTGTCTAGTATCTCAAACCATCGTTTCTAGTAAAGAAACGCAATGGCGGCTTCAGACTAGTGACAGCATTCACAGATGTTGGTCGTTACAGCAATCCACAGCCCGCTCTCATGCCTGACGAAGACAGCACCCTACGTAACATCGCGCAGTGGATACTCATGATATCCACCGATCTATCCAACGGTTTCTACCAGATTCCGCTGTCGCACGACGCCATGAAGTATTGTGGCGTTGTCACCCTTTCGGCGGGGTACTAGCATATGCCCGTTGTGTAATGGGTATGCCGGGTTCCGAGACCGCTCTAGAAGAAGTCCTATGTCGCGAATTAGGAGATATGCACGAAGAAAGCGTAGTTGCGAAGCTCGCCGACGATATCTACTGTGGGGAAAATACCATCACAGAACTGCAACGACACGTCAGAAGACTCATGCAGTGCCGGGCCAACAGCGGACTCCGTTTATCCGCCACATAACACGACCATCTGCCCGTCAAGCACTTGGTTGGGTGTGGCACCTAGGCACAATTCAAGGTAGTCAACATCGCATCGCCACATTGGACAGCTCAGCTGCGACAGACCCTCAATATTGAAATCAATGCGCTTGTGCATCGGAGCGTATAAGATGTTAGCACGAGTCGTCCCCGATTGTTCGTCTGTACTTGCTCCACTGGATAGCTCGACAGCCGGCCGTCAGTCCAGCGATCGCTTAGAGTGGACAGACACACTAGGTGAAGCGTTCAAACGCGCACAGGACAAACTACACTCAAACAGAACAATAGCTCTACCATGACCGGAAGATGAGCTGTGGATCGTAACTGATGGATCAGTTATAGAGTGTGTCATTGGAGCCACAATGTATGTCATGCAGAAAGGAAAGCTGAAACTTAGCGCCATACTAGGCGGTCGACGAGTGACATAGAAAAAGTGAAATAAAAGCACAGTCTATTGCTGCCGCAATCAGACATTTCAGCCCATACATTATACAGTTAAATAACAAGGATTCGGTCCTTACCGACAGCAAGCCATGCGCACAAGCACACGAGAAGCTATGTCGCTGCGAATTCTCAGTCAGCCTACGCGTATCGACATTCCTGTCCGTCGTCAGCAGACACCAGACATCAGGCTGACATTGGTCTGGTTCAGCTAACGTTCCATCCGACTTCGCAAGTCGTAACGCACCCACGTGCACTGATCAGCGCTGTCAAATCTGCACGTTCATTAAACGGATGGAAGACAGCGTCGTTCAGCTTATAACCACTGCAGATATAACATCCGGGAAGACTGCGCTTCCATTCAGCAGCAGATCAGCGTGGCTCGCTATCCAAAGCGAATATCAGCACATGTGTCGCACACATGCGCATCTACGGCAAGGCGAGGTTAGCTGCTATCTCAATGTTGCAACCGTCGCACAGGATGGCCTCTTGGTAGTACGCCGTAACGATCCGGCCAGCCACGCAAGAGACTGTATCATCGTTCCCCGCGTGTGCGCGTGCGTGAGTGTGTGACTGCGTGACTGCGTGAGAGCGTGTGTGCGTGTGTGCGTTTGTTCCTAGTACAATTGTAATATTACCTGGTGATAAACTGTCGGAGCTGAAGGATTACAGTTACAAAATAAAAGAAAGCAAGATCGAGTTGTACACACATAAATGTTGCACGCTGATGTGATATTTATAGGTCTATGATCACACCAGTAGATGTCGATTGCGTATGTCAGGTAAGTTATGTATAGATTGTCATCTGAACCAGGTGAAAATATGGTAAGACTTGTTGCAATTAGTTTACTCTAATTTAACCAAAATTATAATAGTTTGGTTAGATGTCTTTTTATTAGAATATAATGTGTGTGTGTATATATATATATATATATATATATATATATATATATATATATATATATATATCAAATAATGAAATATAAGTCGTAGGAGATTTGAATGCAATATATGCGAGTGCGATATTTAGTATTCTCTGTAATTGTTTTGATTATATTAAGTTAACAATGTCAATGACAGTCTCAAACACGTGAATAGCAGAAGCCTCGGTAGGATGCATCGGTTTTGTTACCACGTGACTAAAGAGGGGAGAGGGGTAGAGCAGGGATTGGAGGGAAGGTGTAGGTAAAGAGTAGAGAGGGACAGAGAAAGGGTTGGAGGGAAGGTGTAGGTAAAGAGTAGAGAGGGACAGAGACGGGGTTGGAGGGAAGGTGTAGGTAAAGAGTAGAGAGGGACAGAGACGGGGTTGGAGGGAAGGTGTAGGTAAAGAGTAGAGAGGGACAGAGACGGGGTTGGAGGGAAGGTGTAGGTGAAGTACGTGTAGATTTATTTCCCGAAAGTGATGATAACTTATGATGTGTTTTCGCGATGTCTTATTAATGAAATCAAACAAATAAACATATACTCTACGTATAGACATACATAAATAAACGCGTGTGCATTCTGAGCAGATTATGTCCGAAGTCTGCGCTTCGCGGAGTGTTATGTGTTCAATCATATAGGAGCGATAGAGAGGACGTAACGCTACGCAACACTCAAAGTGAAGGTTGCTGTTGACAGTTGATCGCGTCAACGCGAACGATACAGACGCGACATTTGGTCGGGCAAGCAAACTTGGCGGACGTGATGTCACATGTTGTTCGTCGACCTTGACCAAAAAACGGTTGTGCGCGTTGAACAGATATTGGAGCGGTCGATCGGTATATGCACTGCAGGTTTTGAAGACACGAATAGTATAATGTTCTGTAACTTGGAAAGGCAAGACAGGTATTTATACTCGATAGCCTGTTTAATTGGCAGCCAGTGAAGAGCAATTTGAACAGGAACGATGTGATCATCTTTCCAAATCCTGGTTATGAGTGAGGCTGTAACTATTTGCCTTCTGTAGAGATTGATGAGTAGAACACAAGAACTCCCGCACAGATCATTGTCATTGTGAAGACGAGACGTCCAAGACACATCATCTCTGTGAGCGGCTCCGAGCTAGAAGATGTCGAAATCATCCGAAGTGTAAGTGGACACACGCGACACGATCTCTGTCATACACATGTCTCGCCATGTTTCGTCGAAAACACCAGTGATCACGGCCACTGTTAAAGAAGGCCCGATGCTACGGCCATGTTTTCTCGGCAGCACAGATAGACTGACATTGACATGCGACGAACACATCACAATAGCTTCGTTTGTCTTCAGCACTGAACGTGTGTTTATTAATGCGCCTCCACGACACACCCGGGCACGCTCGGCTCATGTGTCGTCTTCTCCTGAGCGAGGATTGAAGGCGACACAGAGAAGTAGAAACCATTCACATGGAAACGTTCATTTAATTGCGTATTGACAATGACTTCATTTTTTAATTGAACAAAAGAAGAAGAAGAAGAAGAATATATATATATATATATATATATATATATATATATATATATATATATATATATATATATATATATATATATATATATATATATAGTGAGACTAAAGCGGCCCGCACACCGAGAAGACGCGCTTACGACGCGCTCACGACGCGTTTTCGATGCGTCTTGACCGCGTCTTTAGCGAGTCTAGAGGTCGAGTCGTGAGCGCGTCGTGAGCGAGTCTTCGCGGTGTGCGGGCTACGTATGTCATTAGGACTCGATACCGCGATGTAAAAAAAACACTATTCTGCATTCTGGCAGAACTTATCAATTGGCTGCCCTCTCAACATATTTGGGAAGCATTAACTAATGTCTAGGCAAATATTACTCGCACAGATATATACATCGCGTGTGCGTGTGTGTATTTATATCGTCACCAAAATATCGTCACCAACTAAAAGCCATTTGGCTCGCGGTGGTCTCAAAGTCGAATTCTAATGAAGCAACGCGACGTCTATTTATAGCCACCGCACCTGCCATATTACACAATTTATGACACTAGGCTGACATGTGTGTGTCTTTGCTGGGCACTGCACAAATTAATTAAATAAAACTTGTCTAATAACGCAACTCCAAGTCTATTTATAGCCACCGCACGTGCCATATTACATAATTCATGAGACTAGGCTGACATCTAAGTGCCTCTACTGGGTCTGTGTGTGTGTGTGTGTGTGTGTGTGCGTGCGTGCGTGCGTGCGTGTGTGTGTGTGTGTTTGTGTGTGTGTATGTTTGTGTGTGTGTGCGTGTGCGTGTGCGTGAGCGTGCGCGTGCGCGTGCGCGTGCGCGTGCGCGTGCGCGTGCGCGTGCGCGTGTGCGTGTGCGTGTGCGTGT
This sequence comes from Oasisia sp. SBJ-2009, assembly GCA_964017155.1. Classification (NCBI taxonomy): domain Eukaryota; kingdom Metazoa; phylum Annelida; class Polychaeta; order Sabellida; family Siboglinidae; genus Oasisia; species Oasisia sp. SBJ-2009. The sequence continues at coordinate 51,057,779 of OZ024860.1, read as the reverse complement.
GTGCGTTTGCATCTTGAGCACAACATGCGAGAATTGTCAGACACGAAAGTGTCGACAAACTCCGTAATAAAACCTATGTAAAACTTTCCTTAATAAACCATCTCATCATATGACTTTCACAATAGGATTGAAACGACAAACCCCACGCCTGTGGCCATTAGATACCCTGACATTGTAGCATGGACAAGCAGACATGCAATATGACCCGTATCCAATACGGATTTTGGCGGTTTTTTAAGTGATACGGCCGTACTCCATTTTGATACGGATTTTAGCTACATTTATGGAGACATTATTTTTAATCACATTATGTCCTTGTATGCGTCACAAAACTACAGCACAATGGAATAATCGTTTACTGTTAGTGATTAAGTAAATTGATTCTAAACGAACGAACTAAACCATCGATTAGTTTATTGTAGCGCGTAATAGATGGCGCGCTGTTAAATTTGTTGTTCTGAAAACTGCGGCACGTGGCTCAACGGGTGGGAACGGGGCGCGTGACAGGCGCGTGACTAGTATAAAAAGCAGTACATGAAATGGAGCTCGACGCCGCGAAATCGCCTGTATTTCTGATTTCAAGATGTTGACGCATGCCAGTGAAACTTCGATATACGCGCGAACTGCTGAGATAAATTGTTATTATTTGATGACACTCTGTTTTGCGGTACGCAGTTTAAACGTGCTGGAGTGAACTAAAACGTCGGTAATTTTCCAGTTAACTGGCCTAAATTATTAGGGCCTTTTCCAAACTGTTTTACCAAGTTGTTTTCAATGTGTATGCTAAAACGAAGTCGGATATAATTTAGTTATTGTTTTTTATATCAATTTCATATCATCGAGTCGCCGTAAATAAGCCGATGTCATTGGGCGTGAGCAATACATAGCGCTCCCCATACATATCACGACCGCAAAGCCAAAGCCAAGGCGATGTCTTGCGATTTGCGAATATATCCCCAAAACTAAGGCTACATCATTAACGTTTTATTCTATATAATGCAGGTATATTTGTTTTCAGCATAATTTTTTTTTAATGGCTAACTATTTTTTTCAGTTCGCAATTCACACGCTAGGCATCGCCTTTGACAAAACCGGGGTTTAAGACCCCAATGAAACTGGGCTGCGCTAACTGCTCGCGCCTTGTGACATCGGCTTATTTACGTCGACTCGGCGGCACTAAATTGATATAAAACACAATTAACAAAATATATATATGACTTCTTTTTTAGCGTGAGTGGTGCAGAATGTCATTCCAAACACACACACATACGTTATGAAAAGGCCTTAATAACTTAGGCGAGTTAACTGGAAGATCTGATTAGTGATACGGCTTGATACGGATTCTTACATAATTTTAGGTAAAAAATACGGATTGCCATCCCAAAAATGTGGCATGTCTGCCGTCCGTCCGTCCGTCCGTCCGTCCGTCCGTCCGTCCGTCCGTCCGTCCGTCCGTCCGTCCGTCCGTCCGTCCGTCCGTCCGTCCGTCCGTCCGTCCGTCCGTCCGTCCGTCCGTCCGTCCGTCCGTCCGTCCGTCCGTCCGTCCGTCCGTCCGTCCGTCCGTCCGTCCGTCCGTCCGTCCGTCCGTCCGTCCGTCCGTCCGTCCGTCCGTCCGTCCGTCCGTCCGTCCGTCCGTCCGTCCGTCCGTCCGTCCGTCCGTCCGTCCGTCCGTCCGTCCGTCCGTCCGTCCGTCCGTCCGTCCGTCCGTCCGTCCGTCCGTCCGTCCGTCCGTCCGTCCGTCCGTCCGTCCGTCCGTCCGTCCGTCCGTCCGTCCGTCCGCCCGCCCGCCCGCCCGCCCGCCCGCCCGCCCGCCCGCCCGCCCGCCCGCCCGCCCTTCCGTCCGTCCGTCCGTCCGTCCGTCCGTCCGTCCGTCCGTCCGTCCGTCCGTCCGTCCGTCCGTCCGTCCGTCCGTCCGTCCGTCCGTCCGTCCGTCCGTCCGTCCGTCCGTCATGAAGTCAACTCACAACAGCATAGATGAAGACCAAGAAAGGTGCGGGTGGATAACATCAACCACTGGTCACAGTCGCCACCCAAAGATCTCATCGAGACAACCTGAGATAGAAGTAAAGGTCAGGTTGTATATGTCGCAATATCCGCACCGTACGACTGATCAAAGCACATCACACTGGATGTGCTGTTGAAACACTTCACACAGGGTGTGTTGTTGAAACACTTCAGACTGGGTGTGTTGTTGAAACACTTCACAATGGGTGTGTTGTTGAAACACTTCACACAGGGTGTGTTGTTGAAACACTTCACAATGGGTGTGCTGTTGAAACACTTCACAATGGGAGTGTTGTTGAAACACTTCACACAGGGTGTGTTGTTGAAACACTTCACACTGGGTGTGTTGTTGAAACACTTCACACTGGGTGTGTTGTTGAAACACTTCACACAGGGTGTGTTGTTGAAACACTTCACACTGGGTGTGTTGTTGAAACACTTCACACTGGGTGTGCTGTTGAAACACTTCACACTGGGTGTGTTGTTGAAACACTTCACACTGGGTGTGTTGTTGAAACACTTCACAATGGGAGTCGTTGCTACGGAAGTAACGTAACTGTACATCGCGCTATTTCCGCCGACACATGTCAGTATAAAATGGAGAGATCAGTAGATACGTTTTGGATTAACCCGGAATACAACAGTTCGATGGAAGGAACGATGCAAGGGGAGCTAAGGAACACATTCAGTGCTGTCATATCGACGTGGTAAGTTAACACATTGTTCACACTGGACATGTGTAACGGCCAAGTGTAGTGACCGCATGTAACATCGTAGATCAGAGCCAAGTCTTAGTTCAGACTACCACACCAGACATGTTACCACGGCCAAGTGCAGTGACGGGATGTAACATCGTAGATCAGAGCCAAGTCTTAGTTCAGACTACCACACCAGACATGTTACCACGGCCAAGTGTAGTGACCGCATGTAACATCGTAGATCAGAGCCAAGTCTTAGTTCAGACTACCACACCAGACATGTTACCACGGCCAAGTGCAGTGACGGGATGTAACATCGTAGACCAGAGCCAAGTCTTAGTTCAGACTACCACGCTAGGCCTATTGGTTCTACGATGTTCATTCTTTTAAAACAGCTGTGCAATAGTGTCGTCAAATAGGCACTCACCATCACGCAGTGACAGTCTCACGTGTCACATAAACTGGATTAACGTATATAAGAACACAACGCGTATGTGAGAGTTTTCTGGTCAATGTAATTACAATTTTTCGCATTGTCATAGCGCCGGATCAACCTGTCCTTGGTGACTGTTGTCACGACGCCGGATCAACCTGTCCTTGGTGACTGTTGTCACGACGCCGGATCTACCAGTCCTTGGTGACTGTTGTCATGACGCCGGATCTACCTGTCCTTGGTGACCGTTGTCACGACGCCGGATCTACCAGTCCTTGGTGACTGTTGTCATGACGCCGGATCTACCAGTCCTTGGTGACTGTTGTCACGACGCCGGATTTACCTGTCCTTAGTGACTGTTGTCATGACGCCAGATCTACTTGTCCTTGGTGACCGTTGTCATGACGTCAGATCCGCCTGTCCTTGGTGACCGTTGTCATGACGTCAGATCCGCCTGTCCTTGGTGACCGTTGTCATGGCGCCAGATCTACCTGTCCTTGGTGACCGTTGTCCATGACGCCGGATCTGGAAACTCCTTTTAAGAGCCTCGTATTAATCGTATGACGGTGAAACCAAATTTTTCTGAGACCCAAAATGACAGAGAATGCGGCCGTGTGAATTGCAATATTTTAGGTGGGTTATTTAATTTTTATTTTTATGAGTGAATATGCGCTATGTTCGAATACTTATATCTTCGTAGCACGCGGAGGAATTTTTCTGAAGTTTGAATAGTAGTTAGATGAATATTTAATAAGAATACCCTGAAAATTCATGTAACTCGCAAGTAGCGCATTATAGCTCAATCGTTTCGAATTTACCGCCCATTGTCAGGAGTGCGCTGATGCAATGACGGCCATCTTGGAGTAATAAAATATCAGATTCTAATCTAACTGCATCTTTGAACACGATAATATTTCAAAAAGATATTTTCATGTGAATAAATATCTAAAAATATAATCTTTCTAATGTGGTTAATATCCTAAATGTATAAGTTTATTTGAGTATCGTATCACTAATATTGGCAAGTGAACGTGGGCTACACAGCGCGCTATGCAGGCCAGAGCCGAGGTCACAGATTTGGTACCGTATTAGGAAATTGAAATGTGCCGTAACTTTTTACTGCTTAAAGATATTTAAAATCTGTAAACGGTATGTTGTTATCTATAATACATACAATCGACATGCACCATCATAAACGTGGTAAATCTATTTAGATTTTTTGCCGGTCCCTAGCGCGACGGTCTGCAACATCGAGCGGTCCAGAATGTTGCACATGCGCGCCGAACTGACGTAACCTCAGGTGACCTCAGGAGGCCGATTAACTTTGACCCCGTGCCAGAATGTCGAGACTGAGTTCATGACCCCCGCGGCGACAGTGTTACATAATAAATCATTTCTGCGCGCAGCAGCGACGACCTACTTTTCGACCCCGTACGTTGCACTGTACAGTTTGCAGCGCGCACGTGTTCTTTTTATTTATCTGCACAACCATCAGGATGCCGAGACGTGTCGATAGAGAATTTAAAGAATACACGGACTGCATAAAGCAGTACATTACCAAGAAGACGCACTTGGCAAGTGACACCCATATGCGAAATGCTGTCGTCAGAGCGATAAACTGTTAAGACACATGGTGACTTGGGGTTACAGTGGGGCACTGTTAAATGTAACAATTATGCTAAATCTGAAAACTATGCTGCCTGATTATAATATTCATTTGACAAAACAAACACCCACACATGGGTCAGTTCAGTGCATGGCTGTTTAACCAGGTTAGTAGTTGTTCATGACAATTCCTTTCTAGAATAGAAATTGAATTATGTAATATATTACTCGAGAAAAGTTTAGCGCATGTAATAGAGCAGTGGTGCAGTGGCTACAATCAGATCTCCGTCTAAGAGGACCCGGGCTCGAACCCTGTGTTGCCCTGTAAAATCTTTCTCCATATCACTCAGCTGTATTAATAATACCTGGCCATAAACAGTGGTGGATATTAGTATATGAATAGTTGTGCAGTATTGCTGAATGCTTTCCAGAGAAGTCAAGTTGGTGTTCAGATGAACAGGTCTGCCAGTGAGTAAAGTGCTTTGAGCAATCTTGAAAGTTGGATATTGTGCTATATATAAACCCATCTTTACCCTTAAATGTGTATTCTGTATTTTGTAGGTGTGCTTTGACAAATATCACTGGATATTGTTACCCATCTGCCACCAGAACCATTGGTTGTTGTTGACGGCCGACACCCATGGCCACACTGTGGCAGTGCTAGATTCACTGGCACAGAGGCAAAGGCGAGACAAGTTTGTGGCGCTATGGCAGTAAGTGTGTTACCGTCAAATGATTTAGTGCAAGCATTCCTATCGCTTGCATATAATCAATCCACTATCATTATAAAGTCATCTCAAATTATACTCACCTTTTGACAAATCAAGACGTCATATTTGTTTGAAATATAATTTCAAACCTAAACTTCATGCGGTTGCTTACACCCGTTTATGACAACGCTTAATGATGGTTTATGTTGCATCTGTGACGTAAGATTCTCGATGACAGAGGCGTTATAGAAATGTTACTATTATTATACAACCATTTTCTTTAACTATCTAGCATAAGATTGTTTAACAAATGCCATAACACTGCTTATTGTGTATATGTGTGTCTTTAAAACTGTTTCACATCCACGTTTTCATTGTTATTGTAAAAGAGGGAAGACATGAATTGTTGTCTACTAGCCTTTCAGCCATGTCTGTTTTTGTCGTAGTGATATGTTTTTTGCAAGAGTAGGTAGAGTATAATTATTATCATGTGGCCCTTAATCAGCCTTTACATAAACAAGTCGCGTTATTTTCAATACACTGTTATGTTATATCTGGATTAGTATGGATGTTGTTTCTGAATTAATAAGTTTGCTTTTTCAAAGAGGTGTACATTTGATAAATGTGAACAAAATGTCTGTTCTTCTTCCAGGAAGTACACAGACGTGCGGTCCAAAATGTTAGGCTTGCCAATACCTAAGTGGACACCGATAGACATGACATGTGGCCAGCCAATACCTAAGTGGACACCGATAGACATCACATGTGGCCAGCCAATACCTAAGTGGACACCGATAGACATGACATGTGGCCAGCCAATACCTAAGTGGACACCGATAGACATCACATGTGGCCAGCCAATACCTAAGTGGACACCGATAGACATGACATGTGGCCAGCCAATACCTAAGTGGACACCGATAGACATCACATGTGGCCAGCCAATACCTAAGTGGACACCGATAGACATCACTTGTGGCCAGCCAATACCTAAGTGGACACCGATAGACATCACTTGTGGCCAGCCAATACCTAAGTGGACACCGATAGACATGACATGTGGCCAGCCAATACCTAAGTGGACACCGATAGACATGACATGTGGCCAGCCAATACCTAAGTGGACACCGATAGACATCACATGTGGCCAGCCAATACCTAAGTGGACACCGATAGACATGACATGTGGCCAGCCAATACCTAAGTGGACACCGATAGACATCACATGTGGCCAGCCAATACCTAAGTGGACACCGATAGACATCACTTGTGGCCAGCCAATACCTAAGTGGACACCGATAGACATCACATGTGGCCAGCCAATACCTAAGTGGACACCGATAGACATCACATGTGGCCAGCCAATACCTAAGTGGACACCGATAGACATCACATGTGGCCAGCCAATACCTAAGTGGACACCGATAGACATCACATGTGGCCAGCCAATACCTAAGTGGACACCGATAGACATCACATGTGGCCAGCCAATACCTAAGTGGACACCGATAGACATGACATGTGGCCAGCCAATACCTAAGTGGACACCGATAGACATCACTTGTGGCCAGCAGCAGGACAACCACAGTTGCGGCGTCTTCACTTTGATGGTGAGCAGCATTTGAGAACCAGTGACGTCCTACCATTACTTAGATTTTGAAATTCTAATGTAATTATTCAGACAATACCAATTTTAAAAAGCGTCGGTCCTCTGCATGGTGCTGTAAAAACAGAGGAACGTCTGTTACTGATTTAGGAAAGAAAACGTCATATTATATATGCGCTCTGTTCAAAGCTTAAAATACACATATTTTGTCATTTATATTATTTTACTACTGTGTGACGTGTTGTTATAATTAACTGAACAACCACAGAAACGATGTGACTAACAATATTGCTAGGGGACCATAAAGAGGTATGAATGCGTTGTTAACACGGGGGAATATTAACAATAATGTGTATCTATATTTCAGTACACAAAGGCCATCTGCAACGGAATGGAAACAAAAGAAGTAGGGCAGGCTGACGTTATGGCTTTTCGGCACGCGTTGTTGCATGAGTTAATAAATATGTGAAAGTTATCTTATTTAATTGTTATTAAATGCAACGGTTTATTCAAAAAGCTTCTTTTGTTGTTAATGATATTGTTTGCATTTCATTTAACACTACTATTCAACTGTTATGTGACACATACTTACACCAGTCGACATGTTAATAAAGTTATGTAAGTCTTGAATGCATGACTCATTTCCCAAAATATATTATTAAATCATTGCCGAGTTGTTTTGGTAATATTTGCCCATATTTGCAAAACTGGTGGAGGAAAGAGCCTTTTTGAATAACAAAATATAATTTTACAAAACATTCCAATTGGACCACTATACAAGTGTGTTCCGTACATGCAAAATAGACGCAAATATATGCCATTATTATTATAAAAGTGTGATCCACACCCATCCCCTGAAGACATTATTGAACACACTACTAGATGGGCTCTCTATATCATATACACAATTTAAACCGTTTCAAAATTAAAATTGAAAACCCTGGCTGTAACGAAGTCATAACATGCACAACGCTCTGAGACAAGGATATTAAAACACTGTTTATAAATAATTACAAGTAACGATGATTGTGAGGTTTTGTTATGTGTATTAATATTAATTGCAAGAAAGGAAGCGCATCAAGAAGCGCATCAATAAATGATTAACATAAACCATAATATGCATGGTTCACTCATATGTTAATTCGGCAGTCACCATGTTTACGCTGGTCACAGTAGACGTTAACATTTGTCCTGCATATAAGAAGTCCATAAACAACACTCAACACGAGATGGAACGACATCCTGGACCGGATAGACATTACAGACTGGCTAGCTGCGGCCGTAACGTCGCGCCAACCTTCGCCGTGAACCGCTAACCTTTTGACATGAACCGCTAACCTTTGACGTGAACCGCTAACCTTTGACGTGAACCGCTAACCGTTTGACGTGAACCGCTAACCTTTTGACATGAACCGCAAACCTGTTGACATGAACCGCAAACCTTTTGACGTGAACCGCTAACCTTCGACGTTCTGGACCGCGACCATCTGCTAATCACAATCGTAAATATTTATTTGTTAGTACATGTATATAATTTACAAAACGATGGCATCACAACGAAACGAAATCGTCACAGAGTAAAATTAAATGAACTTGGCGACAAAGACAATTTGTGGTTTGCATTACTCAACTGAAAAAATATATATTGATTATTCTCCTAACCGTTGATAGGCTGTAGGATTAGGCTGTTTTGGCAGATATTTTATCAATTATAAAACCCGCTTGACGATTGTTTGAAAATTTACACAGGCTATTGTGAAATAACAATCTCAATCAAAACATTAAGTTAATATACCTATGTCTACATATCAATACACAACATATGCAGATCATATATGCCAATAAGTAGCGCTACTACTGGATTTTTGGTATAGCCACTGTAGGCATATCTTCTAGAACACAGACAATGGGACACATCTCCACCAGTGCCTCCTCCGTCATCCGATGTCACCAGCCGACACAGCGCGGCACGACGGGAGTCGCACCGAGACGTCCTCACTCGCTGATCGAAGCTACGCCTACAACGAAACATCTCCAACACTGTCACCCGGCCATGACATGGGCCCAACTCTCACCGCGTCTTCCCAAGTCAAGACTCGAAACATCTCCAACACTGTCACCCGGCCATGACATGCGCCCAACTCACACCGCGTCTTCCCAAGTCAAGACTCGAAACATCTCCAACACTGTCACCCGACCATGACATGCGCCCAACTCTCACCGCGTCTTCCCAAGTCAAGACTCGAAACATCTCCAACACTGTCACCCGACCGTGACATGGGCCCAACTCACACCGTGTCTTCCCAAGTCAAGACTCGAAACATCTCCAACACTGTCACCCGACCGTGACATGGGCCCAACTCTCACCGCGTCTTCCCAAGTCAAGACTCGAAACATCTCCAACACTGTCACCCAGCCATGACATGCGCCCAACTCACACCGCGTCTTCCCAAGTCAAGACTCGAAAATCGACACAGGTATGCTGATGAATCATGAAACTATCGGATTAAAATAAATCACACACATGCATGTACGTGAGCACGAATAAGAACACGCAAACGCCCAATCGTCTCAAATCACCGACCACTGCTAAATTACAGCATAGGCATGTGGGTAAAGAACGAAGCATCACCCCGGAATTTCGGCTAGGGAGCAGACATGTGGTTCTCCCTCCAAGTTAATCAGAAGTTACGTTGAGACAGCTGAACATATTTGTCACTAGCAGACCCCACTCCCGATAGTGGCGTAGCCAGAGGGGAGCTCTAGTCGGGGGCCAAATGGCTCCCCAATCCCAGAATTGTTTGAACATTTGATACTTCATTTCGTAATATTCAACCATTTAACATCATCCCATGCGCATCCACAAAGGCGCACATTTGGAGCAGAAAATATGGTGACGTCAGCAAAAACAAACTGTTTGTTGCTCATTCCACGTAGGCCTACCACGCCGCTGGTAACACATGGCCGCTGACACAAGTCGGAGAACTAATGGGGGTCTCAAAATGTGTCTAAAACGAAATATTTGTAAAACATAAATAAGGCTGGGAATGACGAATTATTAACATTTAGATTAGGGTTAGTATGACCTATCCAGTGTGGGCAAACAAAAAATTATAGCGACAGCATTGAGGTGGGTCCCATTTATACTCAAATGCCGAAATATTTTATCATACAAATTGCATTTAGTTAAACCAGCATTTCTCGGCGTCGTATCTCAGGGACCAGCCCAGGCACGCATAGACATTATAAAATGTTGACATTATTGAAAAGGTACATGTACGTATGATAATTATTATATTATTAAAATGATTATGTTCTAATAAATAATTTATTAATTAAGATACATATATAATGAGTAAAATGTTAAGATAGGCATGTGAAGAGTTATGAATATAATTATTAAATTATCATTATAAATAATTATACATAACTAATAATACATGAGGCGCTTCCATCTAGACGACGCGAAGCCGATGCCTGGCGAAGCCGAAAGCACCGTTGATAGGTTCACGACATCAATAAAAACGGAGTCAATATGGTGCGCACAATTATCTAGTTCGTGAACTACAGCAGGATGAGAATAAGTTCTTCTACGACGGCTTCTACTTGAACTGTTGGTAGTAATTCTGGACGGCATGTTTCAATCATCGATGACAGACACGCAATACCACTACCTTCTCGCTAGTATGCCTACCTTTCCGCTATTTTTAAAGTTGGAGAAACACGTATGTAAAGAAGTAGCAAAGCAATACAAATGATGCTATCAGAAACAAAAACACTGATCTAATCCAACAAGTTGTAACTCTACGAGATGAAGCAAACTATAACGACGACATTAAAACAGTGTATGACCAGATTGATAGACT
>OZ024860.1:50981857-51041857 GCA_964017155.1 Oasisia sp. SBJ-2009 | reverse complement strand
AGGATGATGCTTATTAACATTTATAAATTCACTTTAGGACATTTCAGTTACCCAGTGCAAAATCGACTAGATAATAATTTTTTTTTAAATGAACTGAACTGAACCCGACCTTCTTCACGACGCGACATCGGACTGATGGGGTGTACCATTGCAGGGTGGTTGTAAAGATGGTTGCGGCGATGTGTACATTTGCGCTGTCGTCAGATACTGACATCAGAAGACAAGACGGGCAGTGGGGAACAACTTCAAGACTTCTAGGGCGGAACATGTTTGCAGAGGGGGTGTAACTTCAGCTTAAAAAATGCGAGGGGCGCGGTTTTCTAAATCAGACATTGTACGCCTGAATTTCCAAGGATTGGGGACACGCATGTGAAGTAGATACAGTTATACCCGTACACACGCTCATCAGATTTCTGGATATAGTAATTGGCCACCATGTCCATTATTGTGTCCAGCATACACTATTGTTTAACCCTCACACACTAATGCAGTGCTTGTACATTACGCTTCTTTAAGGCACTTCTCTTCCCGGGAACATTTAAATAAAACCCGATCAGATTCTTTCTCGGACATCGTTGTGTTGAGAATAATGAATGGATGTGGATTCACGATGACTATCAAGCTACGCCGAACTTAAACATCTTAACGGGGTGAACGTTAGCACAACTCATGATGTGTTATATGGAGGTGAAGACTTGTATCAAGTTAGGTGCGGTGCATTTTGGGATACATCAATACTTTCGCTCGTGTACATTATAATCTATTAACATACCGACACCTACATCGACTGCTCGACAGTTAGAAACAAACGCTACACGATTTCTTTGTTTTTCAGTTTGAATATTTTACGAAATGGTACATCGAATGGTGTAAAAGCACCGTCATCAATCAACCAGTCACTTAGGATAGATAACAATTTGATCATGTTAAGATAACTAACAGTTGAAGCGGCGGGTAAACCGTGGAAGGAATCTGCAAGCCGACCATCTAACCTCCAACCCCTGTCGGGGAGGAAGCGAAAACACTTTACTCTCCTCCCGACCATGGTTACCTGAACTAATTACGACGATTTGCTCATGTTAACATTTAAAATGCAACTTTCGAGGAATGTGCAGTCGCTGCTGAGACTTCTTTTGCACGGGTGTAACATTCTCCGGTTCTAGGATACCATCAAAAGAAACATGAAGCTGAGAGATATAAAGACCGAGTAATGGACAAGTGAATGAAAGCAGTACGTATTTGTCGCATCGCGACCGCCAGCATGATGAACCTGCTCTGTGTAGGACATCGGTACACACATTTGTACAATCTTCAGTTTGTGTCGTTTGGTAGTTCTGTTAGGCAGGGTCTGAAGTTATTTACTTTCGCTATAATTATTGTCTTTCCATATCTTGATTATGAGAGAGGCTACTCTTGCTAGGCCGTTGCGTGGCCTTGAATGGACTAATACGTGACCACTTTGTAAGCTGTTCCTTTCTACTGCTAAACATCTCCTATCTGGAACATATCCCAAACGAATATGTTCTCCGTAAATGTAAAGTGTAGTTCTGTTATATTGAGGTTTTCGGTGACATTCAGCGTCGCTTGTCTAGATCCCTAGTTAAAGCAGTATCAGTAGCTTTAAATAAAGTTTAATAATACACTAAAACCAGGCATGATGATGTCATAGAATAGCAGTTTGCAACATAGTGCCAAATAAACTACTGAGGCATCTTTATAAAAATATTGTGTGCTGTCCTTCTCAAACAATGGGGTTTCACTCGCCAAGCCTCCCTCGATAGGATGCCTATGTTGTGTCATGTTTCGAGTTGGCTGTAAAATAATATCTTCCCCGTTCTCGACGCCCAGCAATTTGGAAGCGGGAGAAGATGAATAATATCCCGAAAGACCTCTCCTCACATTTCACAATAGCTCGTCGCACGTCACGTTATAACGTATGACGTGGCGTCCTCCACGTCTTACGAGGCAGTAGCCGTTATAAAAACCGCAGGAATAATTCGATGTTCTGATTTGCTTTTGTTCTGTCATATGCGTCTGTGACGTCACGAAACGTTACCATAACCGTGTTGGCGGTTAGAAACTTCACAACAACCGCAGCCACAAAGAAGGAAACACATGTCGAGCACACGTCCTATCCCTATACGATAATAATTATATCATAGGGATAGGACCTAGTATATTTGTCGCGCCTAGCCGGCTGCATGCATAGGCCTACGTCGTTCTTGATATTTTTCAATTTTTAGTACGTTTCTGTGTTTACATCGTCGCTGATTTTTACTACATATATGCATAAACCAGCGAACATCACATCAAGTCATCGCGCCATCACCAAGAACGCCGTATGTGTGTGTTTTTACTGATCTTTAAAAACTGCTTTTATCCTACACTGTCTATAGACACTTCCGGCGGGTCAGTGGACCATAAATCACTTGCGCAATCATGTCTATCTACACGTATTCGGCCTGTCAATTGTTTCGTCGCTCTTGTTCGTCACGCATGAATGCCACCACACGGAGGACCTTAGTTGATATTGGCCTTGAACCAGGTTACCAACGAGGCGTGGCTGCCGGGGCGGCACTCGGAAATAAAGGGCAATTGCACGAGTGGTCGGATGTCGACCACCCACTCACCGGCCATGTACACGCCCTTGTAACAACAACCTACTGCAAATACCCATTGTGCGCTTGCCTGGAACTGTGACAAAGACCAAATTTGCCCTGATTAACGTCAGGTCTCTGCGAAATAAAACTTTACTTATCCATGACTACACCGATGACTGTTCTGCGGACATTGTGGCTTTAACGGAAACCTGGCTGAGAGATGAGGACAACGCTTCAGTGTCCGAACTTTGTAGAAATACTTTCTCGTTTGCTCACCAGCCACATGGTGGCGCTCGTCGCGGAGGAGGCGTTGGTGTCCTTTTTCGTAAATCATTCCAACTCGTGTCACGTGTTAGTGTTGACACGTGCGCATCCGAAACGCTTTCCGTTACTTTACGTAATGCCCGCATCGACTGCACAACCCGTGTTATTGTAATGTATAGACCGCCACGTTCATGTTTTAAAACTTTCCAGGATGATGTCTCCAAAGTATTGTTAATCGCTGCTGCTCACCCCACAGAAACGATCGTATGTGGTGACTTCAACACTAGATATAAAGACTCAACCTGCACTGACGCGATTAACCTAGCAGATTTGCTCGACACATCCGGTTTTGTGCAACATGTCAGTGGTGCTACTCACGAACGTGGTAACATACTAGACTTGATCGTAACTGCGAAAACATCTAATCTACTCACAACACCTGTAAGCCCGACTACTCTGCTCACAGATCATTGTACGCTCGAGTGTGATCTTAACGTCGTAAAGCCTGAACGTCCGAAACGTCGAGTGCGTTATCGAAAGTTCGCGTCGATTGACAAGCGGGCTTTCACTGCTGGCATCCGTGACGCATTCGCCGTGACGTCCGGAACCACCGTTGAGTCCATCGACAACTACAACACCGCTATCGAGGCCATCGTCAACAAGCACGCGCCGGTCGTCACACGTGTCATCGCTGATCGTCCGAAGACTCCGTGGCACACGGAAGAATTGTCCTGTGCGAAACGTGACCTCCGTCGCGCCGAACGCCGATGGCGAAAGACAAGACTCACTGTCCACAGACATATTTATACGACGCTTCGAGACGAATATCGCCGCCAACTCGCTGCTACGAAGGCCAGTCACTTCTGTACAGTTATACATGAGGCTGGACAAAATATGAAAACAATGTTCGGTGTCACGAATGCACTATTGCCCTTACAAAAAAGTGCCAATGGTATACCATTGAATACCATTGAATACCATTGAATACCACTGAATACCATTGAGTACCATTGGACCATTCAATGATATTTCAGCAGGACTCAGTGGTACTCTCAACGGTAATTTAAGATACCATTGAATGGTACACAGAATCCAAAATATCATTAAAAACCATTCAGATACCATTCAGATACCATTCAAATACCGTTGGCCATTATACTACCTAGTACCATTCAATGGTATTTGAATGGTATTTTTTTGTAAGGGTGGGCCGATCTGTACCAGCTCAGTTACCTGAGACATCTAATGACGCAGCTCTTGCTGGGACATTTCAACAGTTTTTCGTCGTGAAAATCACTGACAATTGACTCGCGTGCCATGACGACCACCACTTTTGATCGGCAGCCGTGTGATGATTACCAAACAGCGCAACTCAGCGAATTTACGCCAGCAACGACTGCAGACATCAGACGGATCATTTTGCAGTCGTCTGCGAAATCCTGCACCCTTTACCCGATGCCAACGAGCCTGCTCAAAGAAAACATCGACATACTAGTACCGGTTTATACCATCGTCATCTCCATCGTTAACTCGTCACTAGAATCCGAAGCACGCGATTGTAACACCGATCCTGAAGAAAAGCGGTATCGACCTTAACTGTCTAACAAACTACCGTCCGATATCGAACTTAAGTTTTCTATCGAAAACACTAGAGCGGTACGTTGCCAGTACGTCGCCACTACCTTGACACAGACGGCTTCAACGACCCATTTAAGAGCGCGTACCGGCCCAAACACAGCACAGAAACAGCGCTAGTGCGAATAATCTTGATACCTCAGGTTCTCAGTTCTCAGGTTATTAACTCCAAACAGCTAACGCAGGAGTCACTGAGGATGGTCACTGCCAGGGTGCTTGTCGTCCTCAGTGGTTCTTTTACGTTCCAAATTGAGACGGGACCGACATTAACGTGATTCCCAATGTTGAGAGCCAGATTTTTATATCACAACTGCCGGTACCGGGGATCGAACCCGTGCCGTCGGCGTTAGAGGCGGGTGTGGTAACCACTACACCACCGCTGTGGTAACCACTAGACCTGATACAGGCAGTGGATTCACGGCGTGGCGTACTGCTTGTGCTGTTAGATCTCAGCGCAGCGTTTGACACGCTGGACCACAGCACTCTCCTGCGTCGTCTTCGTGCTATCGGACTAAACCAGGCAGTGCTCGCTTGGTTTAGTTCATACTTAGTAGGCCGCACGAACGCAGTAAAGATACGCGAAGTTACTTCAAGTCTTCAAGTGTTATACTGCTTAAAAGTGATATTTCACTATCCTGCAGTTGTGGTTAAAATAATGTGCGCTAAAATAATAAGTTAATAAAATAAATATGACAATAGATAAATCCAGTTAACTGTACATTAACACGATGAATAAATTAATAAGATAAATATAATAAATATATAAAAATAATCAGTTAATAAAATATTAGAACAAATAGATCAATAAAATTAATAGTACATTAAAAAAGCAGGCAGTCCATGATTAACATTAAAACAATCTATTATAATGTCAATGTCTGAATGACTGGGATGGCGGCTCTCTGGAATACTTCTGTGGTAGATGCGGTGACAGCTTCCTCGGTAAGTGCGTTCCACAGTGGAATACAGCGTACGTAGAATGACTGCTGGTAGGGCGTGCAAGTGGCAGGTAGGGTTCGTAGTTTGTGCTTGTGTTGGCGTCTGGTGCGCGCATCTGCTGTGGTGATGATGACAGGCAAGCTGATGTGCATTAGTCCGTGATGAATTTTAAAAAACATAGTTGCATCTCTTATCCGCCTTCGTGTGTACAAGGAGTTCCACATCAGATTATTGCACATATCACTGACACTTGACGTTCTGCGGTAATCATAGGTGACAAACCGCGCAGCGGATCTTTGTACGCGCTATATTGTCCGAATGCCTGTCTTTGTGTGAGGTGCCCAGGCGCATGTGGCAAACTCGAGTGTTGGTCGCACGAGTACCTCGTATGCTGTTTGTCTCACTTGCGGTGGCGCGGCGTGCAGTGTTCGTTTGAGTAAGCCAAGTGTCTTGCTGGCTTTGTTCTGCACTTTGGTGATATGTGGTTGCCACGATAATTTTGTGTTGATGGTAACCCCCAGGTAGTCCTGGTTGTCAGTCCGTGGTATTTGTTGGCTCCCCATGAAGTAGTTATAGGTTGATATGTTCCTCTTGGTAGTAACCGATAAGACGGCACACTTTGACACATTAAAATCCATCTGCCATTTCTTTGCCCATGAGAGAAGTTGTTCAGGTCAGACGCAAGTGTGAAATGGTCAGCGGGAGTATGTATCTGACGGTAAACAATACTGTCGTCAGCGAACATGCGCATTTGCGAAGTCACTCCTTCCGCGATGTCGTTGATGTAGGTCCTACATTAAAAACAACATAGGGCCCAACACACTTCCTTGTGGGACTCCCGAGAGTACACCAGCTGACTGCGATGTTTGTCCGTTGACGACAACTTGTTGACTGCGAGAACACAGGAATGCACTGATCCATGTATTGGTCTTTCCGCCTATCCCATAGTAACGGATCTTATGCAGAAGTTTATCGTGTGATACTTTGTCAAATGCCTTACTGAAGTCCAGAAAGATGACATCTGTTTGCGTCTTTTGATTAATTGAATAAGCTAGTTCGTTTATGGTATCAACAAGTTGCGTCTCGCAAGATAAACCCTTTCGGAAGCCATGTTGATTTGGATGCAGTATATTGTTGTGATCTAGGTGACGACCAATCTGGCTGCATACAATATGCTCCATAAGTTTGCATGTTATGCATATGAGTGACACTGGTCTGTAGTTTGATGGATTGGCCTTGTCACCTTTCTTATATATTGCAGATATTCGTGCTGTTAACCAGTCGGATGGGACAGTTCCTTCCTCATAGGATTGTTGAAAGATCACAGACAGTACACCAGCAATCTCTTTGGCAGTCTCCTTCAGTATCCTTGCAGGTAGCTCATCTGGGCCAGTAGCTTTCGTTTGGTCAATGTTCTTTAGTAAAATTTCAATTCCGGGTTGTGTGAACTGTATGGTGTCCATCTCACGGTAGGGAGACAGTCCTTTGTCAGGCAAATGTTTACCATCATCACTGGTGAAGACTGACACAAATTGCGTGTTTAAACACTCTGCCTTAGCTTGGTTTGTAATGTGGAGGCCATTTGTATCAGAGAGTATAGGGATACCAACGTTTTCAGTTCTATTGAGTTTGACAAAGGACCAACATTTCTTTTGGTTTCATCTGTCAAGCAGGCTCGCTCCAATCACATTTCTGATGTAGTCATCATGAGCAGATCTCAATAGTTTCTGTAACTGTTGCCGTTTTATACGGTAGGCTGACCAGTCTTCGTGCTTTTTTGACTGTCTTGCTTTGCGATACTGCCTGTCTTTCTTCCGAATTTCACACTTGATGTTCCGTGTGATCCAGGGCAGGTGTCGTTTAGTTTTGGACTTTGTCGTTGGAACGTGTTTAACGATGGCTTGATGTAATGCACTCTTGAATGATTTCCAGTTCTCCTCTGTTGTTCTAGATGTTGGATTTTCCATTAAAAACGTCGCTGCGTAAGCCGCCATGTCTGCCCTTAGGCCCGCAAAGTTTGCAGATTTGTATTTGTACACCGTGTGTGAGTGCTTGTTTGAGTGCTGTTTGGGACGGACATCAAGTGTAGTGAGTACCGCAAGATGATCGCTCATCCCAGGGACCACTTCAATCCGAGAAACGAGGTTTGGGTTTGTGCTAAAAACCAGGTCCAGCACAGCATTCGATGAAGGTCGTGTTATTTCTCGTTGATGCTGAGTAAGGCTAAATTGTTCTTTGATGGCTACAAGTTTCCTGGCGTTTGCACTACCACAGGTCGCTGACACTTCGTCTGTGTCCCATGCTATGTCTCCAACATTGAAATCGCCGGCGATTATAGCGTGTGGGTGCCTACGCATACATTTGGTGTGCAGTTCTGTTAGGGACTCTTCTAGGTGCTCTAGATGTTCTAGTGGGGCTCCTGGTGGTCGATAGAAAGAGCCCAAGTATAGTTTCTGCAATTGTGGAAGTTGGGTGGAACTCCACACATATTCATTGTCTTTATTTAAGTCATTCTCCTCTGTAGCCAGGACATCTCCCCTTATTGCACAAAACACTCCGCCACCGTGTTTGGTACGGTCCTTCCGATGTACTTCCGTGTAGTGAGAAGGGAAGAGGCTGTAAGTCGGGAATGTATTGTCAATTTTTGACTCACATCCCAGAATGATATGTGGGTCGTATTGGTGTAGTAACGCACGAAACTCACAGTTCTTAGTATTTCACTTAATACTGTTACAGTTCATTGAAAGAATCTTAATGAATGATGAACCTTTCTTGGGAATTTGTTGTTGTGTTGATGTGTCACTGTTGTCATTCAGAGACGTACATCTGCCAAAATACGAACAAGTCTGACAACTGCAGCACGCAAGACTCTCGTCCACGCCCTCGTCACATCACGGCTAGACTGCGGGAACGAAGTCCTGTATGGCATCTCCGACCGCCTCTCTTGCAACGCCTTGAGATGGTGCAGCGCTCGGCGGTCAGAGTTGTGCTGCGGCTCAGGCGCTATGACCGGCGAAGCATGACGGCCGCATTGCAACCACTCCACTGGTTGCCCGTGAAGTACCGCATTGAATACAAGCTACTCGTCATTTGTGTTTCGCGCCCTACACGAGCGGACGCCGGCGTACATTGCCTCGCTGATCACACCGTACGTGCCGCGTCGCGCCTTACGATCGGCTGACCGCGCGTTGTTAGCGGTCCCCCGTTACAACTTTGAACAGTATGGGCGCCGTTCATTCTCTCGTGCAGGACCAACTCTTTGGAACGCACTACCTGAGAACTTGCGATCCACAGTGTGCATGAACAAGTTTAAACCACACCTTAAGACTTATTATTTCAAGATTGCTTTTAATGTCTAGTTTTTCTACACCTTTCACCCTTTTATATTTGTATTTATTTACTTATTTACTCTTAATTAGCTCAACTAGCATGTCATTTTAATTATTTATTAATTAATAGTTTACAAATTATCATATATTTTTAATTACAATTGACACAATTATTATATTGCTGTAGTCATGTGTTAATAATTAAGTACTATGTATATTATTATATATTTATTTATTCTGCTACTTTATATACAACCTTATGTAGATATATGTGTATGTGCATGCATGTATATATATATATATATGTATGTATGTATGTATGTATGTATGTGTATGTATCTATATGTGTGTGTGTGGTGTGTATGTATATGTTTGTATGTGTGTGTATGTATATGTATATATATATATATATATATATATATATATATATATATATGTGTGTATATGTATGTATATATGTATATACATGTATATATGTATGTATATTTTCTTGACTATATTGACATATGATATAGACTACAATGCCATCTCTGTTTAATTTTAGTTTCTCTTGTAGGATGTTTTAATGTTGTCAACACTACCGAACAGAGTTTATACTTTGGTGGTCGAGACCGACAGAGAAGGAAGGTCCGTAGCGGCCCTGGGCGAGACGAACTGACAGAGGGACACGTGAAGGCTGCAGGAGTGGGGAGTGCAGCCGTTGACGCAGTACTCCACGGTCGGCGCAACCACACTCCAAGGTAAGATTATGATAGTCGCTATAGAAGTATTATATCTGATTTAGTCTTTTCAGTCTTGGTAACTATCCATCTAGAAGCTTACCACAGCATTAACCAAATACGGGCAGTGGTAGAGTGACAACTTTAATTAGTTAATTGGTTATCTTTGCATTTCAGGTGCCTCACGGGTCCGCCCTGTTCGCCGGTGGAATCGCTGAGCTTCGACGCGTCGCTATTCGGGTTCGGGTTTTAAAATTATCTCAGACTAGAGCGGGTGGGCACGAGTACGACTGCAGTGGACGTGACGACATGTTGTTAAATCATGAACACTGGGGGGGGGGGGGATACTTTAATTGTAATATTACGAGTACACGGACGTTTGCTCGGGTCAGTGTTACATTTTGGTTCTAGGAACTAGGGCAAGCATGACGTCATCAAGACGACCGTGGTCCGATCGTCCCTCGTCGGCACCGACGGCAACGACGCGTCCTGGGCCCGATGAACGTCGCGTGAAGCGTCCGTCGTCTTCAGCGACACTGACGGGCACCGACACTGGACGTGTGTCAAAGTCGACACAGAAGTGTTCGCTCCGACCGGACAACGACAAATGACACTTCCGTCGCTCCTGCGTGATGCTCCTACCTGCAGACGTCAGGTGCGAGAGATCTGTCGCTGTAGCCATGGTCAGCCTGCTTCTGCGTCTAACAAGACATATCTACATGCGCCGACCGTCCAATGGTCGAATCATTGGAGACATTTCTAACGATCGGTGACGATGACGACGAGACATCCGCTGAGTGTTGCCGTGGTGACAATTACGTTCGTTGACATAGCAGTGAACAATACAGTGACGTCACTGCGTCGTCTGTCTGCGTACGGGAACAATGTAGTCACGTGGGTTCTGAACGTGTTGTCTGTTTGCGAAGTATATAAACAGTTTCTGCTCCAATAACCTTGACTAAAGTTGTCTTTAGATACGTTTTGTCACACTATTACACATTTTATAATTGAATCGGTGTTACCTATTCAAACTTGTAATTATGCCAGGCCTAGCCCTAGACAGGGGCGTCGATCCGGTTTTAAAAGTGGGGGGGACGGGGGACCAATTTATATATACACATATATGTATGCATAATATATATATATATGTATATATATATAATATATATATATATACATATATATATTATATATATAATATATATATATAATATATATATATATAATATATATATATGTCATATAATATATTATAGTATGTCATATATATATATATATATATATATATATATATATATATATATATATATGTCATATAATATATTATAGTATGTCATATATATATGACCTCAAATACACATATTGTTTTTTAATATAAAACATAATTCATTGTTGGTCTGGTGCTAATTCTAAACTAAAAAAGCCTTTATGTTATGCTATTTATAATAGTTATGTTGGCAACATATATTTGAAGAGGGGCCATGGCCTACCCAAATCACTGAATATTTGGGGGTAAACTTTGGACCCAACACTGCTTGCCTGATTCATAGTGTGACAAGATGCAGAGCTTACAGGGGTGCCTCTGCAGGACTTCCCAATCCCACCTTTTGGCAAAGAAATTTGAGATAAAATTACACAAAGTGCGTAAATCCTCTGGTTCCGCTGTAGGCTATATAAATATCCACCAGGGCGACCAGGCTGCAATCCAAGGAAAAACAGGGCAAACAAAAATTAATAATCTATTGTGTGCTTGATGGCTATCTATATATCAATACAAGGATGCAAAATGACAGACCCGGCATGATGAATATTTACTGGACTTAGATCAAGTTGCGGGCTGCTGCCAACCAAGCAATTTATCTAGTGAATTTCCACTAGGGAGTCGGAAGTTTAGTTCTTATTATTAATTTTACTACTAGACCGATGTAGGGCTTTTAAGAGAGGGGAGTGATCAGTCTCGCTATATATATATATATATATATATATAAATTTGTTTATGAACTGAAAAGGTATGTGAACATTTGCTATGCTGACCCCCTCTGGCCGTGGGGTGGTCAGCGTCCCCCCTCGTCCCCCACTGATCGACGCTATGCTGTGCCTGTGTAGAACTTCTCAATCCAACATTTTGGCAAAGAAATTTGTCATCACTCAAATGGGAATATGTTACAGAAAGTGCAGGAATCCGCCGCTTCTGCCGTAGGCGATAAGCATCAAGCAGGCGAGGGGTGAAAGTGCAACACAAATTTCATCATTTAAAATGTGCTTGATGGTTAGAGCTTATTAATAATATCAATACAAGGTTGATAGAGCCCGGCAGCGGCTTACATTTGTCCGGTAGTTATAAACCTTCCGATTGGCCTTTCTGCATATGCGCGACAAATTTAAAATCGTCAATGTGCAGCGAAATAACAAAGCATTTTTGGTATAAATGCCACGGGCTGTTCGATAGCTCTCCTGTGATGACTACTGTGAAGAGTTGTCTAAAATTGCGATCAATACATTAAAATATTACGTTTGTTTAAATAACTACCACGGATTATGGCGCAAACAAAACATGCCTCAAAACTTGTTTGTCTCGTGTTAATTTGCGATAAATAACTTTGCTGAACTTCATATCGCGAGTTTATTGTCTAGCTAGTCCAATGTAACGGCTTTTAAGAGAGAGGAGTGTTGAGTCAGGCTATATGCCTCGCAATTTTTCTCAACTGAAAAGTGGGGGGGGGGACAATTCCTATGCTGTCCCCCCACCCTAAAAAGTGGGGGGGGGGACAAATTAAAGAAAAGACACTGTATTCAAATTACATTAAATATTGTGGTTCCTGAAAACCTTGGAGGAAGAACTAGTGTACGGAGCAGTGTGATATGGTTTATGAATGAACAAACTTTGCATCAGAAATACGAAGATACACAATATATAAGAAAGATAAATTCTGTCCAGTGACATTAACCAAATAATAAGTAACTTGAGAGCAATGCACAGCAGGGGTGAATTTGCTGTCCAATGAATCCTGGTGCTCAGAAGACGGTGAGGAGGGCGAAGACCCCGTAGACGAGGGCGCAAGGGTAGGCCACAAGCAGCTGCTGGCGGTCCATGGCCAGGGCCGTCACAAACAACTTGGAGGCCGACACACTGCACCACAACACCGCCACAGCCGTCAACACCACTCCCAGAATGCCTCTGAACACAAGAACAACAGGTGGCAGGCTGGAATACAAACTGAAGACAACATTCCGTGTGAGTGTGTGTGCGTGTGTGTGTGCGTGTGCGTGTGTGTGTGCGTGCGTGTGTGTGCTTGTGTGCGTGCGTGTGTGTGTGTGTGTGTGCGTGTGTGTGTGTGCGTGTGTGCATGTGTGTGCGTGTGTGTGTGTGTGCGTGTGTGTGTGTGTGTGTGTGTGTGCGTGTGTGTGTGTGTGCGTGTGTGTGTGTGTGCGTGTGTGTGTGTGTGTTCATGTGTATAAGTGTGTTCATGTGTACGTTTGTGCTTGTCTGTGGGCCCATGTATGTAATAGTATAATAGCTAAAACCAAAATAAACTACATTAATAGGAAATAATTGTTATTTCACAGAAGATAGATTCAAAATGTAGTTATAAGAGGTGAGGAAGTACGACCTAGTCGTGAGCAAAACATAACCAACAAAAAAACACAATAATAGCTTTTTATAAAGTAAATGCAGAAATGAGAAGACAATTTTAGGTTTTTCATTACAGATGATGACATTGCATCTTTATTAAGTGAACAGTTCCTGTGATCTAGGGCAGACCTAGCCCCCAACTAGCAAAGCAGTCATCAATTTGAAACGTGTATCACAGCACATGTTAATGGGTTCTTGAAGATGCCAACGTCTTGTTGGTGGTAAATGTTTTATGTCAAGTCAGTGAACCGTGAAGTCAACTGATGAGACGGAGCAATTAGTACATTCTAATTAACTCTTCTGATTGGTAAGTGCTGCAATGGTGGGGTTGGTGTGGATTCGGTGGGGATGGTGGGGTCAGTGGTGATTTTGGGGTCAGTGGTGATTTTGGGGTCAGTGGTGATTTTGGGGTCAGTGGTGATTTTGGGGTCAGTGGTGATTTTGGGGTCAGTGGTGATTTTAGGGTCAGTGGTGATGAGGAGACTTACTTGAAGGAGACAATGGACCATAAGAGATGAGAGGACCAAGGGAAGGAGGGAGTAGACTTACTTGAGGGAGACGAGGACTGCGAGGGATGACAGGAGGACCATGGGCAGCAGACAGTAGCCGAGGACACTGACGATGCAGCTGGCAGCGACTCCCGTCAGACTCATGAGGTTGAGCAGCGTGTACATGGCGAGACACCCAACCACCCCAATGCCATAGATGTAGCCAAACTGTAGCTTGCCTACCTGCACCGATAGACAGACAGACAGATATACAGACAGCAGACGGATGGACGGACGGACGGACGGATGGACGGACGGATGGACAGATAGAATGACTAACGGACAGAATGACAGACAGACACTGCCCCGAACGAGGGACAGACAGACAGAGTGACAGACAGACAGAGTGACAGGCAGACAGAGTGATAGTCAGACAGAGTGACCGACAGACAGACAGACAGAGTGACAGACAGAGAGAGTGACAGACAGACAGAGTGACAGACAGACACAGTGACAGACAGACAGAGTGACAGACAGACAGAGTGACCGACAGACAGACAGACAGACAGACAGACATAATGACAGACAGACAGAGTGACAGAGAGACAGACAGACAGACAGAGTGACAGACAGACAGAGTGACAGAGACAGAGTGACAGACAGACAGAGTGACAGACAGACAGAGTGATAGACAGACAGAGTGACCGACAGACAGACAGAGTGACAGACAGACAGAGTGACAGACAGACAGAGTGACAGACAGAGAGAGTGATAGACAGACAGAGTGACCGACAGACAGACAGAGTGACAGACAGACAGAGTGACAGACAGACAGAGTGACAGACAGACAGGGTGATAGACAGACAGACTGACCAACCGACAGACAGACAGAGTGACAGACAGACAGAGTGACAGAGCGGCAGACAGACAGAGCGACAGACAGACAGAGCGACAGACAGACAGAGAGATAGACAGAGAGATAGACAGAGTGATAGACAGAGTGATAGACAGACAGACAGACAGACAGACAGACAGACAGACAGACAGACAGACAGACAGACAGACAGACAGACAGACAGACAGACAGACAGACAGACAGACAGACAGACAGACAGACAGACAGACAGACAGACAGACAGACAGACAGACAGACAGACAGACAGACAGACAGACAGACAGACAGACAGACAGACAGACAGACAGACAGACAGACAGACAGACAGACAGACAGACAGACAGACAGACAGACAGACAGACAGACAGACAGACAGACAGACAGACAGACAGACAGACAGACAGACAGACAGACAGACAGACAGACAGACAGACAGACAGACAGACAGACAGACAGACAGACAGACAGACAGACAGACAGACAGACAGACAGACAGACAGACAGACAGACAGACAGACAGACAGACAGACAGACAGACAGACAGACAGACAGACAGACAGACAGACAGACAGACAGACAGACAGACAGACAGACAGACAGACAGACAGACAGACAGACAGACAGACAGACAGACAGACAGACAGACAGACAGACAGACAGACAGACAGACAGACAGACAGACAGACAGACAGACAGACAGACAGACAGACAGACAGACAGACAGACAGACAGACAGACAGACAGACAGACAGACAGACAGACAGACAGACAGACAGACAGACAGACAGACAGACAGACAGACAGACAGACAGACAGACAGACAGACAGACAGACAGACAGACAGACAGACAGACAGACAGACAGACAGACAGACAGACAGACAGACAGACAGACAGACAGACAGACAGACAGACAGACAGACAGACAGACAGACAGACAGACAGACAGACAGACAGACAGACAGACAGACAGACAGACAGACAGACAGACAGACAGACAGACAGACAGACAGACAGACAGACAGACAGACAGACAGACAGACAGACAGACAGACAGACAGACAGACAGACAGACAGACAGACAGACAGACAGACAGACAGACAGACAGACAGACAGACAGACAGACAGACAGACAGACAGACAGACAGACAGACAGACAGACAGACAGACAGACAGACAGACAGACAGACAGACAGACAGACAGACAGACAGACAGACAGACAGACAGACAGACAGACAGACAGACAGACAGACAGACAGACAGACAGACAGACAGACAGACAGACAGACAGACAGACAGACAGACAGAGTGATAGACAGACAGAGTGACAGACAGACATAGTGACAGACAGACAGAGCAATAGACAGAGAGACAGACTGACAGACAGAGTGACAGACAAAGTGACAGACAGAGCGACAGACAGACAGAGTGACAGACAGACAGAGTGACAGACAGACAGAGTGACAGACAGACAGAGTGACAGACAGACACAGAGTGACCGACCGACAGACAGACAGAGTGACAGACAGACAGAGCGACAGACATACAGAGTGATAGACAGACAGAGTGACCGACAGACAGACAGACAGAGTGACAGACAGACAGAGTGATAGACAGACAGAGTGACAGACAGACAGAGTGACAGACAGACAGAGCAATAGACAGAGAGACAGACTGACAGACAGAGTGACAGACAAAGTGACAGACGGAGCGACAGACAGACAGAGTGAGAGACAGAGTGTATGTCACTCTGTCTGTCTGTCGCACTGTCTGTCTATCACTCTGTCTGTCTGTGGCTCTGTCTGTCTGTCGGTCTGTCTGTCTGTCACTCTGTCACTCTCTCTGTCTGAGGCTCTGTCTGTCTGTCGCTCGACAGACAGACAAAGAGACAGACAGACAGAGCGACAGACAGACAGACAGACAGAGAGAGCGACAGACAGAGAGAGTGACAGACAGACAGAGCGACAGACAGACACAGCGACAGACAGACAGAGCCACAGTCAGAGTGACAGACAGACAGAGTGAAAGAGAGACAGAGTGATAGACAGACAGAGCGACAGACAGACAGAGTGACAGATAGACACAGCGACAGACAGACAGAGCAACAGACAGAGTGACAGAAAGACAGAGTCACTGACAGACAGAGTGACAGACAGACAGAGTGACAGATAGACAGAGCAACATACACTCTGTCTGTAGCTCTGTCTGTGTGTGTCGCTCTGTCTGTCACTTTGTCTGTCTGTCACTCTGTCTGTCAGTCTGTCTCCCTGTCTATTACTCTGTCTGTCTGTCACTCTTTCCGTCTGTCACTCTGTTTGTCTGTCACTCTGTCTGTCTATCACTCTGACTGCTGTCACCATATCTGTCTGTCACTCTATCTGTCACTCTGTCTGTCTGTCATTCTGTCTGTGTATCACTCTGTCTGCTGTCACTCTGTCTGTCTGTCGCTCTGCCTATCTGTCACTCTGTCTGTCTATCACTCTGTCTGCTGTCACCCTGTCTGTCTGTCACTCTGTCTGTCACTCTGTCTGTCTGTCATTCTGTCTGTGTATCACTCTGTCTGCTGTCACTCTGTCTGTCTGTCGCTCTGCCTGTCTGTCGCTCTGTCTATCTGTCACTCTGTCTGTCTGTCACTCTGTCTGCCTGTTGCTCTGTCTGTCTGTCCGTCACTCTGTCAGTTGTTATGTCTGTCTGTTACTCTGCCTGTCTGTCACTCTGTCTGTCTGCCACTCTGTCACTCTGTCGCTCTGCCTGTCTGTCGCTCTATCTATCTGTCAGTTTGTCTGTCTGCCGCTCTGTCTGTCACACTGTCTGTCGATGTGTCTGTCGATGTGTCTGTCGATGTGTCTGTCGCTGTGTCTCTTGATGTGTTATTGGTTGATGTGTCTGCCACTATATCTGTCGCTGTGTCTGTTGATGTATCTTTTGATGTGTTTGTCACTCTGTCTCTCTGTCGCTTTGTCTGTCTGTCACTCTGTCTGTCTGTCGCTCTATCTGTCACTCTGTCTCTCTGTCGCTTTCTCTGTCTATCGCTCTGTCTGTCTGTCACTCTGTCAAGACACTTCAACAACCAGAGTGACAGACAGACAAATAAACAGGCATATATATCCAGGTAACACGTTTTTATATTAAAATCAACATTTTACATGAAACTTTCTGATTTAGAGACAAAATTTAGCAATCAGAAAGCACCAAGAGCACATTTTACTATCATAATGATTTGATAATAAAATAATGAAACACTGCAGCATAATTCAACAATAGTGCTTTTCAATTAAATTCTTTTAAATGCAGTGTCATACTACTCTCTCAGTGTAACATACGGTGCTATCCAAGTGACACAGTGTCATACTACTCTCTCAGTGTAACATACGGTGCTATCCAAGTGACACAGTGTCATACTACTCTCTCAGTGTAACATACGGTGCTATCCAAATGACACAGTGTCATACTACTCTCTCAGTGTAACATACGGTGCTATCCAAGTGACACAGTGTCATACTACTCTCTCAGTGTAACATACGGTGCTATCCAAGTGACACTGTGTCATACTACTCTCTCAGTGTAACATACGGTGCTATCCAAATGACACGGTGTCATACTACTCTCTCACTGTAACATACGGTGCTATCCAAGTGACACAGTGTCATACTACTCTCTCACTGTAACATACGGTACTATCCAAGTGACACTGTGGCCTTACTCCAGCGCTTGGGCAGTGGAACAATATTAGTGCTGCCCCCTCGTGGGAAGGTACGTACCAGGAGGAGACACCCGCCGAATGCGAGGCAGAAGACGAGAGGTCCTGCCATGTCCGTGTCTTGGAGGCTGCTTGTGTCCGGCTCACGCAGAGGGTTCAAGACGGCCAGAGTCTAGTGGACAGAGACAGTGGTCAGTTCACAGGTGGTCAGTTCACAGGTGGACAGAGACAGTGGTCAGTTCACACGTGGACAGAGACAGTGGTCAGTTCACAGGTGGGCAGAGACAGTAGTCAGTTCACAGGTGGAGAGAGACTGTGGTCAGTTCACAGGTGGACAGAGACAGTGGTCAGTTCACACGTGGACAGAGACAGTGGTCAGTTCACAGGTGGACAGAGACAGTGGTCAGTTCACAGGTGGAGAGAGACTGTGGTCAGTTCACAGGTGGACAGAGACAGTGGTCAGTTCACAGGTGGACAGAGACAGTGGTCAGTTCACAGGTGTACAGAGACTGGTCAGTTCACAGGTGGACAGAGACAGTGGTCAGTTCACAGGTGGACAGAGACAGTGGTCAGTTCACAGGTGGACAGAGACAGTGGTCAGTTCACAGGTGGACAGAGACAGTGGTCAGTTCACAGGTGGACAGTGACAGTGGTCAGTTCACAGGTGTACAGAGACTGGTCAGTTCACAGGTGGACAGAGACAGTGGTCAGTTCACACGTGGACAGAGACAGGATGTTTAAAAAGTAAAATAAACAGAGATCTGACATAATCACATTGACCAGTGTCTTGCATTATGCCCAGTTTATAATGACATCATGCACATATTGGCCACTTCTAACTGGTCAGTCACTGACTTGTCACACAATGTCCATCTGTTAATGCTGCGCTCAATAAATCACACAATTGCCCAATCAGACAGGAATAACTAACTTTGTGGTGTGACCTTTCAACTTGGGGCACACCCAAGGTGTTGATTGACTGAGCTTGATCAAAGACAAACAAAGGACTTTTACTTGACTAAACAAGGCCTACTTTCAAATTAGTAGTCTTAGTGACTGGAGACTGCACTGTACAAACACCTACCTCTTACTTTAGCTTACTGAGAGTCCAACATTAGCAGTCTTAGTGACTGGAGACTGCACTGTACAAACACCTACCTCTTACTTTAGCTTACTGAGAGTCCAACATTAGCAGTCTTAGTGACTGGAGACTGCACTGTACAAACACCTACCTCTTACTTTAGCTTACTGAGAGTCCAACATTAGCAGTCTTAGTGACTGGAGACTGCACTGTACAAACACCTACCTCTTACTTTAGCTTACTGAGAGTCCAACATTAGCAGTCTTAGTGACTGGAGACTGCACTGTACAAACACCTACCTCTTACTTTAGCTTACTGAGAGTCCAACATTAGCAGTCTTAGTGACTGGAGACTGCACTGTACAAACACCTACCTCTTACTTTAGCTTACTGAGAGTCCAACATTAGCAGTCTTAGTGACTGGAGACTGCACTGTACAAACACCTACCTCTTACTTTAGCTTACTGAGAGTCCAACATTAGCAGTCTTAGTGACTGGAGACTGCACTGTACAAACACCTACCTCTTACTTTAGCTTACTGAGAGTCCAACATTAGCAGTCTTAGTGACTGGAGACTGCACTGTACAAACACCTACCTCTTACTTTAGCTTACTGAGAGTCCAACATTAGCAGTCTCTAAGTGACTGGAGACTGCACTGTACAAACACCTACCTCTTACTTTAGCTTACTGAGAGTCCAACATTAGCAGTCTTAGTGACTGGAGACTGCACTGTACAAACACCTACCTCTTACTTTAGCTTACTGAGAGTCCAACATTAGCAGTCTTAGTGACTGGAGACTGCACTGTACAAACACCTACCTCTTACTTTAGCTTACTGAGAGTCCAACATTAGCAGTCTTAGTGACTGGAGACTGCACTGTACAAACACCTACCTCTTACTTTAGCTTACTGAGAGTCCAACATTAGCAGTCTTAGTGACTGGAGACTGCACTGTACAAACACCTACCTCTTACTTTAGCTTACTGAGAGTCCAACATTAGCAGTCTTAGTGACTGGAGACTGCACTGTACAAACACCTACCTCTTACTTTAGCTTACTGAGAGTCCAACATTAGCAGTCTTAGTGACTGGAGACTGCACTGTACAAACACCTACCTCTTACTTTAGCTTACTGAGAGTCCAACATTAGCAGTCTTAGTGACTGGAGACTGCACTGTACAAACACCTACCTCTTACTTTAGCTTACTGAGAGTCCAACATTAGCAGTCTTAATGACTGGAGACTGCACTGTACAAACACCTACCTCTTACTTTAGCTTACTGAGAGTCCAACATTAGCAGTCTTAATGACTGGAGACTGCACTGTACAAACACCTACCTCTTACTTTAGCTTACTGAGAGTCCAACATTAGCAGTCTGCTGAGGCTGCATTTTGTTTCTAATAAAGTTCTAGCGTTTAAGTGAAAACATCCATAGATCATAACTATTGCACTGATTTAAAGACCTATGTAACAACAAAAACTTTGTGATATTTGTAATCTACACTCTTCCTAAAACTAAATACTACAGTATGTCCATTAGGATATTTTTTCTCAATTTTTTTTTTTTTATCAATATTTGCTTGACATTTGAATGTTAAAAACAGCTTTAATGATACAGCTATCGAGGGGCTGTGTCACACTGAAGGGACGTGACCCCCATAATGACAGAACAATGACACCATCACACAAACACACAAACACACAAACACCACAAACACACAAACACACAAACACCACAAACACCACAAATACCACAAACACCACAACCACAAACACCACAAACACGCACATTTGGTGGCTTTGACATGGGAAACCAATTACCGGACACATCTTATTCCAAGAAAATCTCTCGCTCCTACACAACCACACAAGAATGTTGTCTGAAAGTGTAATTAATGTTTGATTACTGTCTGCAGGAACAAGCTGACGTCTCTGTGTGCAGGTAAGATGGATGTAATATATTTTATTTATGCTTCGGCTATAAATAGCACAACACAATTTATACATGTCATATTTCATTTGTGTATAAAAGCTAGCTGTCTGTTGGTTAGGCAGCCTCACTGCGTAGTGCTGGTTCGATACCAAAAATATCGAAGTATCGCGATACTTGCGAAAGTTCGATACCGATATTTAGTGGTATCGCGATACTTCGATATTTTTGGTATCGAACGCCCACTATTCGATACCTTCGATACCTTCGATACCTTCGATACCTTCGATACCTTCGATACCTTCGATACCTTCGATACCTTCGATACCTTCGATACTCGACATCGAGTCCATTCGACGAAGTCGATGCGAAGGCGCAAGCAACATCGTTGTTGATGACGACGTTGTTTACGGGAGCTATCACTACAGCGCTTCGCAGCCTAAATTGACTTAGACGTGGTTGTTTAAAAATAATATAACATAAAATGTGAATTGTTTTCTAAAACTTTATTGTAAAATTAGTCTGTATAATAACTGTTTTTTTGTGTGCGATCTTAGCCTAGGCCAGACTGTTCCTAATATACATCAACGATTTACCTAACAATATCCACTCCACAGTCCGTCTGTTTGCAGATGACTGTGTCCTGTACAGAGAAATTAACAACCAATTAGATTCACAAGAACTACAGAAAGACCTAGACGAACTAACTAAATGGGAACATGACTGGCAAATGCACTTTAACCCTGACAAATGCTTTGTGATGAGACTAACTCATGCAAGAAATATAAAACAATTTGATTACACCCTAGGAAACACAACACTACAAGAAACAGACAGCCACTCATACCTAGGAATATGCATAACAAAAGACTTAAACTGGAACAAACATATACATCAGATAACAGCCTCAGCAAACCGCACCCTAGCATTCATCAGACGCAACCTCCACTCATGCCCCATAAACATCAAAACAATAGCCTACACAACCCTAGTCAGACCACTCTTAGAATATTCTTCTTCAGTATGGGATCCCCACACCCAAACCCTTATAAACCAAATCGAAATGGTTCAAAGACGCGCAGCCCGTTTCTGTCTCAACGACTATATATCTAGAGAAGCGGGCTGTGTGTCAGAAATGCTAAACCAATTAAAACTACATCAATTAAAAACCAGACGAACAAACAGACGCCTCACCATACTCCACAAAGCCATCTATGGACACCTATCATTGCCTGTCAATAACGTCCTCCAGCCTGTACAACGCCTATCAAGACATTTAAACAATAAAGCTTTCAACACCATCCATGCCAGCAAGAACTGCTATAAATATTCATATTTCCCTAGAACAATAAGAGACTGGAATTCCCTGCCAGATGCAATAGTTAACATTTCTAAACCACAACATTTCAAACAAGCTTTAATACACGACTAAAAACCCAACAGCATGCGCACCCAACCCTGACCGTTTGACTCCACCAGGAGTGTTGGCCAGTACACCTACAAGACAAGACAAGACTTCGGTTAGCCTCGTTACCCAAACCAAGCCCAAGGTTCGTATGTGACGCTCTCGTTTGGTGGCAGTACCATGCCACTTTTCTCCCTACTTTATTTACGGTTACGCGTACAAAAACACACATCGTATAGTATTTGCATAGAGTGTTTATTGCACGCACTAGTATTTATGAAACTAGTTTAATAATAATATTATTAATATAAATATTTATTCGAGCGCGATGCGGAGGTTATGTTTATCCGGGTTCCGTTTGGTGGCGCCACCATTTGCCGTACACGATGCCCACAACCAAGGCGAACGACAACAAGTCGCAACGTTCATCGCTAATAATTTGGCAGTTTTCTAACAAAGAGTGTCTGCTGTGCTAGAGGCGTCTCAAAGATAGCGGGGGAAATACATCGAATTTGACGAAACATGTCACCATTCAAGAAGCTACCAAAACGTGATGATCAACTTTCATCGTATGGCGTCGTCGACGTCGTGGACAACGTCGCATTGCCATTGCCATTGACTGGAGAACGTATTCTATCGAAATATTCGACAGTGAGCGAGCAATGGACATCTAGTTACAGTCGAAGCGAATCTACTAAGTAACTGCGGCAAACATAGCCAAGAAGTGACATACACGACGTGACTGATTAACGATGACGATGTGCTTACTGCATGTACTGTCACTCACTGTGACACTGCCAGTCACTGGCACTGGCCAAACAGATTCACCACTGGCAGAGCCAGAGGTAGAGGAAGAAACTGACCGGTTCTTGAAAACAGTTGCAAACACATTATGGGACTTGTTTTGTGTACTTGATAACGCGTGGTAATTTAAGTTTCACATAAAAAAAATTGGTGTGAACTGGGAAGTGCAATTGTAATTTTTATTAATATTTTTCTATTATTAATTAGTGTTATTTTATTGTAATCGTCTATACAGTTTTGATGTTAAATCACAATTATCTTTACGATACAATTAATTATAAAACAGTTATAACAGTGAGTGTGCAGTTGTGCTGGCAGTGGCACTGTTGTAAGTGATAGGTGTATTTATATTTAATATAATAATAACATATTATTTGTATGTTATGTTTCAGCGGTATTTGTTGATGGTCACTTTAGGAGACACATTGAATTGAAATTAAGCTGCTATATTATAGTGTATTTACAAACAGCTGGGGTAAAGTACTGTTATTAATTTAAAATAATTCAGTGCAATTGATGAATTTATTTGTCACTAGGTATTTTATTGCAGTTGTCTTTATTGTTTTAATTTTATATTACATTTACCTTTTAGTTTTACAACAGTAATCAATTATATTGAAACTGTTGTTTGTTTACTTACATAAAATGAAAATTGCATTTTAATCATTGTTTGCATGACTATAAAATTATCACATATTTCCCTACTTGTAAGTGAAAAATTGTGTGTGTTTCTGTGGCATTAGTCTAAGTGGATAGTAGTGTGTTTCTTTGGAGATCTCTACTGTACTGAATTACACTTACAAGGTAAATTTTGAGTATCGAATAAAAATCTGGTATCGATTGATATCGAGGAATTCTGGTATCGAACCAGCAATATATCGATCGGTATCGAAGAATTCTGGTATCGAACCAGCACTACTTCTGTTGCATACTGTTTCTACTGGGAACTGTGTTCTATGTGAATATTAGACTTACAACGTAAGTATCGAGTATCGAGTATCGAACAAAATTCAGGTATCGATCGGTATCGAACAAAACCTGGTATCGAACCACTCTTGCACCACCATCAGGATTCTGTGTTCTGTCTAATTTCCTGGGAAGCATTATGCATAACTGCTGTAGGCAAATGAAACTTGAGGTGGGGGGGGGGTCATATTTCTATGGTATAGTATGGTTCATAATGCATTATAAAGAAGAAAAAACAGTTTAGGTGGTTATCTCACTTATATGTCTGGGTATGACCTATACAAGCATCACATTGTCTAAAAATAGTTCAGATGAGCTAATGTTATCAAATTCACATGTAAACCGATGTTAAATAAAGCTCTTCTACAGTAAATATCCATTTGACAATTACAACAAAATAAATGTTTTTAGGTGGGGGTAGGGGTGGCTGGTGCCATTTTTCTTTCTATGATATAGTACATTGACCCATGGCTCATAATAGTAAATTGTAAACAAAATATTGCCAATTTATATGGTTATGTGACAGTATATGATTCATACAATCATCAAAGTAAATATCAATTTGATAATTACAGAATAAATGCTTTATGGTGTGGGTGGGTCATTTTTTACTATGGCAGAGTATATTGACCCATGCTCATAATACATTATAACAAATCCAGTTTCGGTGGACGGTAAATATCCATTTGATAATTACTACATAATTACAAATATTTTTAGGTGGGGTAGGGGTGCTTCTATGTATAACGAGCCTCGGGTCAATATACTATACCATGGAAATATGACCTCCACCTTTACAGCCATACAAAACAAACTTTTTGTTATTACCAAATAGACATTTCACTGTGATGTTTGCTTGATAAATCTACAAGCCTGTAACCATCACAGTTTGCAACATTTTACAATTGTTAATGAGCCATGTGTCAATGTATTATGCCTTAGAAATATGACCTCCCTACCGCTACCAAAACAATTTTTTTTATTATCAAGTACAGTAGACATTTCACTGTGATGTTGGAATGATAAATCTACAAACCCATGACTATCCAAATTGGCAGAGTTTTACAATTGTGTATGTATAATGAGCCGTGGGTCAATATACTATACTATAGAAATATGACCTACCCTCGAGTCAATATACAATACTATAGAAATATGACCCCTGCACCCGTACAAACACAATGGTATTTTTATAATTATCAAGTAGATATGGTGTTCGTATGATAAATCTAGAAGCCTATATATATATATATATATATATATATAAACATCCAAATTGACAAGTTATAAAATCATTTATGTATACCGAAACATGGGTGAATATACTATAAAGCTGTACTATAGAAGTATGACCCCCCTCCTACAGTCACACAAAACACACTCTTTGTCATTACCAAATAGACAGTTCACTGTGTTGCTTGTATGATAAATATACAAGGTTCAACAAAGAAATTATTTATAAATAAATTCGTCATTATTTTGTGGCCCAAATTTAAGATTATGTACTGTCTTTTTAAGTGAAATAGTTGGTTATGTGCTGTAATTTAACATTATAATCAAAACCATTATTTCAAATATATATATATATATAATATATATATATAATATATATATATATATAATATATATATATATATCCATGTTGTCCATAAAATATGGGGGTGGGTCATTTTTCTATAAGTGAATATCTATAGAAAAGTGACCTGGCTGCCGGGTCATTAATCTATATAAAATAGTGAAAACCGGGTCACTTTTCCACTGGGTCAATATTCTATTTGACACCGGATCCACTCAGTCAAGAGTCTGATGTTCTTTCGCTGAGCGACTGCACTACTACGGGCTGCAATAAAGTAAAAAAACTATGAAATATCAATTACCTGGTACATATACTAGGAAATTTGTCTTGCTTTAACTAAGAAAGACTTGTGAATTATAGTAGTTTTTATAACAGCCCCGGTGTAGTACAAATGTGGCCGAGGTGTAGCACAAGTGTAGTACAGGTGTAGCACAGGTGTAGTACAGGTGTAGCACAGGTGTAGCACAGGTGTAGTACAGGTGTAGCACAAGTGTAGTACAGGTGTAGCACAGGTGTAGTACAGGTGTAGCACAGGTGTAGCACAGGTGTAGCACAAGTGTAGTACAGGTGTAGTACAGGTGTAGTACAGGTGTAGCACAGGTGTAGTACAGGTGTAGCACAAGTGTAGCACAGGTGTAGCACAGGTGTAGTACAGGTGTAGTACAGGTGTAGCACAGGTGTAGCACAAGTGTAGTACAGGTGTAGCACAGGTGTAGTACAGGTGTAGCACAAGTGTAGTACAGGTGTAGTACAGGTGTAGTACAGGTGTAGCACAGGTGTAGTACAGGTGTAGCACAAGTGTAGTACAGGTGTAGCACAGGTGTAGTACAGGTGTAGCACAGGTGTAGCACAGGTGTAGTGCAGGTGTAGCACAGGTGTAGTACAGGTGTAGCACAGGTGTAGCACAAGTGTAGTACAGGTGTAGCACAGGTGTAGCACAAGTGTAGCACAGGTGTAGCACAAGTGTAGCACAGGTGTAGCACAAGTGTAGCACAGGTGTAGCACAAGTGTAGCACAAGTGTAGTACAGGTGTAGCACAAGTGTAGCACAGGTGTAGCACAGGTGTAGCACAGGTGTAGCACAAGTGTAGTACAGGTGTAGCACAGGTGTAGCACAAGTGTAGTACAGGTGTAGTACAGGTGTAGCACAAGTGTAGTACAGGTGTAGCACAGGTGTAGCACAAGTGTAGTACAGGTGTAGCACAGGTGTAGCACAGGTGTAGCACAGGTGTAGCACAGGTGTAGCACAGGTGTAGTACAGGTGTAGTACAGGTGTAGCACAGGTGTAGCACAAGTGTAGCACAGGTGTAGCACAGGTGTAGTACAAGTGTAGTACAGGTGTAGTACAGGTGTAGTACAGGTGTAGCACAGGTGTAGCACAGGTGTAGCACAGGTGTAGCACAGGTGTAGTACAGGTGTAGTACAGGTGTAGTACAGGTGTAGTACAGGTGTAGCACAGGTGTAGCACAGGTGTAGCACAGGTGTAGTACAGGTGTAGTACAGGTGTAGTACAGGTGTAGTACAGGTGTAGCACAGGTGTAGCACAGGTGTAGCACAGGTGTAGCACAGGTGTAGTACAGGTGTAGCACAGGTGTAGCACAGGTGTGACACAGGTGTAGCACAGGTGTAGCACAGGTGTAGCACAGGTGTAGCACAGGTGTAGCACAGGTATAGCACAGGTGTAGCACAGGTGTAGCACAGGTGTAGTACAGGTGTAGCACAGGTGTAGCACAGGTGTAGTACAGGTGTAGCACAGGTGTAGCACAAGTGTAGCACAGGTGTAGCACAAGTGTAGCACAAGTGTAGCACAGGTGTAGTACAGGTGTAGCACAGGTGTAGCACAAGTGTAGCACATGTGTAGCACAGGTGTAGCACAGGTGTAGCACAGGTGTAGCACAGGTGTAGCACAGGTGTAGCACAGGTGTAGCACAGGTGTAGCACAGGTGTAGCACAGGTGTAGCACAGGTGTAGCACAGGTGTAGTACAGGTGTAGTACAGGTGTAGTACAGGTGTAGCACAGGTGTAGTACAGGTGTAGTACAGGTGTAGTACAGGTGTAGTACAGGTGTAGCACAGGTGTAGTACAGGTGTAGTACAGGTGTAGTACAGGTGTAGTACAGGTGTAGCAACTTATCAAGAAGACATTGTTTATTTAGATGGAATACAGAAGGTGGTATTATTGAAGGTTAGCTGTTCAATGACCAAATTGACTTATTAACTAAACGATTGATAAAAGTCAAAGAATACATTGTTATACACCATAACAAACTCATACTAACCACTTTAGCAGAAAACAAATTTAAATACTACAATTACATTACATAAGCAAGCAGCATTCTGCGTGATAATTTCTTTGCTACACGAATGCATGTGTGCACGCATGCACACGACTGGACGACAAGTCCAGAGAGTGCATCATTAGATGTACCAGTCTCAGTCTGAAATGACCAATAGCAGTTTGATGGATGTTAGCGCTGGCTCAAAAAAACCTATTACATCTCCATTCCTGACTTTGTCTCATTTCATTAGATGTGGCACGCAACGTTCTCCAAGTGAGTAGTGTAATCTGCTCTGTGAATGCAACATCACTTCCATGACCCTCCGCCCCCTACCGGCCCTACGGCCCCCTCACCCTGTCCGACTGTCATAGTTAGTGTCATTATGTTGTACGTCAGTAGCACTGGCCTCTTGTGATCACCCTGAATGAAAGCATCATTATATTTCCCTACTAAACCACTAAGATGCCTGGGCATGGTGCCTGCCTCCTGTCAATGCTGCCACCCCCGCGTGCAATGGACTCTTCCACCACAGAATCCATGGTTTCCTGGTGATAGTCACCAGAGTCCACTGGAGGGCTGGAGACAGCCACAGAGTGACCCCTTCACAGGTGTCACAACAGTTACATACGTCAGGCTAATAGTTATTGATTGACCACGTCAGTGTGAGTGTGGTCACTGCTGACCACCCACTGACCACCCACTGTCCAGCAGCAACATCCACAGGTAAGATCAACAGGTGAGAATGTGACATCACTGATTTCAGTGACACTGTTTGATGTGTAATTAGACGATGACAGGATCATGGGCTGACATCTATGAGTGACAAGTGGACATGTGTACATCCAGGGCATCAGTTGACTACTATCCATGTACATGGTCCAGTACCATGTTGTATGGGGTCCAGTACCATGTTGTATGTGGTCCAGTACCATGTCGTATGTGGTCCAGTACCATGTTGTATGTGGTCCAGTACCATGTTGTAGCGGTCCAGTACCATGTTGTATGCAGTCCAGTACCATGTCGTATGTGGTCCAGTACCATGTCGTATGTGGTCCAGTACCATGTCGTATGTGGTCCAGTACCATGTGGTATGTGGTCCAGTACCATGTCGTATGTGGTCCAGTACCATGTCGTATGTGGTCCAGTACCATGTCGTATGTGGTCCAGTACCATGTTGTATGTGGTCCAGTACCATGTTGTAGCGGTCCAGTACCATGTTGTATGCGGTCCAGTACCATGTTGTATGCGGTCCAGTACCATGTTGTAGCGGTCCAGTACCATGTTGTATGCGGTCCAGTACCATGTTGTATGCGGTCCAGTACCATGTTGTATGCGGTCCAGTACCATGTTGTATGCGGTCCAGTACCATATTGTATGCGGTCCAGTACCATGTTGTATGCGGTCCAGTACCATGTTGTATGCGGTCCAGTACCATGTTGTATGCGGTCCAGTACCATGTTGTATGCGGTCCAGTACCATGTTGTATGCGGTCCAGTACCATGTTGTATGCGGTCCAGTACCATGTTGTATGCGGTCCAGTACCATGTTGTATGCGGTCCAGTACCATGTTGTATGCGGTCCAGTACCATGTTGTATGCGGTCCAGTACCATGTTGAATGCGGTCCAGTACCATGTTGTATGCGGTCCAGTACCATGTTGTATGCGGTCCAGTACCATGTTGTATGCGGTCCAGTACCATGTTGAATGCGGTCCAGTACCATGTTGTATGCGGTCCAGTACCATGTTGTATGTGGTCCAGTACCATGTTGTATGCGGTCCAGTACCATGTTGTATGTGGTCCAGTACCATGTTGTATATGGTCCTGGTATTGTATGTTGTTCTGGACCAATTGGTTGGGGGGTAGACAAGTCTGAGTGCAAGTACCAGATAAGTATGGAAGCTGAAATAGTTTCTCGTGCAAATTTGCTGATTTTATAAAGTTGTAACTGTCTGGGTAGATACCATAGCTGCACAGTTGACTAGGAACCTGAAACATACATCTTTATCACTGTCTTTGTTCGTACTAACTAGCCAGATTATTGAATGGACCTCCAATTTTACTTGCTACATTTCCGAAACCTAGATAATTTTTGTCACTCCACATTGCCTCAATTCACCAAGCCGTATAAATCATTGCATAGCAATATTCTTCAAAATACCCCCCAAATAAAAACAAGCTATAAAATGCGATGCTATGAGTGCAGCCCTCTCACTACTGACGACACTGACATTGTGACTGGTGCAGTGTTACACTGGGACTCCTACACAGCTTTCTTGAGGAAGTAATTGGGCTGTCGTGTGCCGTGAAAGTATAATTGAGCAAAAACCTGTACAGAGGAAACCACAGAAACTGGAGAAGTGTGCGGCGAAGAGCGATGGAGACACACAGACAGACACAGTGCTCAGGTGGGCTGTGTGTCACCAGGCAAGGACACAGGTGACTATTACCACAAATCAGCAATTTCATTGCACAGTTCACTGTAACATGATCCGGCGCTGGAGACTGACACAACCTGCTTCATAACACACAGACCTAGGAACTGGGCGTTTCTAATTCAGAGCCCACAGATCCAATTGATAAGGACCAGAAGGGTTGTGTATGTTAGTGGAGAGGCAGGTTTCACTTGACACAGCTGTTGGTAGAGCTACTGCTTTGAATCATTTCTTTCTAACAACGTTGTTAATATAAATATTCAATACATTTCTGTATGTATGTAAGTATTTATTTTAAACTGCAGTCACGCACCTCAGGGCACCTGATGACTGTCACTGGCCTCACCTCAGGCCACCTGATGACTGTTACTGGCCTCACCTCAGGCCACCTGATGACTGTCACTGGCCTCACCTCAGGCCACCTGATGACTGTCACTGGCCTCACCTCAGGCCACCTGATGGCTGTCACTGGCCTCACCTCAGGCCACCTGATGACTGTCACTGGCCTCACCTCAGGCCACCTGATGACTGTCACTGGCCTCACCTCAGGCCACCTGATGACTGTCACTGGCCTCACCTCAGGCCACCTGATGACTGTCACTGGCCTCACCTCAGGCCACCTGATGACTGTTACTGGCCTCACCTCAGGCCACCTGATGACTGTCACTGGCCTCACCTCAGGCCACCTGATGACTGTTACTGGCCTCACCTCAGGCCACCTGATGACTGTCACTGGACTCACCCTCAACTACGTCCCTAATGACACCCTCTAACAACAATGTTTTTATTACACCCTGACAACACCCCCTAACAACACCGCCAGACAACACCCTCCTGACAACAACCCCAGACAACACCCTCCTGACAACACCCCCAGACAACACCCTCCTGACAACACCCTCCTGACAACACCCCCAGACAACACCCTCATGACAACACCCTCCTGACAACACCCTCCTGACAACACCCTCCTGACAACACCCCCAGACAACACCCTCCTGACAACACCCTCCTGACAACACCCTCCTGACAACACCCTCCTGACAACACCCCCTGACAACACCCCCTGGCAATACCCTCCTGACAACACCCCTGTGACTATACACCTCACAACCGACAACAATGTCCACAAGACCACATCAGCTCAATCACGCCCTCATTTTAACTTACATGGAGGATAAAACCGAGAAATCAACACATTTGTATTTAACCTTTTCTCACGTCTGTGACCCACCGTTCCATCAGGTGTTGAGACGCGACAAGACGAGACGAGACAGGACAACACCTTCCATTACTGCTCAGCCCATTACAAACTCACACTTCCCCTGTCCTTGTGGCACTTTTCCACCCTTTATCCCTCATTTACATTCCCTCTGTGACACTCCCCCTTGTTGCATCCCTCCAGTGACTCGATGTCTGGATGGGAAATCTACACACAGACTCACCTCCATCAACCCAAGACCAACATCAGTAATTAAAGATGCACTGCCAACTCCATAACCATCAACATCAACACTGTCAGCTGTGGCAAACCTACACCACTGTCCCAGTGACTGAGGAAAGACCAAAATACATTTCCCTCCTGACAGGTTTGAAATTAGGATGATCCACCGATGATTTGGCGACTCAATTTTGAGAAATCCATAACTCAATAATGAGTTTTATTAATTCGCATATTACAGTCGCATGATGCACTAATACACAAGTTGGCGGTGCCTCAGAAGTCACGGCACTATTAATGAGTGAAATTCAATAAGAGCCGCAGTCATTTAGCAGCTCAATCAGAGGATGTATCTCAGGTGTACCTGCGTGCAGACAGGCGTGTCTACATGCACGTGTGTGCGTGTGCGTGTGCGTGTGCGTGTGCGTGTTGTCATCACATCCAATGAGACAGGACATGTCACTGTGTCATCACTTCATGTGACACCTGAACAGTAATGCCTGTGTGGAAATGGGACATGCGATCCACCCAGTCATCTATTTCACTGTCCCCTTTTCCTTAAAAGGAGGCACCATCTTCTACTGAATGTATCTATAACTACATAAATAATGTCATGTTCTATATTGGTTGTAATAAACTAGTTGAAAGTATAATATTATTGCCTGCCAAATTAGGTTTAGTTTCTTTAATACATGCATAACAAAGTTAGCAGTAATTACAGACAATTAGCCCAGGAGTTACTTAACAGTCTGTGGGGTTATATATGTAGATGTGTACAAGTGGGAGTTATACATGTAGATGTGTACAAGTGGGAGTTATATATGTAGATGTGTACAAGTGGGAGTTATACATGACGATGCCGCTTCTGTTGACAACCATTAAAGGCAATACACAGTAATGGTCACAGGTTAAACTGTAAACAATTATTTCTTATATTTTATCAATAATTCAAACTGTTCACACAATCATATATTTAAATAGTATATAATATAATATTTCGCTATGTTTTAGTCACTATTGTTGTAGCATATTTACACTTAAATGTTATATTATTTTCTAAGTAATTCAATTAATTCAATGTTAGTAACTTATCAATCACAGTGGTGGTCGCGCGTTAGAGCGCCGGACTTTCAATCGAGGGGGCATTGGATCAATCCCACCTACCGCTGTTTCGAAACTTAGGCAATTTCGTTCACCCCACATTTGTGTCTTTTGGAAGAGACAATAAAAGCCAGTGGTCCCTTCTAACTGGTGTCTATGCCAGGGGAAGTAAATGATCCTACACAGGGGGTAAATACGTAACCTGTAGTGGACTCACTAATTCTAGAGAGAAGGTCAACTCCTGTGTTAGCCCAAGTTTGGGCTGTTTGGAGGTAAACCACCTAAGGCAGCATCACAAATAAAATTAGTAGTATCTTTTTCATGCTTGAGTCGTCAGTGTTACCCAGACATATCATATTTACAATCAGGATTCAGTAACGATAAAGAAGAAATGAAAAAATCAG
Organism: Oasisia sp. SBJ-2009; assembly: GCA_964017155.1. NCBI lineage: Eukaryota > Metazoa > Annelida > Polychaeta > Sabellida > Siboglinidae > Oasisia > Oasisia sp. SBJ-2009. The sequence goes on along the minus strand of OZ024860.1, from coordinate 51,008,235 downwards.
TTCTCCATACATGTATCAGTTCTCCTTACATGCATCAGTTCTCCATACATGTATCAGTTCTCCATATATGTATCAGCTCTCCATACTTGCAACTCAACATCTTTGTCAGTGCACACATTAAAACCCTGATATTTATATTTATTTAGAGTTTTACCAAATCTTATGCAAACATGTTACAGGTAACTGAAACGTTCACCCTTTTATTCACAAATCAGGTCACATTCCCTAATGCCAGGGGTGGCCTTAATACAGAGGGACCACTGTATATTTGTTCCTACTAGAAATTCACAACCTCATGTACCAGATGTTGTTGCTGCTGATTTCACCAGAGCCAGGCAGCACTACCCTGGCGCTCCCTTCGCAAAACTCAGAATATAACCTCACCCAATGTAAATCGCCAACCAGGCGTGTGGCTGGCACTGGTCATGTGATCATTTAGGGTGACTTCAGCCACACGTTGTTCATGTCACACACAATGTTTGGGATGTAGAAGCAAATATTCAAATACACAGACCTGTTCAACTGCTCATGCAACTGAGCAAACGGGTCATTACTCGCATTCCCAGACAATTGTATCCGTCTTAACATTGCACTGGCTGATTCTCTCTGGACAGGATGAGTTCACTCCTGCTCAACTCAGCTAAACTCCACACTTTGCATAGTGAATCAGCCAGGAGTAGTGTGGCTGGCAAACAGCCCTGGCTTGTGAGGGTGGAACATCACCAAAATCATTGGTATCCACACATCTACAGGACTTGATTGGATGTACACACTCCACCACTAGTGTGTGTATCAAGGCTGAACACGAGAGCTTTACAGTAGATTTCACCTCAAAAGAGAATGCATGTAACATAACAGGAATGTTTCCGGGACTGTGGTCATTGCCAGGCAACTACATCTCTGGCATCTTGCACCAGTCACCTGTCTTTGTCTGTGTCCATCTGGTACACATGAATGCACTGACCGTTGATGTGTTGGACGTCACCGGTCAGTGCATTCATGTGTACCAGGCATACACAGCCTGCTCTACACTACTTTTTAAACTGGCTCATGAATCTACATAGATACCATGTATACATACATGTGAACAGACATTGACATAGGACCAACTATACAGTGTATATTCTGTGTACACTGCAGGGGAGATGTATGCCGAGTGCAAAGTTAGTTTCGTCCCTCATGAGGTTCCAGACAAATGTTGTTTGTCTAAATGGAACAAATATATCCTGATTTAATATATATATATATATATATATATATATATATATATATATGTATATATATATATATATATTCATATATGTTCATGTGTGTGTGTGTGCATGCGTGCGTGCATGCGTGCGTGCGTGCATGTGTGTGTATGTGTTCATGCGTATGCGTGTGTGTGTGTGTGTGTGTGTGTGTGTGTGTGTGTGTGTGTGTGTGTGTGTGTACTGGATACTCTAGATAGTAGCCTTTCAAACACATACACCAACATCAACAACACACAAAGAAATCTCCCCAATTCAATTTTACAAATAATCTTGTTTCCGAGTAATATTAATAAAAACTGGAACCAGTCGAGTAGCAAGTATAGCTGCCAGCATCTTTGCATAAACGTGTATTTTTAGTTCCTGTGAAATCATAAGAAAATATTAAGTTATTTTTTGACCAGGGAAATCTAATATAGTCAATCTGGTTAGAGGAGAATGTAAAATGTGCTGTGAGTGATCTAGCTGTAATGATTATTTTGGCAAAAGTTCACTGTTTTATTGTCTTAACTGCATAATACTATTATAATATTAGTTAAACTATTCAATCACAACCATCATACGTGATCGTTAACAGTCATGAAAATAATTGTCAAAATCACGCAGGAGGAATATTAGACTTGTCTTTATCATCAGAATTTATATGACAATATATATGATAATATTTGTGACATTAAAAGTCATGTCGACAAACAAGCACTGACTTTTTAAGTCACATCAACATGAACATTGAAAGTCATATCACAACGCATGTGAAACAACCCAATGATGTCAACATGTCATCCAACATGTCATCCAACATGTCATCCAACATGTCATCCAACATGTCATCCAACATGTCATCCAACATGTCATCCAACATGTCATCCAACATGTCATCCAACATGTCATCCAACATGTCATCCAAGGTCATACCTAAATATTTGTGATCACGGCAGTAAATATTTACATCAATATCATCTTAATACTATTTCCATTCAAGGTCATATCTACAGATGAGTAAATGAGAAATGAGTCTGTTTGGAACATCCAATCACTGCGTGATTACTAGTCTCTTCTTCAAAGAGACAATTATTAACATATTGTAGTAGCGGAACAACAATTAATGTGAATATAATTGTGTGCAATCATGCACGCACGTACGTACGCGCATAACTAAAAATATAGGTCATGGCCTTAACGCATTAATAGTTCACACACTTAAACAGACAATCTCCTCCACAACACAGTGACTCAGGACTGTCCAACATGTCCTATGCCTCCAGTTCCTGAAAGTAACTGCAAAACCACTGCAGAAGAAACAACTGAATGTTTGTCAAAATAAAACAACTGGACATCAGTGCAAGGACCAGGCAATTAGACAATATTCCCACCTGAAGAGTAATACTTCTTGTTGACCTGGCCGTGACAGACTCAGGCAGCAGCTGTCTGATTAGGAGTCTGTTATTAAGAGACGGCCTAATGAAGTGGAGGTTCTCCAGACACACTAACAAGTTACACAGATTTCCCTCTTGCACATCCAAACAATGCCAGATCTCTAGGTCTATATCATGTGCATTGAGTAGTGGACACAACCAACTATTGTGCACTGTGAAGCGTCCTGCTGTAGGTCTATAATATTATCACGATAGTTTGATTTACAGTTCACTGTGTATTTATATTAGCTTATTCCATACAGTAAAGATTGTATTCATTTTCCTTGACATTGAGCCATTTTGGGCAAAAGAGTTCCATTTAGTATGTGACAGGGTATCAAGTACCACTGCAGGTATTCAGGTCAATCATTTGAAACTGACAGGTGAAGAAATATAACCAAACTGTGAGACTAGGACCACTACCTGGGTAGAACTGTCAAAGGTCTTCAGAAAACACTCATCACATTCATGGGTGTTGTGCCCTCAAAGTGTGAAACTGTGCTAAGATAAGATTGACCTGATAAGTCACCTACAAACTCAAGTGACACACAATGGGAAATCACCCTCACTACAAGGGTAACTTACGACGAAGACAATCACATTGATTATAAAGATATCTGGACTGACATTGACTAGTTTCAATGGCTGTCATGTGGCTGTACATCACAGTTGTGGCCAGTGAGACCGACCGACCGACCGACCGACCGACCGACCGACCGACCGACCGACCGACCGACCGACCGACCGACCGACCGACCGACCGACCGACCGACCGACCGACCGACCGACCGACCGACCGACCGACCGACCGACCGACCGACCGACCGACCGACCGACCGACCGACCGACCGACCGACCGACCGACCGACCGACCGACCGACCGACCGACCGACCGACCGACCGACCGACCGACCGACCGACCGACCGACCGACCGACCGACCGACCGACCGACCGACCGACAGACCGACAGACAGACAGACAGACAGACAGACAGACAGACAGACAGACAGACAGACAGACAGACAGACAGACAGACAGACAGACAGAGACTGGACTGGCTTACTCGCACCAATCCTTACGCTGCATTTTAAAACCTGATTGAAAATAACCAGTAAAAATAACTTAATGGTTTGGCCGATGATGTCAACAAACACAATCACAGAACTAGGCAATGAGCGGGTGCGTTGCAACTAAATCAGTTCAGTTTTTTGTACAGTTAGTCTGAAATAAGATGATTGGAAAAATTGAATTTGGGAGGAATCTCTAAGAATGTTGTCAGGGCTAGAGGGCTGTGTTCCTACAGGTATCTAGGACATTCGTATATTACATCATTATCCCTCTCCATCTCTCCCTCTCCACTCCCCTCCCACTATTCTTCATCCCAGTTTTCCCCCTTCCCCCTCTGTCTTTCCCTAGCTTCCCTCTGTTTCTCCTCCTCCCCCACCCTCTTTCCATACCTTCCATTGTCTTTTTGTACCTTTCCCTCCCTCTTTCCCTCCTACCCTCTCTTCCCCCTGTTCCCCTTCCTTAATCTTCCCATTTTCTTCTGGCCCTCTTTTCCATTTCCTGCCATGCCCTGTCCTATCTTCCCTTGCTTTGCCTTCCCCTGCTCCTTCCCCTGCTCCTTCCCCTCCTCCTTTCCCAACTCTCCCCGCCCTCTCTTCCTTTCTCATTCTTCCTTCTCTGCTCTGTCCATTTACACACCACTGTCAATTTACACACCGCTGTCAATTTACACACCACTGTCAATTTACACACCACTGTCAATTTACACACCACTGTCCATTTACACACCGCTGTCAATTTACACACCACTGTCAATTTACACACCACTGTCCATTTACACACTGCTGTCCATTTACACACCGCTGTCCATTTACACACCACTGTCAATTTACACACCACTGTCCATTTACACACCGCTGTCCATTTACACACCACTGTCAATTTACACACCACTGTCAATTTACACACCACTGTCAATTTACACACCACTGTCCATTTACACACTGCTGTCAATTTACACACCGCTGTCAATTTACACACCGCTGTCCATTTACACACCGCTGTCAATTTACACACCGCTGTCAATTTACACACCGCTGTCAATTTACACACCACTGTCAATTTACACACCACTGTCCATTTACACACCACTGTCAATTTACACACCACTGTCAATTTACACACCACTGTCAATTTACACACCACTGTCAATTTACACACCACTGTCCATTTACACACCGCTGTCAATTTACACACCGCTGTCAATTTACACACCGCTGTCAATTTACACACCGCTGTCAATTTACACACCGCTGTCAATTTACACACCACTGTCCATTTACACACCACTGTCCATTTACACACCACTGTCCATTTACACACCACTGTCCATTTACACACCACTGTCAATTTACACACCACTGTCAATTTACACACCACTGTCCATTTACACACCACTGTCAATTTACACACCACTGTCAATTTACACACCACTGTCAATTTACACACCACTGTCAATTTACACACCACTGTCAATTTACACACCACTGTCAATTTACACACCGCTGTCCATTTACACACCGCTGTCCATTTACACACCACTGTCAATTTACACACCACTGTCAATTTACACACCGCTGTCAATTTACACACCGCTGTCCATTTACACACCACTCTCAATTTACACACCACTGTCAATTTACACACCGCTGTCAATTTACACACCGCTGTCAATTTACACACCGCTGTCCATTTACACACCGCTGTCCATTTACACACCACTGTCAATTTACACACCACTGTCCATTTACACACCACTGTCAATTTACACACCACTGTCAATTTACACACCGCTGTCAATTTACACACCGCTGTCCATTTACACACCACTGTCAATTTACACACCACTGTCAATTTACACACCACTGTCCATTTACACACCACTGTCCATTTACACACCACTGTCAATTTACACACCGCTGTCAATTTACACACCGCTGTCAATTTACACACCGCTGTCAATTTACACACCGCTGTCAATTTACACACATCTGTCAATTTACACACAGCTGTCAATTTACACACATCTGTCAATTTACACACATCTGTCAATTTACACACCACTGTCAATTTACACACCGCTGTCAATTTACACACATCTGTCAATTTACAGACCGCTGTCAATTTACACACCGCTGTCAATTTACACACCGCTGTCAATTTACACACCGCTGTCAATTTACACACCGCTGTCAATTTACACACCGCTGTCAATTTACACACCGCTGTCAATTTACACACATCTGTCAATTTACACACCGCTGTCAATTTACACACCGCTGTCAATTTACACACCGCTGTCAATTTACACACCGCTGTCAATTTACACACCGCTGTCAATTTACACACATCTGTCAATTTACACACCGCTGTCAATTTACACACCGCTGTCAATTTACACACCGCTGTCAATTTACACACCGCTGTGAATTTACACACCGCTGTGAATTTACACACCGCTGTCAATTTACACACCGCTGTCGATTTACACACCACTGTCGATTTACACACCGCTGTCGATTTACACACCGCTGTCGATTTACACACCGCTGTCAATTTACACACCGCTGTCGATTTACACACCACTGTCGATTTACACACCGCTGTCGATTTACACACCGCTGTCGATTTACACACCGCTGTCGATTTACACACCGCTGTCAATTTACACACCGCTGTCAATTTACACACCGCTGTCAATTTACACACCGCTGTCGATTTACACACCACTGTCGATTTACACACCACTGTCGATTTACACACCGCTGTCGATTTACACACCGCTGTCGATTTACACACCGCTGTCGATTTACACACCACTGTCGATTTACACACCACTGTCGATTTACACACCACTGTCAATTTACACACCGCTGTCAATTTACACACCGCTGTCAATTTACACATTGCTGCAGCCACCGATTTATCAAAATTCATTAGTTTCTCAATAACATCAGCTCAGGCTCAGTCCTGTGTTTAAAATGCAAGTGTTAATATATCACTGCTTCAAAGGAATTTATTCCCAAAGCCATATTCCCGGTTTTCTTGACTTCCTTTGCAATCGCACCATTTGACCAAAGGAAATTTGTTGTAATCAGTAGCTGTTATTTCTTGGCAGCTCAATATTCTCCATTTGCAATTTCCTCCTGCTCTGAGGTGGGTGATATGAAGATAAACATTTGACCTGCCTCCAAATGATACTCAGTGCATATGTGCCTTGAAGCCAGCACCATGGCATTGCAACGCCTGTTCTTGGGGTAAGCACCTTGCCTCAAAGGCAATACTGTAACAATGCCGCACTCATACTAGACTTACACTCAGACTTTGGTGCCTTGAAGGCAGCAGTGTACTAGTGTAGCCCACTCAGTTACCAATGCCTTTAACAGTAACACACTTCCAAGCCTCAGAGAAAGCACCACCACCCAACTTGTCCCCAGTGCCTTGAAGGCATGGTCACATTGTCCCCAGTGCCTTGAAGGCATCGTCACAACTCCTGAGACACTGGTGCCTGGTGGCAACTTCATACAACGTCCAGACAGTGCACCTGGGTTGTTTAATGGGGCCTCACTCTGGGAGTGTGACACAATACACTTAAGGCCACCTGGTCACTGGTCAGTACCAGCTGGTCAGAGTGACTGGTCAGTGCCACCTGCTGCCTGCCTGTCCCTGTGTTGACCGACATCAACACTTGTATCATTGACCAGTCGACCAGTCTCCTGAGTCCACAAGTAATCTCTCAAAACACTGACCAAAGCAGCAGACTTTCTTCTCCACTCTTTGTTCAGCCCATAACAGCCTTTGATGGCTGATGTCAAACACAGCTACTGTCACTGGCCATCACTGTGTGGTCACTGTCACTGGCCATCACTGTGTGGTCACTGTCACTGGCCATCACTGTGTGGTCACTGTCACTGGCCATCACTGTGTGGTCACTGTCACTGGCCATCGCTGTGTGGTCACTGTCACTGGCCATCACTGTGTGGTCACTGTCACTGGCCATCACTGTGTGGTCACTGTCACTGGCCATCACTGTGTGGTCACTGTCACTGGCCATCACTGTGTGGTGGTGACGCCATAAACATGACACATCTCTAGCCAGTGGTGTTGTCTAATTCGATCAAATTCTAACACTCTGGTTTTTCTAGTTATACTAAAATTACTTTCTTTATATTATGAATTATGAATCTTCTTGTCACATTCCAAGCTGCTATAGTTGACATTCTGATATCAATATAAAGTCTAAATATTCTTGGAATGCATAACCAAAGAAATGTTGCAAATTTGACCTACTTGGCTGATTTGTGTTATTGGTCGTCACAGCAGTGGTCCAGTACCAATGTCAGACGTCACAGCAGTGGTCCAGTACCAGTGTCAGACGTCACAGCAGTGGTCCAGTACCAATGTCAGACGTCACAGCAGTGGTCCAGTACCAATGTCAGACGTCACAGCAGTGGTCCAGTACCAATGTCAGACGTCACAGCAGTGGTCCAGTACCAATGTCAGACGTCACAGCAGTGGTCCAGTACCAATGTCAGACGTCAGAGCATAGCTGCCTGTCCCATGGCCACTGAACATTTACATCACACACACATCGGGAAAAAATCCAGTATGCAAAAGCTATGCATACAATAAATAAAACACAAATGCCATATCTAGGAACCACAAAAAGTGGGACAAAGATATTTGTCTCCTTCAGATGCTCCATCTGATTGGGTGAGGGGAATAACACAATGGGTAATGTGGGAGACTACACATTGTTATTGGGTAAACACACACGTATATATAACTATTATGTAAGTATATACATATGTATGTTTGTGCATAGCTCTGATGACATTACATCAGTTGCAACTTTAAGGCTGACCACAGCTTGACCATGACCAGCAATGGTGACAGGTGTCCTGGACCTACCACGTCACCAGTGGTGTCACATTTCTATCAGGAACACTTCTGTGAACTAAAAGCTTGCCTCTGGATTATCTCCCTTAAGCTGTGTTAATTTGACAGTGGACATGGGCAGGTGACACCCACAAGACCTGACCTGGCCCAGTGCTGTGTCACTAATGGGTGCAGACCTACAGCTTGGGGACAGGTGTCTAGTTGTGTCTCCCTCTCCCTCTCCCTCTCCCTCTCCCTCTCCCTCTCCCTCTCCCTCTCCCTCTCCCTCTCCCTCTCCCTCTCCCTCTCCCTCTCTCTCTCTCTCTCTCCTCTCTCTATCTCTCTCTTTCTTTCTCTCTCTCTCTCTCTCCTCTCTCTCTCTCCTCTCTCTATCTCTCTCTCCACCCTGTCTCAAGGACCTACAGATTGAGATCATTTACACATTTACATCTCCCACTCTCTCATCCCCCCCCTCTCTCTCTCTCAGTCTCCATCTCCCACTCTCTCATCCCCTCTCTCTCTCTCTCAGTCTCCATCTCCCACTCTCTCATCCCCCCTCTCTCTCTCAGTCTCCATCTCCCACTCTCTCATCCCCTCTCTCTCTCTCTCAGTCTCTATCTCCCACTCTCTCATCCCCCCCTCTCTCTCTCAGTCTCCATCTCCCACTCTCCCATCCCCCCTCTCTCTCTCAGTCTCCATCTCCCACTCTCTCATCCCCCCTCTCTCCCTCTCTCCCACTCTCTCTTCCCCCCTCTCTCTCTCTCTCTCAGTCTCCATCTCTCTCTCTCTCTCTCTCTCTCTCTCTCTCTCTCTCTCTCTCAGTCTCCATCTCCCACTCTCTCATCCCCCCCTCTCTCTCTCTCTGTCTCCATCTCCCACTCTCTCATCCCCCCCTCTCTCTCTCTCTCAGTCTCCATCTCCCACTCTCTCATCCCCCCCCCCTCTCTCTCTCTCTCAGTCTCCATCTCCCACTCTCTCATCCCCCCCCTCTCTCTCTCAGTCTCCATCTCCCACTCTCTCATCCCCCCCCCTCTCTCTCTCAGTCTCCATCTCCCACTCTCTCATCCCCCCCTCTCTCTCTCTCTCAGTCTCCATCTCCCACTCTCTCACCCCCCCCCTCTCTCTCTCTCAGTCTCCATCTCCCACTCTCTCATCCCCCCCCTCTCTCTCTCTCAGTCTCCATCTCCCACTCTCTCATCCCCCCCCCCCTCTCTCTCTCTGTCTCCATCTCCCACTCTCTCATCCCCCCCCTCTCTCTCTCTCAGTCTCCATCTCCCACTCTCTCATCCCCCCCCTCTCTCTCTCTCTCAGTCTCCATCTCCCACTCTCTCACCCCCCCTCTCTCTATCTCTGTCTCCATCTCCCACTCTCTCATCCCCCCCTCTCTCTCTCTCTCAGTCTCCATCTCCCACTCTCTCATCCCCTCGGTCTCATTTCTAGTACACATAAGACTGCACACAGCCCGATGCAGGTTTCCTCACATACATTATCTGGTACTGACAATGAGATTCTAGACAAGATCTCAGACACATGTCAGACTGATTGTTTAAGTCAGACTTTCCAGATAGAATCATAGAGATATGTCAAACCAGTAGCTGTTTGTAGCTGCCAATTCTAGACAGGTTTCTAGTATACATGTCTGTCTTTCTGGTGTATATAACAATATATTCCAAACAGTTTCTAGACATATTGGTGGAGGTTTCTTCCTAGACCCCCCAGTCAAGTTCCTCTCAACATAACACTCACTTACTCATTAATACTTATTAATACTGAATGTATAAATGTGGAGTTTAATAATACTTCAGACTGTTGTACATTTCCCTCCATCCACGACGTCTCTGTATTGTATTTATGACATTTATTGCGCATGAATTGTGCATATTGGGACAAACAATATATTGATATTGTAACACTCGGAATACATAACCGAAGAAATGTCGCAAATTCGACATGCTTGACTGATTTGTTTCATCAGTTGCCATAGCAAAGGTCGGGTGCTAAATGCCAGAGGTCACGATAAAGCTACCTTTACCACATTCATAGGCCACATTTACATCACACACAAATTTTTATGAACCCAATATGCAAAACTTGCACATGTAATATATTAAACCCAGTTACAAAACAACAGAGCGAGTACGAAGCAAAATCTAGCAACCATAAAAAAGCAAGATCAAAAATAATATTCATCGACCTCTTTAAGTTGCTCCATCTTGTCGGTTGTGAGGAATAGTTCAACGGAAAATGCATTAGTTATGCGGGATATTATGATACTGTGCATGGATTTGCAATAAACAACGCTAGGGACTGTGTCATCTCATCACAACAGCCCACTGGGCAGCTATTTTCCATGCACTGAGAGAATTCCCATCAGCAATAAACATTGGAATTATGTGTATAAATGTGAATATGATTGGGCTGTCTCCAGTGTAATTCGTTAAAGGCAACGAGCGATCATAAATATGCAAATTATCCGGTAGCAAATTACGGCAACTCTGAAGGCAATGTGGGGCTGGGTCGAGCGAATGTTGCACATCTGATTTTTATGTTTTTCCCCTGTGTGGTATATGTGCATATTTCACGATGTGAATACGATCGCATGTATAACACAGTAGGTTCACGCTCTGGGTTATGCAACGGCCACAGCACAGAATAACTTTCTCTGATATATTGGGACAATCATGTGCCAGCATTTGTTTTTTCTTCTGATTGAGTAAATCACCTGTTTGAACAAAACTGTAAACATGTACAACATTCTGTACAATTTAAATTAAGAGAGTGGATACAACATTCTGTACAATTTAAATTAAGAGAGTGGATACAAAATTCTGTACAATTTAAATTAAGAGAATGGACACATATCGTTTTGTCTTTTTGCATATTGACATGGTATGGCAACATTTCTGACATAAAGCTGGACATACTGTCAACACGGCTACCAAACTAACTGTCAACACGGCTATCAAACTAACTGTCAACATGGCTACCAAACTAACTGTCAACATTGCTACCAAACTAACTGTCAACACGGCTACCAAACTAACTGTCAACACGGCTACCAAACTAACTGTCAACATGGCTACCAAACTAACTGTCAACATGGCTACCAAACTAACTGTCAACATGGCTACCAAACCAACTGGCCATAGCCAATGAAGCCTGCTAACTTTACATAATGTTGGAACCAAACAAAAAAACATTCAAATATTAAAAAAATTCTCAAGCATATGTAACAATAATATATATCAATAACTGTTATTTAAACACCATCACATTTTGGCTAATCCCCAATCACGGGTGTTTACAATTTTGGCATAAATCTAAAACACATAAAATTGCCTTATAAATTACAGGTTGAAAAGGAAAAGTTAATAAAATGTAAGATGAAACCCTAGTTTATCTAAATAAACTTCATGTAGGCCTAAAGTAAAATCATTGTTAAATGAAATGATAATGCAAACAATTACTCAAAAAAAATTAAATACAAGGAAAATTAATTTTAAAAGTTGAGATGTTAAAATAAAATAATGTGAAGATAAGTAAAAACAGACATTAACTAAACCTTGACGTATTAGTAGTATAAATATTTAGTGAGGTCTGGCTGCATTAATTTCAGAACAGAAAAATGTAGGATATGAGGAAAACCTTTCAGCCTATTTACACACGGCATGCAACAGTTTATGTCACTGCGATTCAGTCCGATTAGTTATTTTCCACACAGCAGTAAGGCATTAACACAGCATGATAACAAATAATGGCCCACCCACAGATTAATACCAATCTAGTTTATTTAAAGAATTGTTGCAACTTTATTACTCGCAACTGTATTTATTTATTCCTGCCATGCTAAGACGTGGCTTACAACAGAGCCATGGATCAGGGCGAAGACTCTGCCCTGGTAGGCAAACAATTGTAATTTTCGAAGTGGCCGGCCGTGGGAGAGTTGTGGTGATCATTCTCTGCCTGTCTACGGCGGCGGCGGCGGCGGCGGCGGCCTGGCCTTTGATGACGCCAATAGCCATCGTCTCGTCATCTTATTGCCATCTCCCACCGCGCTGTTTCATAGCTACTGATAGATTACCTGCCTTTGTCTGCGACCATAATAGAAGATTATATGAAAACTGCATCGTTCCGGCAGGAACCTCTGTGTTTATGCTCCCTGTGAATGTGACTTCTTGTATCTTTGAACTGAACACAGGTTCTTGAAGGTTTTGGCCCCGTTACTAGAGAGATTAGTGCGATTATGATTCCAAGGAATTAGGTTACTAGAGAGATTAGTGCGATTATGATTCCAAGGAATTAGGTTACTAGAGAGATTAGTGCGATTATGATTCCAAGGAATTAGGTTACTAGAGAGATTAGTGCGATTATGATTCCAAGGAATTAGGTTACGAGAGAGATTAGTGCGATTATGACTCCAAGGAATTAGGTTACTAGAGAGATTAGTGCGATTATGATTCCAAGGAATTAGGTTACTAGAGAGATTAGTGCGATTATGATTCCAAGGAATTAGGTTACTAGAGAGATTAGTGCGATTATGATTCCAAGGAATTAGGTTACTAGAGAGATTAGTGCGATTATGATTCCAAGGAATTAGGTTAATAGAGAGATTAGTGCGATTATGATTCCAAGGAATTAGGTTACTAGAGAGATTAGTGCGATTATGATTCCAAGGAATTAGGTTACTAGAGAGATTAGTGCGATTATGATTCCAAGGAATTAGGTTACTAGAGAGATTAGTGCGATTATGATTCCAAGGAATTAGGTTACTAGAGAGATTAGTGCGATTATGATTCCAAGGAATTAGGTTACTAGAGAGATTAGTGCGATTATGATTCCAAGGAATTAGGTTACTAGAGAGATTAGTGCGATTATGATTCCAAGGAATTAGGTTACTAGAGAGATTAGTGCGATTATGATTCCAAGGAATTAGGTTACTAGAGAGATTAGTGCGATTATGATTCCAAGGAATTAGGTTACTAGAGAGATTAGTGCGATTATGATTCCAAGGAATTAGGTTACTAGAGAGATTAGTGCGATTATGATTCCAAGGAATTAGGTTACTAGAGAGATTAGTGCGATTATGATTCCAAGGAATTAGGTTACTAGAGAGATTAGTGCGATTATGATTCCAAGGAATTAGGTTACTAGAGAGATTAGTGCGATTATGATTCCAAGGAATTAGGTTACTAGAGAGATTAGTGCGATTATGATTCCAAGGAATTAGGTTACTAGAGAGATTAGTGCGATTATGATTCCAAGGAATTAGGTTACTAGAGAGATTAGTGCGATTATGATTCCAAGGAATTAGGTTACTAGAGAGATTAGTGCGATTATGATTCCAAGGAATTAGGTTACTAGAGAGATTAGTGCGATTATGATTCCAAGGAATTAGGTTACTAGAGAGATTAGTGCGATTATGATTCCAAGGAATTAGGTTACTAGAGAGATTAGTGCGATTATGATTCCAAGGAATTAGGTTACTAGAGAGATTAGTGCGATTATGATTCCAAGGAATTAGGTTACTAGAGAGATTAGTGCGATTATGATTCCAAGGAATTAGGTTACTAGAGAGATTAGTGCGATTATGATTCCAAGGAATTAGGTTACTAGAGAGATTAGTGCGATTATGATTCCAAGGAATTTGGTTACTAGAGAGATTAGTGCGATTATGATTCCAAGGAAATAGGTTACTAGAGAGATTAGTGCGATTATGATTCCAATGAATTAGGTTACTAGAGAAATTAGTGCGATTATAATTCCAATGAATTAGGTTGCAGACACAATTTATTATGTAGCACCTAGTAACAATGTAAATGTCTTTGTTCTGTGAATGGTTCAAAATGTTGGTTTCTTATTCAGTGAACATAAACAGAGGCTATTTGAGTTCACTGGCCGGGTGCAGTTCCACACAAGTATAATTCATTTACTTGTTCATTTATTCATTCATTTATTTATATATGTATTTATTTATATTGATCTTATCTAACATTAGAAAACACACTGTTTAATTCTTGGTTGAATTATTCTTAATCTACACAACATGATTATGAAACAGGACAAAGGAAACTTTACATTTCAGAAATAAAATAAACTCAACAATTAAGAATAATTCAATCAAGAATTAAACAGTGTGTTTTCTAATGTTAGATAAGATCAGTATAAATAAATACATATATAAATAAATGAATGAATAAATGAACAAGTAAATGAATTATACTTGTGTGGAACTGCACCAGTTGAACAGACTACATTAGAGATGCTAATTTAGTCACCTGGACGGTGGGAATGTTGTAAGTGTGGCAAGGGGGTGACTTAACATTCCTGGCACGCAGCCAACAGCCCATAATGCAGCCCCACAGCTGGGGCAGTCGTGTAGGCATAAACAAGGGTAAACAAATGGGGGGTGGACTGGTGGTTCCCATCACCCTGTCTCCCACAGGGCATGGAGATGGATAGTTGTGTCACACTTCTGCTAATGGGCATGTAAATGAGGGCCATTTAGTCTGGCCATCTGCTGGACTGGTCACCCATGGCCAGACACCATCTGGCTGACCACCACAGCCAACTAGCCACTGGTCAGTCTGATGTCCAGTGTGTCTCGGACAACACTGGTTTCTGTCCAGCTGAGTTGCATGGCTATAGGTAAGTCAATACTCTCTTGGTACCTGTGGCTATATTTAACAATAGCTGTTGTTGTTTTGACGACTCAGTGAGATTTTGAAAATGTTTTCTTAATAGTGATAGAATAGAGACAACAGATACTATAGAAGTCAAAGAAGACACTGCTAACCTATTTGTGTTTGACGTCTAAGAAGACACTGCTAACCTATTTGTGTTTGAGGTCTAAGAAGACACTGCTAACCTATTTGTGTTTGACGTCTAAGAAGACACTGCTAACCTATTTGTGTTTGAGGTCTAAGAAGACACTGCTAACCTATTTGTGTTTGACGTCTAAGAAGACACTGCTAACCTATTTGTGTTTGAGGTCTAAGAAGACACTGCTAACCTATTTGTGTTTGAGGTCTAAGAAGACACTGCTAACCTATTTGTGTTTGAGGTCTAAGAAGACACTGCTAACCTATTTGTGTTTGAGGTCTAAGAAGACACTGCTAACCTATTTGTGTTTGAGGTCTACCCTATATTAATTTAGCCGGAATTTAGTCAACATTTTATGAAATTTCATGACAAAATATTACAAAACTGCATCATCAGTATTCGTGTGGAAATTAGTGTTGAATGATGACGTAAGCCAAATGTATACACACAAATTATATTTGATAATTATCACGACTTTCCATGTCACCATTACTTCATCTTGACGGGAACAGTAAAACACAATATTTCTTCTAGTGCACAGATGCCACAGAACACGGAATGTAACGGCAAAATTATTTGTATAAAAGTACAATAAATACTTTGTTCCATCATAATAAATATCATGTTTGTGTACACTAAACAGTGTTGATGCTGCCCTGATATGTCCCATGTGTCTATGACACCAGCCAACCAATGACAGTCAGGCTTGCATGTATCACAGAGAGAGAAAGTCATTTACAAGTCAACAACAGTAGTTCATGTTAACTGATAAATCTGCAGTCTTGGGTGGTCTATTGCGGGATTACTGGCAGTACCAGTGACACCACCTGGTGTCTGATTCTTGAATGATCTGTGCAGAGAGAAACTAACAGAATTGGTTCAAGCTTTGTAGTAAAAAAAAACACTGACAAAGATAAGTGATGCTAAATCACACATTTAATAATAATTTATACGATTCTATTTGTAAATGCACAGCTGTTGATAATAGTATGCCTTGCAAAACGGGCACTTTTAGACAGACCTGATCAATATTATGGATTTAGCTGCTGTCACTGTTCCTGGCTGTTGTTGTAACGATAAAGTGTTTTTTATGAGTTCACAGCAATCCTTTGAAATTCTTGTTCGGTCAGCGGACATATTTGTGGTGTTTATAGATAGACGACAGTGCCAAAATGTCTGCAATTTATGACAATGTTTTCCCCCAAACCAATTAGGAACACAAACTTTGACACATGATACCTATAAATGACTGGTAATTGTGAGCTAGTTGCCCTGGTGTCTGACTCCACTAGTGGACACTGAGAGATCACATGACATCAGTGGAAACAACAGTCACTATCAAGGTGTCATGTTCCCAGAACGACTAGCAAAAAACTCACTGCACTGTCATGTTGTCATAGTGTATCAACATTTCGCATGTGACATTCAAGTGTCTGGATGTAGCTGTGTTTGTTCTGTGGCCTGACCCTGTGGCCAGTAACAACAGGCTGGCTCCAGTAGACAGACACATGGTCAGTGATGTAGCAAGAGATGGATGTGGCTGGTGAGACAGAGTGGATGGTGGAATACACCCAGACTCTTCCTGTGAACTCTGTAAGTTTCTTGGCATTATTCCTGTTTGATTGACTTTGACTCCACTCACTAAGACAGACATTTGACGTGGTGTAACAAAGACAGAACAATAAGTGTTGTTTGCAGAAGATTTATCTGACAGTAATTGCAATAGTTCCCCAGATATCTTTCTCTGATAGATTTAGTCTGATTAGCCAACATATTCGTAGCCATTATGTGGCGTGTTTTATTCTGGGAAACACATGACTACATGTTATTGATCAGGTGGAAGCCATTAGAGAGTGGCACATCAAATCATTGTACATTTCAAACAGCATGGCAACAATGAAAAGATACTATCATTGTAGCCCATAAAAACCATCCTAAAGAAATATATCGACTGGTACCATGCAGAGTAATAATTATTTCCATCGTTTATTTGCGTAATCTTTATGAACTACTTTCACTTTCATGTCTCAAATAGTCTCGGAAACTAGCAGTGAACCCCCAGGAAAATATGGGGGGGGGGGGAATATCCAGACTGTAGGATGATAATAAGTCCCAGTATTTCCCATCTTATGGGACATCTCAGGGATCACTGTTTAAAGTGAAAGAGCTCTTCCATACATCTAGACAAAGGTAGCATATCACCTGTAGTGTTCAGGTGTTCAGTCGATTGCGTGCAGTCAGGTGCTTATGTCGCTGACTCTGACGGCCAATCAGAATGCTGGGCCACTTCCTGGACAGTCATTTGATTAATGCTATTCTTAAGAGGAAATACGTTTCGCTGAATGTCTTGGGATGGCAATGACACAGGTCAACTTACATGACACCAATCTACACATGGTCTGTTTGTAGCACTGTATGCCAATTTACACCTTATTAACATCTACGCTATTTTCTTACCTGACATTTTAATGTATATATTTAGTATATTTACACATATTTTAGTTGCCATTATTTATACGTTTTAATTGTTTTTACAGCTGTACAAATGTTATTTTAAACGTATAATCTTACGGAAGATATTTGAAGACATTGTCATCAAGATATTGATAGGGATAATGTCTTCAACATTAGGGAAGACAGTTGGCTGAAGCCCAGACATAACATCAGCAGAGAAACTGGAGGTTGGATACGAGGAAACACTCACTCTGTCAGCGAACCAGACTCACTGCACCAGACCCTTGAGTGTGAATGTCAAATTAAAATTGATGACACTATCAGGCCGTGGATACATCTAAGACACTATCAGACCGTGGATACATCTAAGGCACTATCAGGCCGTGGATACATCTAAGACACTATCAGACAGTGGATACATCTAAGGCACTATCAGGCCGTGGATACATCTAAGACACTATCAGACTGTGGATACATCTAAGACACTATCAGGCCGTGGATACATCTAAGACACTATCAAACTGTGGAGGCATCTAAGACACTATCAGGCCGTGGATACATCTAAGGCACTATCAGGCCGTGGATACATCTAAGGCACTATCAGACTGTAGGTACATCTAAGACACTATCAGATTGTGGATACATCTAAGACACTATCAGACTGTGGGTACATCTAAGACACTACCAGACCGTGGATACATCTAATACACTATCAGACCGTGGATACATCTAAGACACTATCAGACCGTGGATACATCTAAGGCACTATCAGACTGTGGGTACATCTAAGACACTATCAGATTGTGGATACATCTAAGACACTATCAGACTGTGGGTACATCTAAGACACTACCAGACCGTGGATACATCTAATACACTATCAGACCGTGGATACATCTAAGACACTATCAGACCGTGGAGACATCTAAGACACTATCAGACCATGGAGACATCTAAGACACTATCAGATCGTGGATACATCTAAAACACTATAAGACCGTGGATACATCTAAGACACTATCAGACTGTGGATACATCTAAAACACTATAAGACCGTGGATACATCTAAGACACTATCAGACTGTGGGTACATCTAAGACACTATCAGGCCGTGGATACATCCAAGACACTATAAGACTGTGGGTACATCTAAGACACTATCAGACTGTGGGTACATCTAACTGACTAAGTGTCTTAGA
Organism: Oasisia sp. SBJ-2009; assembly: GCA_964017155.1. Taxonomy (NCBI): domain Eukaryota; kingdom Metazoa; phylum Annelida; class Polychaeta; order Sabellida; family Siboglinidae; genus Oasisia; species Oasisia sp. SBJ-2009. The sequence goes on along the minus strand of OZ024860.1, from coordinate 50,989,154 downwards.
TAATGATTTTCCACACATCATTATTTTAGTCGTTGGGTCAGTGTAGCTTCCAATTGCAATCTTGCTAAATCTTGTTAAAATCACATCGTTTCAGACATGTTATTCCAATAACTCAAACACCTGCCTTCCCATGAAGACAACTTCGGATTAGTTGTGTGATAAGTACCGGGGGCCCATAGAAGCCTGGGTCATGTCCCATGGTCATGTCCTATGGTCATGTCCCTTGGCAGCCATCATTCATAAAGGGATTAGTGTGAATGATCCTATGTCTCTATGTGTTATGACAGCTCATTACTGTACAGATCAAACAGTGAGTCTGTGCTCAGCTGATCCGGGGCAACAAGTCTGGTATCTGGAAGTCTTTGGACAATGGTCCAAAATTAAATGTATAGTTCTCACTTTTGCCACAAATAAAGCAAAATGTTTACATCATGCCCAGCCAGGGTTTCACTGCCTGCCTCATCATTAACTTTCTGTTATGATCTTGTTTATTATTCCATCACGACCACAGTGTCCAGCACTGCTCTCAGACTCGTGTAATCATGTACTAAAACATACTGATTGGGTCGTATCACGCAGTGGCGTTTATATGACGCGGCGAAGGAAAAAGAAAACAAGATTTTATTTGTCGACAAGTGTTACGCATGCATGGACTGAACCAGTGAGTTTGGTGAGCAGCCGTTGGGGAAATCACCGCCCTAAACAGTGGCTTGTGAAAAAGAATAAATAATGGTAATTGCCAAGGTGAAATTAGCTGTTGCCAGTAAGCACAGCGTGTGCAGCGGTTTGGTGAAAGCAATTGGCCTGAGACATGAGACGAGTTAGAATGAGAGGCTGTGATCACCCATGGTGTCACTGTCTCCCAGTCAATTCACTAGTGAAGACACCCGTGGAGTCACAGTCAATTCACTAGTGAAGACACCCGTGGAGTCACAGTCAATTCACTAGTGAAGACACCCGTGGAGTCACAGTCAATTCACTAGTGAAGACACCCGTGGTGTCACAGTCAATTCACTAGTGAAGACACCCATGGTGGGACTCACTGTCCCCACGGCAGGAGTATCAAGGGCAGAAGGAAACTGCCTCCGCAGTCAACAGCCTGTCCCGGACCAACCAAGGGAGAGAGGAGGCCACAAACTACTCACATGATTTTACGATAAAAAATGCTTAAAGCCTCTGGAAGCCAACATAAGGTCTCCTCCAACGCTGCCCAGAAAGATGATTGATGTGGAACTAAGCCATAACTTCAGAAAGCACTAGTAATTAGGCCAGGCCAATGCAATGCTTCCTGTGCTGCAGTCATGGTGTCCTTTGTGTGTCCTTTGTGTGTCCGTTGTGTGTCCGTTGTGTGTCCGTTGTGTGTCCGTTGTGTGTCCGTTGTGTGTCCTTTGTGTGTCCTTTGTGTGTCCGTTGTGTGTCCTTTGTGTGTCCTTTGTGTGTCTTTGTGTGTCCTTTCTGTGTCCTTTCTGTGTCCTTTCTGTGTCCTTTCTGTGTCCTTTCTGTGTCCTTTCTGTGTCCTTTCTGTGTCCTTTCTGTGTCCTTTCTGTGTCCTTTCTGTGTCCTTTCCGTGTCCTTTCCGTGTCCTTTCTGTGTCCTTTCTGTGTCCTTTCTGTGTCCTTTCTGTGTCCTTTCTGTGTCCTTTCTGTGTCCTTTCTGTGTCCTTTCTGTGTCCTGGTGCCACTTTATGTGAGTTGATTTGTCCATCACAAATCACCTTATAGGGGTAATTTCTGAAGGGTACTGGCATTAAAAGATCTCACTGTGATTGGTTAGCATTAACAAATAAAGTACATGTATTTCCCATGTACACGTACGTGTACATGTCCTGACTAACTTTCAAGTAAGAGCTGAAATGGATTTGTTTGAAGCTAATCAGTTTGTGACACAACACACCCAGTTTTAGCATTACACAAGAATCTTTTTTAGCAATATTTTCAGGGGTTGTCTAAAAATATGTTTGATGCAGAATACATTTGTTCATTATGTTAGACAGCAGCATCAGGAGAGTCTGTACTCTGTCTTCTGGGGGGTGAGCAGGCTGTGATTGTGTCACTGAAAAGTGTCATTTATGGGGTTAGAAGGTCTGAGGAATGTACAATATTTATAATTTTCATTTATTAAGTCATAAGGTGAAGCTCTAAAACTTATGTCTTGTAATCACTTTTTCTGAACTTACTGATCTCAAATGACATATCTACGTTATCGTGGTACATGTATATTGAATATAAACACATGAAATGGTCATGTTTTAAAATGTCAGAATGTAGGTACAAAACAGAAAACATGGTCCAGGTTTACAGAATTAAAGCATTGTTGTTAGTTTGAGTGCCAACTTTTTAATGATTTAATATGCATAATTTGGTCATAATATTACTAAGCATTAGAACATTATAAAATTGCTATATGTTGCTGTATATTTTCACCTGCTGATAACTCAGCAAATAACATTACCATAAAGTCAACAATATCATTGAGTGTTATACACACACCTATGACATTGACATGTCAACAGCTGGAGTCTATCTTCACAATCAGCTGCTTGCTCTGTGAAGTGACATTTGATGACAATGTGACAGACACATGGCTGCCTTGATACCTGTCATCCACACAGCAATTCAAATACCTGTTTATTAATTTAAAAGGTGCATTGAAAGCACCACTTCCACTGGCACTGTGAGTGAGCCTGACACTACTGTTGTAGTCGCTTTGGCTCCATTCATGAAAGTTGCATAGAAACCCCTAAAAGCTGTTTACAGCCAGACCTGTATTATGACTGTATCTGCCTGAACTGTGTGTGATATTTAAAGGAGATTGCAGGCTGGTGCCATTAAGTAATCATTAGTTCAATGAATGTACTTTGCCTGGCTTGGAGGTGGTCCATGGAAACTTCTACTTCAGAGATATTTATCCCTGCAACAAACTGTCATTTTACTGACAATAACAACCAGTTTGTCGTTGGTTCTTCTGGTGCCTGGCTACACATTTGTCTAATGTCTGTCAGGCTTACTGTGTGCAATTTGTTGTACTGTATGCTATCAATATAATTATTCACTCTTGTTTTAAGAAAACTTCTTAAAATAATATTTTATTGTTGTTTATATTGATATTACTCTTAGTTTGGTAGTCAACTTCGCTACGGAAGGACAAACATTATCTCAGTTTATTTATTAAATATGAATATGATCTTAATTAGTTTATTAGTAAAATTGATATAATAAGCACTGTTTTTTATTTAAATATATTTTTTAATGTACTTTTGTAAACGTACATAATTCTAAATTATGCTCTGAACAACATCAGATGTGGTGATTAGTGAAATAATAATAATAATTATTATTACATAAATAAGTGTGAATAAACAAGGATTAGACGGTGCCACTTCAGCCAACATCAACTTGTCACTGTGAGAGTATTAGTATCTTATACAACGTCAGAAATAGAAGTGAATTTATTAGTATGGATATGTTTATGGTGCCTATTGCTACTGGCTATGTATCATAAAAAGCAATGCATACAGCCACAATGTGACATGCAGCATCTAAGCACAGAGACTGTCCTCATTCACCAATATTGAGCTAGTTGGTAATAAATGATACACTTCGTCATAGCTGCTCATAAATATGTCATAGATATTACTTTACAGCCACAAATGTCAATACTGGGAGCATTTCCTGAATATAACATTCTCAGTTAGCAGTGGGTGAGGAAGTCAATAGGTGTTTCACAGTTACTGAAAATGGTTAAATGATATGATGTCTAGATTCTAGTAGCTCTGATTCATTACAGATGGAATGAATTCATACATGTGCTTGCTGTATATTTCCCTAAAAAACATTGGATCAGCCTCTTGTGCCACCTTGTAATATATTGTGCCACCTTGTGCCATCTTGTGATTTATACGCATGATGTACATGTATTTAGATGTGGTCAATTTATCCTCTTTAAATTAGAAAAACAGCCCTGCACTGATTGCTACAAGATTCCATTATTCTATGGTGTAAGGGGGTGGTGGGGGCAAAGGTTTGCCCCAGACAAAGGCTAACTGATTACATTCCCAGGAACTGCCCCTGCCCCCAGACATATCTCCTCACTGCCTCTCCATACAGCCACTGACAACCCTCTGTGGAGACACTAATTACCATGGCCCTACCCCCAGGGTACAGCCACACACAGGGGGGGGGGGGAGCCCACCCCTCCCCACACACAATGTGCACTGTAATTTCTTCTGAAATCTGACCACAACCTTGTGAGATGATCCCTGAGGTAGATGAGAGAGACACAGCAGAGACTGGTCCAAGCTGCAGTCTCTACCTGTCACATCCCAGTCTCCTTCCTGCAGGGACAGTCACCATGGAACATGCAGTCACCATGAATGAGGGAACTGTCACCAAGGATGAGCTCCAGCTAATTAGTCTGTTTTCAAATAATGAATGTGCCCAGGGGACAAGTGCCTCAAGATGGACAAGTTCTCCTCACTGCCTGCAGGTGTCACTGTAAGGACTGGGATGTCCTGTCATGGCCACCTTGTCTATGGTGTTACCTAGAGGCACCCAGTAAGCCAAGGCATGTAACAGACATAATGTCTGTGCTCATGTTTGTTTGTAATGCTTCTTTTTAAATATACACATATACCATGTAGTATTATGGCCCATAAAAATAATCAAAATTATAATTTAGATCATGCAACACATGTACGGTTACATTGAGATTACTTAATTAATTTATTCCTGCTTCATGTTTAGTTTATAGACAATGACAAGTCTATTTAGTAGACTTTGCTCTTTAAGATTTTTTACTCCATAACAGAGATCTTGGTCACTGAAAACTGTCAACACCATGACTTGTTAGCATGACACTGTCACCACCAGTGTGTCACAATGTGTTAGCATGACACTATCACCACCAGTGTGTCATGACGTGTTAGCATGACACTATCACCACCAGTGTGTCATGACATGTTAGCATGACATTATCACCACCAGTGTGTCATGACGTGTTAGCATGACACTATCACCACCAGTGTGTCATGACGTGTTAGCATGACACTATCACCAGTGTGTCATGATGTGTTAGCATGACACTATCACCACCAGTGTGTCATGACGTGTTAGCATGACACTATCACCACCAGTGTGTCATGACGTGTTAGCATGACACTATCACCAGTGTGCCATGACATGTTAGCATGACACTATCACCAGTGTGTCATGATGTGTTAGCATGACACTATCACCAGTGTGTCATGACATGTTAGCATGACACTATCACCAGTGTGTCATGATGTGTTAGTATGATACTATCACCAGTGTGTCATGACATGTTAGCATGACACTATCACCAGTGTGTCATGATGTGTTAGCATGATACTATCACCAGTGTGTCATGACATGTTAGCATGACACTATCACCAGTCTGTCATGACATGTTAGCATGACACTATCACCAATCTGTCATGACATGTTAGCATGACACTATCACCACCAGTGTGTCATGACGTGTTAGCATGACACTATCACCAGTGTGTCATGACGTGTTAGCATGACACTATCACCACCAGTGTGTCATGACGTGTTAGCATGACACTATCACCACCAGTGTGTCATGACGTGTTAGCATGACACTATCACCACCAGTGTGTCATGACGTGTTAGCATGACACTATCACCAGTGTGTCATGACGTGTTAGCATGACACTATCACCACCAGTGTGTCATGACGTGTTAGCATGACACTATCACCAGTGTGCCATGACATGTTAGCATGACACTATCACCAGTGTGACATGATGTGTTAGCATGACACTATCACCAGTGTGTCATGACATGTTAGCATGACACTATTACCAGTGTGTCATGATGTGTTAGCATGACACTATCACCAGTGTGTCATGACGTGTTAGCATGACACTATCACCACCAGTGTGTCATGACGTGTTAGCATGACACTATCACCAGTGTGCCATGACATGTTAGCATGACACTATCACCAGTGTGACATGATGTGTTAGCATGACACTATCACCAGTGTGTCATGACATGTTAGCATGACACTATTACCAGTGTGTCATGATGTGTTAGCATGACACTATCACCAGTGTGTCATGACATGTTAGCATGACACTATCACCAGTGTGTCATGATGTGTTAGTATGATACTATCACCAGTGTGTCATGACATGTTAGCATGACACTATCACCAGTGTGTCATGATGTGTTAGCATGATACTATCACCAGTGTGTCATGACATGTTAGCATGACACTATCACCAATCTGTCATGACATATTAACATGACACTATCACCAGTGTGTCATGACGTGTTAATTTGACACTATCACCAGTGTGTCATGATGTGTTAGCACGACACTTATAATCACCAGTGTGTCATGACGTGTTAACATGACACTATCACCAGTGTGTCATGACATGTTAGCATGACACTATCACCAGTGTGCCATGGAAATAGTGTCCTCAGCAATACTGCAGTGGCTGTTTGGGTTTTGTAAAATGTCCTCAAATTTAAAGACTTTTCTTTAATGATGACTTTTCTTTGAAAGATCTTTATCTTACTGACAGGAACAACAGCTTCATAAATGTCCTGCTAACAATTAACACCCTTGACTATCTGGAGAAGTGGCCTAGAGTTGACTGAGGGCCCAGTGTGTGTCAGTTGAGTGTCACCAGGCTGGCCTAGAGTTGACTGAGGGCCCAGTGTGTGTCAGTTGAGTGTCACCAGGCTGGCCTAGAGTTGACTGAGGGCCCAGTGTGTGTCAGTTGAGTGTCACCAGGCTGGCCTAGAGTTGACTGAGGGCCCAGTGTGTGTCAGTTGAGTGTCACCAGGCTGGCCTACAGTTGACTGAGGGCCCAGTGTGTGTCAGTTGAGTGTCACCAGGCTGGCCTACAGTTGACTGAGGGCCCAGTGTGTGTGTCAGTTGAGTGTCACCAGGCTGGCCTAGAGTTGACTGAGGGCCCAGTGTGTGTCAGTTGAGTGTCACCAGGCTGGCCTAGAGTTGACTGAGGGCCCAGTGTGTGTCAGTTGAGTGTCACCAGGCTGGCCTAGAGTTGACTGAGGGCCCAGTGTGTGTCAGTTGAGTGTCACCAGGCTGGCCTAGAGTTGACTGAGGGCCCAGTGTGTGTCAGTTGAGTGTCACCAGGCTGGCCTAGAGTTGACTGAGGGCCCAGTGTGTGTTAGTTGAGTGTCACCAGGCTGGCCTAGAGTTGACTGAGGGCCCAGTGTGTGTCAGTTGAGTGTCACCAGGCTGGCCTAGAGTTGACTGAGGGCCCAGTGTGACACTGTTA
>OZ024860.1:50776857-50976857 GCA_964017155.1 Oasisia sp. SBJ-2009 | reverse complement strand
ACCTAACTACTGAGTCCATCCAAGTGTCCTTGTCAGACCTAACTACTGAGTCCATCCAAGTGTCCTTGTCAGACCTAACTACTGAGTCCATCCAAGTGTCCTTGTCAGACCTAACTACTGAGTCCATCCAAGTGTCCTTGTCAGACCTAACTACTGAGGCCATGCAAGTGTCCTTGTCATACCTAACTACTGAGTCCATCCAAGTGTCCTTGTCAGACCTAACTACTGAGTCCATCCAAGTGTCCTTGTCAGACCTAACTACTGAGGCCATCCAAGTGTCCTTGTCAGACCTAACTACTGAGTCCATCCAAGTGTCCTTGTCAGACCTAACTACTGAGTCCATCCAAGTGTCCTTGTCAGACCTAACTACTGAGGCCATGCAAGTGTCCTTGTCAGACCTAACTACTGAGTCCATCCAAGTGTCCTTGTCAGACCTAACTACTGAGGCCATGCAAGTGTCCTTGTCAGACCTAACTACTGAGGCCATGCAAGTGTCCTTGTCAGACCTAACTACTGAGGCCATCCAAGTGTCCTTGTCAGACCTAACTACTGAGGCCATCCAAGTGTCCTTGTCAGACCTAACTACTGAGGCCATCCAAGTGTCCTTGTCAGACCTAACTACTGAGGCCATCCAAGTGTCCTTGTCAGACCTAACTACTGAGGCCATCCAAGTGTCCTTGTCAGACCTAACTACTGAGGCCATCCAAGTGTCCTTGTCAGACCTAACTACTGAGGCCATCCAAGTGTCCTTGTCAGACCTAACTACTGAGGCCATCCAAGTGTCCTTGTCAGAACCTAACTACTGAGGCCATCCAAGTGTCCTTGTCAGACCTAACTACTGAGTCCATCCAAGTGTCCTTGTCAGACCTAACTACTGAGGCCATCCCAAGTGTCCTTGTCAGACCTAACTACTGAGGCCATCCTCAGATAAGACACAGATTACTTCTGGTTTTGCAGCCAATGATATAAGCAAACGTAATCAATAGATCTGAGCCAGTGAGAAACTTAGAGGAAATACAGACAGCCTGAGTTGTGTCTTCAGTGAAGACGGGCCAATGAGGCAGACAGATTTATGATTTGAAGACATACTCCGCTGGGTGGAGACATAACATTTCATCAGCTGAGTGGACAGACAACCTGGCCTTGACCTTAGAGTACCGGCTCCGGCCAACCACATGATGCTGGCAAAACATGTCCTCTCTGCCTTGCCTTTCTTTCATCTGTCAGATGTGACACTAAACACTGTCAGTGACTTCCACCAGGGAAATAAACATCAACACAAGGAAGGACATCCAGGAAAACCTTTATGGATTTATCATATGCAAAGAAAGGATTTTTTATCGTATTTTGAAAATACACTGAAGTGTTGTAACACTAAGATATTATCACACATAAAAAACGCAAATATGTCCCAGACCCAAGTTGCGTATGAGTGCCACCTGGTGTCCTGTAGGTTCCCCATTATGTTAAAACGTCTAAAAAGATATACGCATGAATAGCTGACAACTGTGCAAAATGAAAACATGCCAAATAAGTTTTTAAATGTGCCCTTATGACTTTTTTTGCAAAAAATCAAATTATAACACAGACATGTGGGAATATTTACAATACACCATCCTGACATCTGTATATATTCTGTGCATTAAAAAAATTGAAAGTTGGCGACACTGTTTTGTCCAGTTGTCAAATATTGAGTGTTGAATATTGAGGCCCATATTGCCAAAGCAGTCATTCACATAATTAATATGAATTTATTGATCTCTGCCACTGGCCTTGGCCTAGCCAGATACTGAATCTGATGACATCAAAAACATATTTTCTACGGGCATGAGTGACACATAGTAGTCACACACCATGACACAACCCCCACCCCCACCCCCACCCCCACCCCCACCCCCACCCCCACCCCCACCCCCACCCCCACCCCCACCCCCACCCCCACCCCCACCCCCACCCTCGGGACTGACTGGACCAAGTCTGACACAGTAAGTCCTTAGTCACAAGATTTACTGACCCCAAGAAAAGGATTAATTGCATTTTGGAAAGACAACAAGCTGACTGGACACAGGTCAATGTTAACACCACACAAACGGGAACACAGAGGAATGTAGGCCAAAGAACAGAGGTGATTACTGAGACTCACTGAGCCTGTAGACCTGACAGAGACTGATGCATTTACTGCTCTTTAGTCTCCTAATAAACATACACAGTCAGAATTTAGTTGTAATATAATGCCATATCTAGTATAAAATGAATTGCATAATGCCACAATTGAACTGATGATGTTGAATTTTGGCTGAGACTGGATCAAAGAGACTGAACTGGTGATGCTGACAGTCAATCAAAGAGACTGAACTGGTGATGCTGACAGTCAATCAAAGAGACTGAACTGGTGATGCTGACAGTCAATCAAAGAGACTGAACTGATTAAGCTGGCAACGGATCAAGAGACTGTATTGGTAATGCTGATAATGAATCCAAGTGACTGAGCTAATGATGCTGACTGTGGATCAAAACAACTCAACTGGTGACACTGTCTGTGACCACAGATACTGGACTGACTTATTGCTGACAGCTGATCAAAGTGACTGAGCTGATGCTGATAGTGGATCAAAGTGACTCAGAAACAATGCTGACATCAAACCAGACGCAGAAATTATGCTGACAGTGGATCACAGAGCAGACAGTGGTGGCAGACATTATACAAACTGAACATGTGATAATTAGTCAGCACTGCTGCTGACTGACTACACAGGCTGAGGCAGGGATTCTAAACGCGGGCTGTAAATGCTGAATGAGTGAATGATCAACAAAGTGGATTCAATATGGCTGATTAAAGAATGTGTAATGACTGAGTGTCTGGGAAGGCTCACACGGCGTCTCTATGGCCGCCCGCTGGCAGCGTTTATGAGTAATCAATCAGGCTGCTGGGCCTGTAATGGGCGTTGTTTGTGGCTGGAATTCATAATTAATTGTGGCGATCGTGCAAGCCTGAACTGTCAGAGACGACTCCGCCCGCCACGCACTGCCCTCTGCTGGGACACAGGTGTACCGACAACGGTGCGATGCGTCCGTGCCACAGCTGTGGCTGCACGCAACGGCAGAGGTGTTGTTTGTTGTACCTGTCCTAGTACACGTGTGTACAGCCAGGTGGGTACAGGTGTGTACAAGGGTGTACAGGTGTGTACAGGTGTGTACAGTCGGATGTGTTACATCACTGGAATACAGAAAAGGTGCAAGGGATGTCATCCCTGTGGACTGCCTTGAGTAAGTAACAGACACTATCACCTGTGTTAGGAGCTGGGGAACAACAGGGAATATGCAGAATGCATTCGCTGTGGTATCAGCATCGTACCTGTAGCATCTCATTGATAGCTGTAGGGGGGACCAATATAGAAACACCATATCCCAAGACATCTCCACGCATGTAGAATGAATGTAGCACTGCAATATCTCTATCTAATCACAGACAGTCTCAGAAACGTGACACACTTTTCCAGTTCTTAAAATGCCTAGATAATAAATATTGGCAACTGTGCGTATTGACGGACAGTTGGACAATGTTGAACAATACCTGCCTGAGGAAGATGGCAATGTGCTCAAGTATCCATGTGTTTAACGTTTATAGTATAATTCTACAAATGAACATTTGCTACTTTGGGAAACACGGTTTCCATGTTTTACAGCAAATCATGACGCTGACTTGTCACTATCTTTAGCCTCAGGCAGCAGGATCAGACACAGTGACACATCACAAGATCTCTGATGATGTCAGTAAGATATCATAATGTCACAGCGATATCATCCCATGTACAGCTCAGTGAGACAGACTCTCCACACATCAACCTCACGTCATTGATTCAGTCACTCTAACTGCCAAATACAACAGGAGAATTTATAATCAAAGCAGGCGCCAATTATATTATGGTGTACAAAACAGACAACAATGTTAAATTATTAAACACAGATAAAGTACCATTTATATTATATCGTCTATGGTATCATGTACATATTGTTTTAAGCAGTACCGTGCAAGACATATTGTCACATATGGACAGTTAATTATCACATCAGCAGACACAGTATTTTGCAGTTAGAAATCAAAATATACGTGCATGTTTGTCCTACAGCTAATGACTTAAACATTGCTGATTATAACAATGTAAAGTCTTATATTGTGCCAGTGTCTGCCTAGAGCTACAATTATGACAGTTCGTCCATAACTACCAGGGTCGTGTTTTTAACACCAAAACAAAGCACCTCCCACAACGAATTTTGTAGATCAAACCAATGGTGCTGACCATTTAATCATTTCTGTGGGGGGGGGATATTTGCCCTCCCTGTAAACAGGCACAAGGTGGAAGGGAAAAGTGGGTTCACTGTCTCTTATGACAGGCACTTGCATCTTGACGTGAACAAAACGGCAAAATTCCCAAATCATAATAGGGAACATGATATTGACAGATGATTTGGAACAATATCCATATTATCTACTGCAACATTTACAGATTTAATAACACCACAAGACCATCAACCAGCATAATATTTCACTCAAATATGTGTACAGCATCTCTACAGTGAGTGCTATAACAGATACTGAATCCATATTCATCTGTTTGTATTTATTACCCATTGTAGCTGTGTAACTTGAAGAAAATTGTTTTATAATTAAAACGTAATACAAAATAACTGTTTTCATTTCAAGGAAAAAGTTCCATTGAGAAACTTTGCAAGCCCTGCACTTAAGCTGACCAATAGACACATGTCTTGGACAGGGAAATAAATCAGTGGCTTGATGAGGGAAACTTCATTAGCATGAATGAGACTTTGTGGGTAGAGAGAGTATGCATAATTCACATCCAATTTGCACATTTAATACATGGCCAGCATCCAATGCACAGGAATGCTGCAAGAAGCCACTGTCATTGTGAAAATGTTAATCAGGATTCAATGCTTACTACAGGCAGAGGTAATGTGTTGTAAATCATTAGGAATCCATCTCATTGACTGTTGGTTTGACAGGTGTTGATGTCACCTACAGTGTCCCCCTGGTTGAGTCTATAAGAATGGTGTTTTTTATTAATTCCGTCTCGACCCAGATTTGTACTGATCATACATAAAACATGTGAAATTGTCCGGCGTCATTTAAATTTCATTGGTTGAATTAATCGACTGGACGTTGATGTCTGATTCAATCCCCACGAGTACGACATCCCCAGCGAACTCATTTATTCTGCATACGTATAAAAACAAATCACAAATCACTATGCATGTTTCAAAACAAGTACCATAGAAATGCATCGAACAGGTAACATATTTCACATCACTCAGTCAGCATTGACAGTAAAACGCAACCAACAAGGCAATCCAGAAGATCTACTGCCCTGTGTGAGACTTGGGGAACCATCGGTGGATAAAAAGCCACGGCCTGTCACCACAGTAACACAACCTGTGAAAGACGTCTCAGTTTCTGGCTCCATTATCTGGAATACCATCAACAACACATTATCAACTTCCCTGGTAGACAACATCAACACACTCAGCCACAGCCACACTCTGTGCGGGTGAGAGAGGGACAGAGAGAGGGACAGAGAGAGGGACAGAGAGAGGGACAGAGAGAGGGACAGAGAGAGGGACAGAGAGAGGGACAGAGAGAGGGACAGAGAGAGGGACAGAGAGAGGGACAGAGAGAGGGACAGAGAGAGGGACAGAGAGAGGGACAGAGAGAGGGACAGAGAGAGGGACAGAGAGAGGGACAGAGAGAGGGACAGAGAGAGGGACAGAGAGAGGGACAGAGAGAGGGACAGAGAGAGGGACAGAGAGAGGGACAGAGAGAGGGACAGAGAGAGGGACAGAGAGAGGGACAGAGAGAGGGACAGAGAGAGGGACAGAGAGAGGGACAGGGACAGGGACAGAGACGGGGACGGGGACGGAGACGGAGACGGGGACGGGGACGGGGACGGGGGCGGGGGCGGGGGCGGGGGCGGGGGCGGGGGCGGGGGCGGGGGCAGGGACAGGGACAGGGACAGGGACAGGGACAGGGACAGGGACAGGGACAGGGACAGGGACAGGGACAGGGACAGGGACAGGGACAGGGACAGGGACAGGGACAGGGACAGGGACAGGGACAGGGACAGGGACAGGGACAGGGACAGGGACAGCCAGTGATGACACAGGTACACAGCCAGGCGTATCCTTCTGGTGGCCGGTGACATCCAGGTGTGTACATGACACGTCACGTAGTATCAAGTGACACGCTCACAATGGTGTGTGATTAGCCGGCATCATGTCGTGTCGTTTTGTGTCATGTGTCGTGTCATGTTGCGTCATGTCGTGTCATGTTTGTCTTTCATTAATTCTGTCTTTGTCTGTTGCAGGGAGCTCGGACACTGGCCACAGCCATAGTGGACATCACAAAGACTGGACACTGTCCATAACCAGTACACACACGCAGTGACATGGGACATGACAATCACTAACAGATATTATGAAACAACTACAAGTACGCGATCAATGAAGAAGTGACATCGCGTCTTCTCTGGTCTTGTGTAGAAGTAAATGACCAGTTTTTAATGACACAAAACAACAGCACTGTTGATGCTGTGATGAGACTAGTCACTGAAAAAGGGTGCAACATCATCGATGGTTATTAGTGCGAAATAACATTCTACCAATGGAATACTGACGGATACGCTACGATTACATGTGAGTTTAAGTGCACCAGGTGGCACTGCTGTAGCCTAGCGCATTGACTCGCTCTGACAACCTGTGATTAGACTGTGATCAATGTGGCCGTCAGTGGTATATTGACGCACCACGCACCACGCACCACAGTGCATGTGTAGTGATCATACGAGACCATAGGTGCCACAGCGTACGCACACTAGCGCCCACTGCTGGTCACTTCCTGGAAGTACAGATCGCCCAATGACAACGCTAACTATGTCGCTGAGTGACGGACACATGCATCACCTGTACAACTGTGATCAAGTCGTGAAAACATAGACAAGCTGGAATTGCTATTGCACATCACAAGAAACCGATTCTTCCGCAATTGACACCTCCTCCGGGGCGACACTGACGCGTCATTAATCAACGACTTCAGCCAGTCTTGCATGTGTTTGTGTCACCGATGCAAGCCAATTACTGCCTGGAATAATCTGCCGGGTGGTGACAGCCCAGCCAGGCTGCATTCTCCAACTATCAGTGACAAACAAGTGTAATTGAAAATCAAATTATCAGGACCGGAGAATATTGTGATAAATACTGACAGCCACATCAGTAATTCACATGAGAGCAATCAAACGTCACGGCCGGCTGATGGATTATGCATACAAGTGATCCGTAGCGGTGGCCTATCTATGACTTCCATCCCAGGAATTGTGAAGCAATAGGTACAAGTCCACGCACCATGTAACACCCGTCCAGAGACCACAGCAGAATGCCCAGGCAGCAGTTTCCCTGTCATCACTTGACAGGTGATGGAATCAACTCAGGTGTAAATACCCAACCATCTCCAGATGCGTGGCTGACTCAGTAGACAGCAGTTGGCAAACGTTTTGTCCCGTTACAAATCGCTGTCTACTGGAAACAGGCAACAGATGCGCGAGGCCAAGCTGAGGGACAGAGGCAGTGAGTGGTCGGTACATGTTGGTGTCTGTCTAAGCACCAGTTGTGAGTGGAAATACAGATACATAAGAGGAAGCGGAAGCGGAAGAGGAAGAGGAAGAGGAGGAGGAGAAAGAGGGAGGTGATACAGCAATGTTTGCAAAACAAGCTACACCAAAGGTGATGACACTGAAATTAAATGTTATAGAAATTAAGAAATGCATAGTAAAACTGAGGTTCTGAAAGTTGAGACTGTCAACTTACTATCTAAGGATATATGTTGGCAATGCGGCTGTGAATGTGAAACTAAAAGAGAAAGTGAAACTACAAAAGAAAGGTAAACTACATAAACTGATCACAATGCCAATGTGAACACAGTGGATTCAAATTCTACAAACGCTGGAACAACGCTAACCAGAGTGAGGCTACACACATTATGGCTATGTGCTTGCACTGCCTCCTGTGGGTGACAACCGGCATTCTCCTGTGCTACCCGGTGACTGTCTCCCTGTCTCCGCGCTCGCTCTCTCCGTCCCCGTCCGACTGTCTCATTGTTACCATGCTCCGCCTCAAGCACGCCGAATGTCGCAACAGAAACCTCAAGGTCATACCCAATGACCTTGACCTTGACATCAAAGTGCTCAAGTTCAGTGACAACCAGCTGACATACCTCGGTATGGATGGGTTCCGCAACTACAAGTCACTCCAGGAGATCTACTTGGCGCGTAATCGCATCGACGCGATCGCGCCCGACGCGTTCCGTGGACTCACAAATCTGCAGATCCTGGACCTGGAAGGTAACGACCTGACCACGGTCCCAGCCCAGGCCTTCCAGTACGTCAGCACTATGCGTATTCTCAACATGCAGAACAACCCGATTCGGTACGTCGGCGCTGACGCGTTCCAACACCTGCGCAACATTGAGGAGGTGAACCTGGAAAACTGTTGGCTGGAGGGACTCCATCCCGACGCCTTCACACACCTCAGTCACCTCAACGAGATCAACCTCGTCAACAACGAACTCAAGGGGCTCAGTGCGCAGATGGTGCTGCCACCTAGCTTGCATGTTTTGCGGCTGTATCGCAACCCGTGGCTGTGTGACTGTCGACTGCGCTGGCTGCGTGAGTGGATATCTACGACCACTGTCAACTGGGACTTTGCGCGTAACACACCGGTGTGCGCCGCGCCGGAAGTGGTGCACGGACGCAGTTGGAAGGAACTGCCGGTGTCACAGTTCATGTGCGCCGCCAAGACCCTGGGCAACAGCAGTGTGTTTCTGACACAAATCAACATTGGTGAGAACATCACATTTGACTGTCATGTCTTCGGCGACCCACAACCGCGCGTCGTATGGACGCACGGGTCAAAGGTCATTGATGCGGATGCCGACGCGACAAAGTACATGTTGGTGGAGACAGGTGGCGCCACTGATGTGCACAGTGCGCTGACCTTGTGGTCGGTAGAGGTCGAGGACGCGGGTGTGTACAAGTGTGTGGCAGAGAATGAGGCCGGTGACTCGTACATCACCTACAGACTCGTGGTGACAGCATTGCCCCTGTCACCAGACACTGGCTTCTCCCTCTTCCCGCTGTCCATAACAATCATCGTTCTCATAGCAGCCACGGGAGCAGTCGTTATTTTCCTGCTGGCTGCCATCATGATCTGCTGTTTGCGACAGCGTGATCGTAAGCGTCACAAGTACAAAGTGCGAGAGTACAAGTACAAGTACAAGGACACGACCGCGGCGAAGGCACCGAAGAAATTTGTGGAGAGCAAAGAGGAAATACACACAGAGGAAGACAGTGTCAAAGACGACACGCCCGTGTCACTGCCATCGACACAGCTCCTCCTGGGGGAGACACTCGACATCGAATCGATCACAGAGGACACGTCCGAATTCAAAATGAAAATATTCACATATGCCGAAACACCGAAAGAAAGCGAACATCGGAAAAAACAGGCCGCCATTGTGCATGGTGCGTGTCCGACAACACAACAGACAGCGGCCAATCAATGTTGCAACAAGACTAACATTCTTCCAGTCGCCCCGGATTTAATCAGCCATGAGCCGCACTCCCCCTACATGCAGACAATGGAACTAGTGAATAATGTTGCTCCAAGCAGTGGCCAGAGGGCGCCAGAGAACAGGTACGTGACTTCCAGCGAACTGAAGCCTGCGATAAAGCTCCACAACAGCGCCCTCTACCATTCCGCGGACAGCATCAACTCGGTGCTGTCACAAAATGGTGAGCCCCGCAAAAGCAATGGTGTGACACGCGGCAGACACCCTGTCACGTTCTCAGATGACGTCCAGGTCCAGACCATCCCAGGGACTTGTGAGTGTCGGACCATGTCCCACCCCATCCCCGGGCACGAGAGGTCGCAATGTCGAAACCCCGTGTGCAATCGGGAAGACATCAGCAGTCAAACGTTGCCACGACAACACAATCACTGTCTGCCATTGGGCGGCGGGGTTACCAATGGCAACGGGTGTGCCAGCCGAACAATGTACGACAACTCCGGCCATCAAGGGTGGGGCGCGGAACCCTCTGACTCACAGACACGTCCCACAGCAGTGATCACAGCGTCTCTGGTCAAGAGTCTAGGGTGTGTGCCCAAGCTGGCGGCCATGCCCGGGCGGTCAAGTAGTCTGCAGAATGGAGCGTTGACGCTTGGACGGGCGAAGAAACCGTCACTTCGAACATTTGCGTCGTCGTCGCTTGACGACATTCTGAGTCCACCGTTCCAGAGCGAGAACACAGTGCTGCCACACGGTGGCAGTGTAAACAACACATCACAAAAGGATACCGTTGTATGAGGCCGTGGGACATACTGAGGCCATAGAACACACTGAGGCCATGGGACACACTGAGGCCATGGGACACACTGAGGCCGTGGGACACACTGAGGCCATGGGACACACTGAGGCTGTGCTACAGTCACTTGGTTATATTCTGTTCAAATGTCTGGGGTTGTTTAGGGGGTGAGGGTGACACAGGACAGTGACCCATGGAATGGCCTGTGGCTGGTTGCTCAAAGGACGGGGGTGATGCATTGATTTGTGGCAGGAAGACATTGAGATCAATTACAGTATATGGAAGTTATTGACATTGTCTTCACCCACAGACATGAATGTTATAATCAGAATAAAAGTGCAATGTTGACAGCTTTATTCCAATTCTCATTGGATAAAACATTTCGAAAAATTTACATTGCCTATTGAATGACATATAAATATATATTAATATTAACCCCTAAAATGTTTTCAAATTATAGTTTTTTCTTTCTGATGGAAGGGCAGATATTGTAAACTTCAAGAGGGATATTTTAAACACTCTATATAGACGACTGTAACTGGAAGGAATATGAGAGAGTAAGGAAGAATGTAAATAAAACCATATATCAATGTTATCCCACACAGAAGCTACAAGCACAACATAGGTTTGTGGGTGCTGACATATTACTGATTTACTGGCAAGATCTTACACTGTAGTTTCACTGTTTTCTTATATACATCAAAGGCTTAATTGATGGAAGAGGATGACAAAAAAGTTAAACTTACCATGTGATTATGTTGACAAATGCCCCGTCCTATGCCTTTCATGTGTAGCACAGAGGCTGCTGGAGGTTATTATCCTAAAGCACTGAATCATTTAGATCTCCACCACTGAAACTGTTTATGTGGGCCATGTTTAGAAGTTTTTACACACTGAGAAAAATTGCTCTTGAAAACCCTTTATACTTTGTAACATCTCCATTGTGGGTAAAGTTAATTATAATGCTTATATTTAATTGCATTTTCTTGCAATATTAAATGATTTGTGTGAAATCTAACCCCAAAACATAATGACTTTGTCAGTGGCTACATTTATGTGATACACATGATGACAATTAAAAAAAATTGTTTTTACTGTTTTAAATCAATGGCACTCACTACTAACTATGAAGTACCTGTGTTCCAGTTATTTCATTTCCTTCTCCAGGATTGCTTTAATAATGCACAATGAATCATAACCTGCTACGGGGACGTGGTCCTTAAACAAACCAGTCCGTCCAGGAAGATGGCAACACGATCCATCAACAGGCACTAGTAGAAATAACGGGCTTATAAGGGTCTTACGGAACTGAGGCTTTGACCTTCAATGTAAGGCGGAAACTGACAAGTGCAACATCAATTTGTGTGTGGCGTGTCGGCCACAAGGTCAAGTTATCTCATCCTCATCCTCCACAAGGTCAAGTTATCTCATCCTCATCCTCCACAAGGTCAAGTTATCTCATCCTCATCCTCCACAAGGTCAAGTTACCTCATCCTCATCCTCCACAAGGTCAAGTTATCTCATCCTCATCCTCCACAAGGTCAAGTTATCTCATCCTCATCCTCCACAAGGTCAAGTTACCTCATCCTCATCCTCCACAAGGTCAAGTTACCTCATCCTCCACAAGGTCAAGTTATCTCACCCTCATTCCTACTACAAGTTTATCTTGTACAAACACAGTTGCACTTTCGGAAATCATTAATTATGTTTGTTGTTGATTTATTAAATGAATCTATTTATTAAGTTATTACACATGTTACATGTAGTCTAGGTTAAGTTTCCGTAGACCAATGTTTGAATGTCCATGAAGTATTAAATAAAATGTCTGCCATGACAAGGCAAGCTATTAAAGGAAACGAGGAAGTTTCGTTGTTGCTATTTTGCACGATGTAAGAAATACTTCAGAAAGTGCTTAGCAAACATCTACACCTGTACATACATATTTATGATGACACAACTATTAATGCAGCACTTATAGAGTATATATGTTATTTGTTGTGTCTTCAGTGACAATTCCAGTCTAAATATTTCCAGAAGATCTAACAGGACCCAATCAAAATAATTATACACAGCTCACCCAGATGGTCCCATGGAAGTATGCCCAAAGGACTCAGGATGATCCCCATGGAAGTATATCCAGTGGACCCAATATGGTCCCCATGAAAGTATGCCCAAAGGACCCAGGATGGTCCTTATGGAAAAATATACAGTAGACCCAGGACGGTCCCATGGAAGTATTGGGTTCTGCTTTGGGAACAACTAACTGTGTCTAGCTACTGCAATGAACAATGTAGCACTTTTAGTTTGGCTGATTGGAAAATGTTGCATTAGCAAGAACAGGAACATATGTTACAGCATCTGAGATATTTAGATATGTCTCAGCAAATTAATTATTCTACTACAGCAGTTGTTCTTTCAGAATGTGGTGGCATACAGCAAATAGTGTCAACAACACCCCCTTTGACTTGACATAGAACAAATAGTGGCAACAACACCCCTTTGACCCGGCGTAGAACAAATAGTGTCAACAACACCTCTTTGACCTGGCATAGAACAAACAGTGTCAACAAGACCCCTTTGATCCGGCATAGAACAAACAGTGCCAACAACATCCCTTTGATCCAGCATAAAACAAACAGTGTCAACAACATCCCTTTGATCCGGCATAAAACAAACAGTGCCAGCAACACCCCTTTGATCCGGCATAGAACAAACAGTGTCAACAACATCCCTTTAATCCGGCATAAAACAAACAGTGTCAACAACATCCCTTTGATCCGGCATAGAACAAACAGTGTCAACAACATCCCTTTGATCTGGCATAGAACAAACAGTGTCAACAACACCCCTTTGATCTGGCATAGAACAAACAGTGTCAACAACACCCCTTTGATCTGGCATAGAACAAACAGTGTCACCAACACCCCTTTGATCTGGCATAGAACAAACAGTGTCAACAACATCCCTTTGATCTGGCATAGAACAAACAGTGTCAACAACATCCCTTTGATCTGGCATAGAACAAACAGTGTCAACAACATCCCTTTGATCTGGCATAGAACAAACAGTGTCAACAACATCCCTTTGATCTGGCATAGAACAAACAGTGTCAACAACATCCCTTTGATCCGGCATAGAACAAACAGTGTCAACAACATCCCTTTGATCCGGCATAGAACAAACAGTGTCAACAACATCCCTTTGATCCGGCATAGAACAAACAGTGTCAACAACACCCCTTTGATCCGGCATAGAACAAACAGTGTCAACAACACCCCTTTGATCCGGCATAGAACAAACAGTGCCAACAACATCCCTTTGATCCGGCATAGAACAAACAGTGTCAACAACACCCCTTTGATCCGGCATAGAACAAACAGTGTCAACAAGACCACTGTGACCTGGCACGTGATTGAGCTGGGTCGATGTAGTCTGCACTCATGGACTCGGTCCAAGTGCCTGTCTCCCTGGAAGAGGAAGATGAAGATGCTCCAGGCCTGTGGGGATGGGGCAGTCATGCTCATCTGTTTCCTAACTATGCAAAAAAAACTATGCATTGCTAAAATAACATCGGCTGATTTATTCAGAGCAGTTCTTCTATTTATTTCCGTTCTACATTCTGCTGCTGAAAATAACATCCAAGGCAGCATGCACACACTCGCACATGTCTATACACTCACGAGAGAAAATGAACTCTTAAGTAAGTAGCTAGTTCTTCAATGCTGTATTTATATTCGGGACATTGCAAGATGTCGACTGTTTCAGTCCCACGGCTGTATTTACATAGCTCCGTTTGTGATCGAGGAATGAGCCCCATGGTACCGCCAGCGCCATCTGTCAGGTGGCGAATACCGATCGTTGTCTGCTGTGTCTGTGGTACTAAGTGGAACAGCCAATCGTCTGACAGTCTCAAATGCCACAAGTTGCCTTTATGTGACAAACAATTGAGTTGTTTGCATTTGTGTGCGACATATTTTATACAATTTTATACAAACACTGTTTACTTGCCTAGATACATGTGAGCATGAATACATGCCTGTACTTGTGCAGGCAGATACTACTACATGTGCATGCATGCTTCCCTGTCTACCTTCATACACCCACATGCTATCACAGGCACACACAACTAATTAGCAGTGCTATAATTACTTTTATTAAATTACCAACACAAGACAGCTCTCATTTATAAATCTGTACTCAACACAAATATTCATAATCAAAACATAAAATTATTACCACAGTTCTAATCCTAACGGTTGACCTGACACAAGGCAAATATTTCACACACAAAATGTCCAAATTATTTACATATCTTTCAGAATAGTAAGACTGTAGACTGAACAGCAGAGGCAGGCACGGCTAACAGAGGCAGGCACGGCTAACAGAGGCAAGCAATGCTAACATAGGCAGGCACGGCTAACAGAGGCAGGCACTGCTAACAGAAGCAGGCATGGCTAACAGAGGCAGGCATGGCTGACAGAGGCAGGCATGGCTGACAGAGGCAGGAACGGCTAACAGAGGCAGGCACGGCTAACAGAGGCAGGCACGGCTAACAGAGGCAAGCAATGCTAACATAGGCAGGCACGGCTAACAGAGGCAGGCACTGCTAACAGAAGCAGGCATGGCTAACAGAGGCAGGCATGGCTGACAGAGGCAGGCATGGCTGACAGAGGCAGGAACGGCTAACAGAGGCAGGCACGGCTAACAGAGGCAGGCACGGCTAACAGAGGCTGGCACGGCTAACAGAGGTAGGCACGGCTAACAGAGGCAGGCACGGCTAACAGAGGTAGGCATGGCTAACAGAGGTAGGCATGGCTGACAGAGGCAGGCATGGCTGACAGAGGCAGGAACGGCTAACAGAGGCAGGCACGGCTAACAGAGGCAGGCACGGCTAACAGAGGCAAGCAATGCTAACATAGGCAGGCACGGCTAACAGAGGCAGGCACTGCTAACAGAAGCAGGCATGGCTAACAGAGGCAGGCATGGCTGACAGAGGCAGGCATGGCTGACAGAGGCAGGAACGGCTAACAGAGGCAGGCACGGCTAACAGAGGCAGGCACGGCTAACAGAGGCTGGCACGGCTAACAGAGGCAGGCATGGCTAACAGAGGCTGGCACGGCTAACAGAGGTAGGCACAGCTAACAGAGGCAGGCACGGCTAACAGAGGAAGGCACGGCTAACAGAGGCAGGCAACGTTAACAGAGGCAGGCACGACTAACAGAGGTAGGCATGGCTAACAGAGGTAGGCATGGCTAACAGAGGCAGGCACGGCTAACAGAGGCAGGCACGGCTAACAGAGGCAGGCAACGTTAACAGAGGCAGGCACGGCTAACAGAGGCAGACATGGCTAACAGAGGCAGGCACGGCTAACAGAGGCAGGCATGGCTAACAGAGGCAGGCATGGCTAACAGAGGCAGGCATGGCTAATAGAGGCAGGCACGGCTAACAGAGGCAGGCATGGCTAACAGAGGCAGGCACGGCTAACAGAGGCAGGCATCGCTAACAGAGGCAGGCACGGCTAACAGAGGCAGGCACAGCTAACAGAGGCAGGCAACGCTAACAGAGGCAGACACAGCTAACAGAGGCAGGCAGAGCTATCAGCAAGTTCCTGAAGTATGAGTTTTTAAGCTGAATACATGTGTCTGGTTTCCACACTCAAGACTGGCACAAGTCAGAAAGTGTGCTGAGGTACAACATTTAATGATTCCACACATTTGTTTTTGGAAACACAACGGGTAGAATAATCTTATTATCATTTCTGACTCTGGAAGATTGGGAGGGCGCGATTATTTAACGCAGCTGGTACCTGGTGCAACACTCAGACAGGGCATGTAAGGTCTACTTGGCATAACAACCTAGCTCTAAATATTGGGGACTCTGTATTCCTAGTGACTGTGAGATCAGGTCACTGTTGTTGTTGGCTCAGCCTGGGGCATAAATGACCCACTGAGGACGACAGTGACCACTGGCAGTGACCATCCACACTGACCGCACAGAGAGCTTGGTTTGGTGGTAATGTTCTAAAAAGGGCTGAGTGACTGACTGAGACAGGACTCACTTACACAGTAGCTACATGACAGCTGACTAATTAGTTAACAGAACAATTTGTCAGCAGTGGAAATAACTAGAATTAGATAAATCCAGGTAGCAGAACAAACAAGTCAGATCTCAAGACCCAGGATTTGAACCAACCAAACCAACAGGTCCCATACCCCACGTTAAACCAACAGGTCCCATACCCCAAGTTAAACCAACAGGTCCCATACCCCACGTCAAACCAACAGGTCCCATACCGCAAGTTAAACCCTCTCACATCTGTACAACCAGCCACCACCAGTCTCCAACCACCACCAATGCACCACCAACTACTGACAGACACGACACGTAGGTCTAAATTAAATATGATGCGCCTGACAGATTACAGTGTATGTCTGTGTGCCACACTGAGCCGAGTGTAGATATCATTAGCTGACTACTCCCTGTGACTACAAAGACTGCGAGGGCTTCACTCAATGGCTGGTCTAACTGTCCCCTCCAGCAATAAATCTCCAGTCTCCCTGTGAGTGTTGACATGTGAGGGACCTATGAATGGGCCGTGTGAGGGACCTATGAATGGGCCGTGTGAGGGAGCTATGAATGGGCCGTGTGAGGGAGCTATGAATGGGCCGTGTGAGGGACCTATGAATGGGCCGTGTGAGGGAGCTATGAATGGGCCGTGTGAGGGACCTATGAATGGGCCGTGTGAGGGAGCTATGAATGGGCCGTGTGAGGGACCTATGAATGGGCTGTGTGAGGGACCTATGAATGGGCCGTGTGAGGGAGCTATGAATGGGCCGTATGAGGGACCTATGAATGGGCCGTGTGAGGGAGCTATGAATGGGCCATGTGAGGGACCTATGAATGGGCTGTGTGAGGGAGCTATGAATGGGCCGTGTGAGGGAGCTATGAATGGGCCGTGTGAGGGAGCTATGAATGGGCCGTGTGAGGGAGCTATGAATGGGCCGTGTGAGGGAGCTATGAATGGGCTGTGTGAGGGAGCTATGAATGGGCCGTGTGAGGGAGCTATGAATGGGCCGTGTGAGGGAGCTATGAATGGGCCGTGTGAGGGAGCTATGAATGGGCTGTGTGAGGGAGCTATGAATGGGCCGTGTGAGGGAGCTATGAATGGGCTGTGTGAGGGAGCTATGAATGGGCCGTGTGAGGGAGCTATGAATGGGCTGTGTGAGGGAGCTATGAATGGGCCGTGTGAGGGAGCTATGAATGGGCTGTGTGAGGGAGCTATGAATGGGCCGTGTGAGGGAGCTTAGAATGAATAGGCCGTGTCTTTGTCAGATGTCTCAGGCGTGGTAACTGGAATGTGTTGAATATTTCATAATTTAATTTAGGCTGTTTTTTTAAAAGAGAAATCTCAATACAATCACATCATTGGTTGAGGTGATAAGCTGCAATTGGCATGACACAAGCATCACGCATGCACACATGCCTGAAGCAGGCCTGCGTACTTGCACAGAAGATGTAAATGTATACACAATGCTTGTATACATGTTTTTATTTATTACAGACACAAAAACATCTTGCCTGTACACAGGCAGGACACACACAAATGTACACATGCATACACACAATACACAGCATACACACATAAAGAAACACACATGCATTCTACACATAAACACAATACAAAACTGACTTACTTTTAACTCATCGGAACTTTAATTTAAAAATATATTTACAATATATTTGCTTGAATGTATAACTTTTTTGAATCAGAATACATTTTATAACTTTTCATAATCATAAAGGAGGCACTTGTGAGTGTGCATTATCACTTTCACGTGTGAGTGTGCATTATCACTTTCACGTGTGAGTGTGCATTATCCCTTTCACTTGTGAGTGTGCATTATCACTTTCACTTGTGAGTGTGCATTATCACTTTCAGTTGTGAGTGTGCATTATCACTTTCACGTATACACAACATATATGTGCACATTCCAACACTAATATATCACTTCCACAAAAAAACTTAATCTTTTTGGCGCAGACAGATCTGAAATCTAATTTACTATGACACAAAAAATAGTCTTCTCGCATGGTCATAGTTCATGCATTCTCAGGGTCATTGACTTTGCCATGCTAAAGACGTTATGTGTCTATAACCTCTCCTAAAGGTGCAAAATGAAAACTAAATGAAACACTAACACAATTGTTTACAACAACTGCAGCAAAAATGGCTTAACACTCCCTGTGCATCAAACACACAGCATATGAAGTAGACACGGGAGACTCAGCTACCACCTGGCACTGCCTGTGAAGAATTCTGGGGTCCAGTGAAATATTGATCATCTTCACATCAAAGGCTCTATAAGGATTACTGTTGTTTTAATGGATGAACCACTGATAAATACCATGGGATCTGATCAGTGTATAGATGCATTATAGTAACTGTATGTACACTGTAGTAATTGTGTGTATGTACACTGTAGTAATTGTGTGTATGTAGTACTATGTACACTGTAGTACATTATAGTAACTGTATGTACACTGTAGTAATTGTGTGTATGTACACTGTAGTAATTGTGTGTATGTAGTACTATGTACACTGTAGTACATTATAGTAACTGTATGTACACTGTAGTAATTGTGTGTATGTACACTGTAGTACATTATAGTAACTGTATGTACACTGTAGTAATTGTGTGTATGTACACTGTAGTAATTGTGTGTATGTACACTGTAGTAACTGTTTGTGTACACTAGTAACCATGTGTTACTGTACACTGTAGTAACCATTTTATATAATTTTTGAATTTTAAACTCAGGCTAAAAGAATGATTTCAACAACTGAATATTTTCATTTCAGCTTTTTATATTAAACTATATTTGTTAAATTGTTTACCACATGGAGTAAAACAGTAAACTTTACAGGCACCCACAGCCCAAAGGTGCCTTGAAACACCAGTACGACCGCCGCGGTACAACCAGGGGTCGGAGCGTGACAGTTTCATTGACACAGTGACACAGTGACACAGTGACACAGTGACACAGTGACACAGTGACACAGTGACACAGTGACACAGTGACACAGTGACACAGTGACACAGTGACACTCTCACATGCCCCTGTAAAGGTGACGACAACCAAAAATAAAATGTGAACTAAAAAAATTAGGTAATCTTTAAAGGAAGTTAACAATTAATTTTCTTTTGTTAGAACCAATAGTCTGAATGAATTATACCAATATTTAAATAAATTACGATTTTAAAAGTGATATTCATTTCTAATTTTAAAAAATGTGATCTAAAGAAATCTGATATTAAAACTATTTCACAGGGAAATATTCTGCCACCCATCTCAACACTCCTCTTAACATGTGTCCACCAATGCATATAGCCAGGTACCCCATTGTACAGCTGAATATAATACGGCACAGTAGGATGAACACACCTGCCCAGCACTTGTCAGGGCAGGATGAGGATATGAACCCTGACATTTAGGCTGTCAGCCAAATAGTCTATCCACTTCTCCATTCACAATGGCAGTCTGAGTGATACTATTCCAATTTCACAAACAATTACGCTAAATTCCACCGATCTCTGCATGAGCCACTGTAGGCAGAAGGAAATCGTTCACTGACCCGTCCTGATGACATGTATTTAACAACACCTCAACCAACTCCCCAGTGAATACAGTCCCTACTCACTGCTCTACTCTATCATCGCCTTCCAATCACTGGAAATCACACTTCTTACATAATATGACTAATTATGTCGCGCATTTAGTTAGGCTACTTATTTATTTAGATGTATTCACAACGATCGCCGTGGAGTCCAGCACGGCATGGTTCAATCGTTGTCAATTTGTAATCAATTTCTCACACGCAGCCGAGTAAGTAATGTCAGTTTCACACTTAATCACCTCAGTCACCGCACTGAGTAACTGTCTGAAATGATTGACTGAAATAGACAGGAACAGGAGTTGAAAAATGAGTAAGACTTGGTGCATGTGTCACTGTTGGTGTTGGTGTTGGCACGCCAGGCGGGGTGGCTGGGTGCAATGTGTGCGAACACAGAACACACCGTGCACACAACGCATGTCGCACGCACCCACAGTGCCTGTGTTAATCAATGGTCAATCAATGGCATTAGAACAGTGCCGGATAATCCACACTTGATTTGAACAATCACAGCCACGGGTGACAGCTGTCAATCACACACACAATGTGTTCCACGTACACACCACTGGAGTGCTTGACCTTGACCTTCCCGACAGTGAAAGGAACATGTTTTACATGTGATAATGAAAGGATATCACTTGCACTCTGCTTATACGAATGCATACAAATGATTACTAATAACACTGACATGCAAAATGTTGGTGCGCGTGGTTAATGATGTAACAATATGGCAAACTGGAAGATGCTGGTTTGAGCACACAACCACACCCGACCATGAACGACATATTTGATTATTGCATGTGGAATAAAGACCTCAGGAACCTAACAAAGGGGCACCTTCTGAGTGCATTGGAAGCAGAAGAGACACACCGTGACTGAGCTGGGATGAATCTGGGAAGGAAGAATGGGCAGGTTTAGGGAGGGAGTTGGGAATGGCACGAGGAGGCGAGGAATGGAGATGGACGTTGGACACCACAGCTGTAGGGAGAGACAGATCCACCCATCATTTGGACGGGAACAATGTGTTTTGGATGGTAAGAATTGTCACTGGATGGGAAAAATAAGGAGCTAAAAAGATCTTCCCAAATCATAGATAGTATCAGTATGATGCTTTCAGAATGGGTGCATTTGTAGTTTGTAATTCACTTCTGGACTGGCTTGTGTTGTCAGTTAACATACACATGTGTGACTGGCAAAAGGTTTACCCAGCATTTAATTAAAAGCCCAGGAAGTGATGTTAATAATTATACCAAATTAACTATTTTCACATATAAATCCTGAAACAAAGCTCACAGGCTGGCAGGTAAAATGGTTGGTCACTCTCAGACTTGACGCATTGTTACAGCTGTCAACAGACATGATGACACTGAGGTATGTAAAGTATTACAGCTGTCAACAGACTTGATGACACTGAGGGAGGTAAAGTATTACAGTTGTCAACAAACATGGTGACACTGAGGGAGGTAAAGTATTACAGTTGTCAACAGACATGGTGACACTGAGGGAGGTAAAGTATTACAGTTGTCAACAGACATGATGACACTGAGGTACGTAAAGTATTACAGTTGTCAACAGACATGGTGACACTGAGGTACGTAAAGTATTACAGTTGTCAACAGACATGATGACACTGAGGTACGTAAAGTATTACAGTTGTCAACAGACTTGATGACACTGAGGGAGGTAAAGTATTACAGTTGTCAACAGACATGATGACACTGAGGGAGGTAAAGTATTACAGTTGTCAACAGACATGATGACACTGAGGTACGTAAAGTATTACAGTTGTCAACAGACATGGTGACACTGAGGTACGTAAAGTATTACAGTTGTCAACAGACATGATGACACTGAGGTACGTAAAGTATTACGGTTGTCAACAGACTTGATGACACTGAGGTACGTAAAGTATTACAGTTGTCAACAGACTTGATGACACTGAGGTACGTAAAGTATTACAGTTGTCAACAGACATGATGACACTGAGGTACGTAAAGTATTACAGTTGTCAACAGACATGATGACACTGAGGTACGTAAAGTATTACAGTTGTCAACAGACATGATGACACTGAGGTACGTAAAGTATTACAGTTGTCAACAGACATGATGACACTGAGGGAGGTAAAGTATTACAGCTGTCAACAGACATGATGACACTGAGGTACGTAAAGTATTACAGCTGTCAACAGACATGATGACACTGAGGTACGTAAAGTATTACAGCTGTCAACAGACATGATGACACTGAGGTACGTAAAGTATTACAGTTGTCAACAGACATGATGACACTGAGGTACGTAAAGTATTACAGTTGTCAACAGACATGATGACACTGAGGTACGTAAAGTATTACAGTTGTCAACAGACATGATGACACTGAGGTACGTAAAGTATTACAGTTGTCAACAGACATGATGACACTGAGGTACGTAAAGTATTACAGTTGTCAACAGACATGATGACACTGAGGTACGTAAAGTATTACAGTTGTCAACAGACATGATGACACTGAGGTACGTAAAGTATTACAGTTGTCAACAGACATGATGACACTGAGGTACGTAAAGTATTACAGTTGTCAACAGACATGATGACACTGAGGTACGTAAAGTATTACAGTTGTCAACAGACATGATGACACTGAGGTACGTAAAGTATTACAGTTGTCAACAGACATGATGACACTGAGGTACGTAAAGTATTACAGTTGTCAACAGACATGGTGACACTGAGGTACGTAAAGTATTACAGTTGTCAACAGACATGATGACACTGAGGTACGTAAAGTATTACAGTTGTCAACAGACATGATGACACTGAGGTACGTAAAGTATTACAGTTGTCAACAGACATGATGACACTGAGGTACGTAAAGTATTACAGTTGTCAACAGACATGATGACACTGAGGTACGTAAAGTATTACAGTTGTCAACAGACATGATGACACTGAGGTACGTAAAGTATTACAGTTGTCAACAGACATGATGACACTGAGGTACGTAAAGTATTACAGTTGTCAACAGACATGATGACACTGAGGTACGTAAAGTGGATATGCAAAGTTACAAACATATGTTTTGAAGGATGTATTTGCAACAGTAAAAACAAAAAAGGTTCATTTTCAATGACAGTCCTCTCTTAACTTCAAGAAACAATACAAAAACAACATTTTTATTTCATATGAGTAAAACCTACAAAATCTGAGCAGTGACTCATAATGTGTCCAAATAACACAAACTAAGTACACAAATTATTGGCCATAAATATGCATAATTTATTAAAATACTAAAGTGCATACTTCTGTGCCAGATGACTCAAACGTTGTAAGTCACGTGTGATGTGACGTCAGGTGTGATGTGACGTCACATGTGATGTGACGTCAGGTGTGATGTGACGTCAGGTGTGATGTGACGTCAGGTGTGATGTGACGTCAGGTGTGATGTGACGTCAGGTGTGATGTGACGTCAGGTGTGATGTGACGTCAGGTGTGATGTGACGTCAGGTGTGATGTGACGTCAGGTGTGATGTGACGTCAGGTGTGATGTGACGTCAGGTGTGATGTGACGTCACGTGTGATGTGACGTCAGGTGTGATGTGACGTCTTAGTAGGAAGTGTGACTGTGTTGTTGGCAACAGTCAGGCAGGGCTGGCACTTCCTGGCACTTCCTGGCACTTCCTGGCAGTTGGCAGTTGAAGACAAGTTACACACAAAGGGCTAAAGCAATTAGCACCGTGTGAGTCACACAGCTACTGGGACAGGTCACTTAGAGGGGGCAGTTGTTGGTCCGCCTTCTGCAGTCCCAGTCAGGGGAAGTACAATGTCAAACACTCCCCCATAGACAGGGCAACTTCTCACACGGGACTATTGCTATGATTCTATGAGCAAAAGTAACACATTGTTTTAAAATATATATTATGTATTAAAAATGTATTAAAAATAAAAGGTATACTTATGTTGTGATAGGTGGTGAAAATCGTAACATCTTGATGAATCATTATGAAACGCTATAAACTATTGTGAACAGGAAAATATATTTTTAGATATGTTGCGAACTGAGATGAAAGTAAAAGTACAAAGAAGGAATTAATATTTACTTTATGATGTTGGAATTCACAAAATATATAATAAAATATACAATATTCATGGCAAAATATCACATTCATTTATGTTCCTTTAAATATTTATTATTGGAAAACTTTTTTCTTCTTCTAATTACCTGTATAACAACATCTTGCCACAATATATACAATTCATCTAAAAACACAACTAGGACAAGTTTCCAGACACGGTGGAAGGAAGATTTCCTGTTTTTATTGTGATTTTAACAATGTAACTGTCCAAAAAGTATGTTTATTTTCAGAATTGTCATGCCCAATTTGATTAATCTATGACTGCATGACATAATTGACAAGGTAGTGTGTAAGTGAACTCAATGAAGCATAGTTTCAATATATGCTAATTACTTGCAAAAACTTCATCCATGTGATTTATGAAAACATTGTTACCAAATGAGAAAATGGCATTCCTTAAAAAACCCTACAAAGGGGATCCATTATTATGCTTATTGCTGCATCATTTATGATCAAGCGCTGATGGTGGTTATGTTTTCAATCACACTGTACCTTCCACTGCCAGACTTGGTGATAAATCCACACTCAGCCAATACAAGAAACAACCAATGAATTACAGGTGCATGTCTAACGCAAAAACAGGAACAGCTTCTAACATGAGTAGGCGGGGAGGGACGGAGGATGGTGCTGAGTTGAGACGTAAAATGTTGATCTATGAAGCAGTAACTCACAGACAGAGCTGAACGGGGGCTGACTAGGACTACATGAGGCTGGAATCAGAGGCCAGGACTGTAACTGTTCATGCACTGGTCATATTTAGTGTTCATTAATAGACAAAAACATCCAGTTGAAAGATTGCTACACAAATAAATACATGATGTATATTCATGATCCCGTCTAACAATAGAGATCCACACACACCATGCGTCTTGTTACTGTCACAAGTATAAATCAGCAACCAGCGAGGCAAAACAAGTTATTAAGGAAGGAATTTAAAACTGATATGGTAGTTAAATTATTTGCTATCAACAAACCTGATTTATGAAGAGTTAAATTAGTTGAACATGGTTGTGGTTGTGCCACACAATACAAACTCCTCGTATACTGTAAGTCTTCTGGTGACAGTGCCTCATGCAAGTGATTGAAAGACGAACATTCGATTAGCTGAAAGGGATGAATTACGTATCCCCATTAAAAACAAAAGGTCACTGAGCTAAGTAATTAACCAACAGAGAATTACTCCAGGTCCTAACCACAGCCTGGAAATTCCCAGAAACAAAACAAACAACATTAAATGCACTCAAATCGAACAGAAATCCCTCAAGTGATAGAAAATACAATGAAACCATTTATAATGACATCACCAGCATCCCTCACTCAACCACGGTCACCATTCGTTGTGGCAACAGTTCTAACGAAATTGGTTTTAACACTGTTTAGATGTACCTACTATTTCAATGTGTGTGTGCCACACCACATGGGTACAAGTGCCCACAGCGAGGTCCTGTCAATAACATCAACACTCCAAGCACAGTTAAAAACCACACAGTTTGCTACCTATGTGCTCAAAAATATTTGTCTGAAAATATTTTCATATTTGGATTTCTTTCCTTACCACTGAAACTGTCAGCTCAGAATGACATCTTGGTACCATTTTGAGTAAATCTGGTTTCAAATTCTGCCACAATTCCAGTTAGGTGTGGGAACTGGTCACCATAAAGGTGATGTAGATGTCTTATGTGTATATTTGTTTATACATCTGTGATAGGCCTAGAACACAACCCTACAACTTCAGAAAATGTATTTACATTTTTTATCTCTAATTAGTTTATTTCTTTGACTTTCTCATGATGCAACAATTGTTGGGGGAATATTTCAAACTACACTAGAGAACAATAAGAGACATTTATCCACCAACATGCACTGCTTATGTTGCAATGCTAAAAATATATAAAACACAGCATTTGGACATTGGTGCTATTTGGCACTGATCAAATTGTTTCGAACTTGAATAGCATGGTTGAATTAGCAACATGACCCCTGGAAAGTAGCCAGACCTCTGTAATATGGCAGGAAGGAATCACAACCTGAAAACATGATGTTGTCATGATGGTGGTCATTGCAGACAGGTTGTTGTCACAATGGTGGTCATTGCAGACGGGTTGTTGTCACAATGGTGGTCATTGTGGACAGGATGTTGTCATAATGGTGGTCATTGTGGACAGGATATTGTCATAATGGTGGTCATTGTGGACAGGATTTTGTCACGATGGTGGTCATTGTGGACAGGATGTTGTCATAATGGTGGTCATTGTGGACAGGATGTTGTCACGATGGTGGTCATTGTGGACAGGTTGTTGTCATAATGGTGGTCATTGTGGACAGGATGTTGTCACGATGGTGGTCATTGTGGACAGGATGTTGTCATAATGGTGGTCATTGTGGACAGGATGTTGTCACGATGGTGGTCATTGTGGACAGGATGTTGTCACAACGGTGGTCATTGTGGACAGGATGTTGTCATAATGGTGGTCATTGTGGACAGGATGTTGTCATAATGGTGGTCATTGTGGACAGGATGTTGTCACGATGGTGGTCATTGTGGACAGGATGTTGTCACGATGGTGGTCATTGTGGACAGGATGTTGTCATAATGGTGGTCATTGTGGACATGATGTTGTCATAATGGTGGTCATTGTGGACAGGATGTTGTCATAATGGTGGTCATTGTGGACAGGATGTTGTCACGGTGGTGGTCATTGTGGACAGGATGTTGTCACGATGGTGGTCATTGTGGACAGGATGTTGTCATAATGGTGGTCATTGTGGACATGATGTTGTCATAATGGTGGTCATTGTGGACAGGATGTTGTCATAATGGTGGTCATTGTGGACAGGATGTTGTCACAACGGTGGTCATTGTGGACAGGATGTTGTCACAACGGTGGTCATTGTGGACAGGATGTTGTCACAACGGTGGTCATTGTGGACAGGATGTTGTCACGATGGTGGTCATTGTGGACAGGATGTTGTCACAACGGTGGTCATTGTGGACAGGATGTTGTCATAATGGTGGTCATTGTGGACAGGATGTTGTCATAATGGTGGTCATTGTGGACAGGATGTTGTCACGATGGTGGTCATTGTGGACAGGATGTTGTCACGGTGGTGGTCATTGTGGACAGGATGTTGTCACGATGGTGGTCATTGTGGACAGGATGTTGTCACAACGGTGGTCATTGTGGACAGGATGTTGTCATAATGGTGGTCATTGTGGACAGGATGTTGTCATAATGGTGGTCATTGTGGACAGGATGTTGTCACGATGGTGGTCATTGTGGACAGGATGTTGTCACGGTGGTGGTCATTGTGGACAGGATGTTGTCACGGTGGTGGTCATTGTGGACAGGATGTTGTCACGATGGTGGTCATTGTGGACAGGATGTTGTCACAACGGTGGTCATTGTGGACAGGATGTTGTCATAATGGTGGTCATTGTGGACAGGATGTTGTCATAATGGTGGTCATTGTGGACAGGATGTTGTCACGGTGGTGGTCATTGTGGACAGGATGTTGTCACGGTGGTGGTCATTGTGGACAGGATGTTGTCACGATGGTGGTCATTGTGGACAGGATGTTGTCATAATGGTGGTCATTGTGGACAGGATGTTGTCATAATGGTGGTCATTGTGGACAGGATGTTGTCATAATGGTGGTCATTGTGGACAGGATGTTGTCACGGTGGTGGTCATTGTGGACAGGATGTTGTCACGATGGTGGTCATTGTGGACAGGATGTTGTCACGGTGGTGGTCATTGTGGACAGGATGTTGTCACGATGGTGGTCATTGTGGACAGGATGTTGTCACAACGGTGGTCATTGTGGACAGGATGTTGTCATAATGGTGGTCATTGTGGACAGGATGTTGTCACAACGGTGGTCATTGTGGACAGGATGTTGTCATAATGGTGGTCATTGTGGACAGGATGTTGTCA
The DNA here is from genome assembly GCA_964017155.1 of Oasisia sp. SBJ-2009. Classification (NCBI taxonomy): domain Eukaryota; kingdom Metazoa; phylum Annelida; class Polychaeta; order Sabellida; family Siboglinidae; genus Oasisia; species Oasisia sp. SBJ-2009. The sequence continues at coordinate 50,948,690 of OZ024860.1, read as the reverse complement.
TAATGGTGGTCATTGTGGACACATTTTACTGTATGTTAAACTACATAACTTACATATGTGAACAAATCAATGTACATTTTACACATTGCACCCACCCACCCACCCACCCACCCACCCACCCACCCACCCACCCACCCACCGACATGTTTCATTTACATCACCAGTTTCACGTTGCAACTATGAGCTGCCTGTCCAGCCGGCCACTGTGTTGTTTTGACCATCGTCCAACTGTGAGTACGTATTCACACTGCACTGACCAGAGACAGTTGCCTGGGGCAGATGTGGTCAGTTCATTGTCTCAGTACAGAACAACCCCACAGTGACCTGTAGCGAGTCACGCACTCACCCACCCTCTCAATCATACACAGTCTCAGACTCTCGGGGGAAGTATTCAGCGAGATGCATTCAATACTCTCGCACAATCCCATTCATGGTGCAATCAACACTGAACTAATTTGCACTGAGATCTAATGTGGTGTGGAATCTGCATCTGCTGACCTGACTGTGAGGTCAGTCTGACTGTGAGGTCAGTCTGACTCTGGTGTGGTCACATCCATTTCTAGCTATTATATATATGACATTGTGTCCTGCTAATGGTGGGGTCACATGACCAGGCAGTGATGACACTGTGACAGGTGTGAGACAAGGGTGGTGCCAGGGTCACATCACCAGGGGAGTTCATAGAACAAGTCCAACACAGCAATAACTGCCTCCCACATCCCTGTCATGTGGAACAGTAAGACTGCCTCCCACATCCCTCTCATGTGGAACAGTAAGACTGCCTCCCACATCCCTCTCACGTGGAACACTAAGACTGCCTTCCACATCCCTCTCATGTGGAACAGTAAGACTGCCTCCCACATCCCTCTCATGTGGAACAGTAAGACTGCCTCCCACATCCCTCTCATGTGGAACAGTAAGACTGCCTCCCACATCCCTCTCATGTGGAACAGTAAGACTGCCTCCCACATCCCTCTCATGTGGAACAGTAAGACTGCCTCCCACATCCCTCTCATGTGGAACAGTAAGACTGCCTCCCACATCCCTCTCATGTGGAACAGTAAGACTGCCTCCCACATCCCTCTCATGTGGAACAGTAAGACTGCCTCCCACATCCCTCTCATGTGGAACAGTAAGACTGCCTCCCACATCCCTCTCACGTGGAACAGTAAGACTGCCTTCCACATCCCTCTCATGTGGAACAGTAAGACTGCCTCCCACATCCCTCTCACGTGGAACAGTAAGACTGCCTTCCACATCCCTCTCACGTGGAACAGTAAGACTGCCTCCCACATCCTTCTCATGTGGAACAGTAAGACTGCCTTCCACATCCCTCTCATGTGGAACAGTAAGACTGCCTCCCACATCCTTCTCAGGTGGAACAGTAAGACTGCCTTCCACATCCCTCTCATGTGGAACAGTAAGACTGCCTCCCACATCCTTCTCATGTGGAACAGTAAGACTGCCTTCCACATCCCTCTCATGTGGAACAGTAAGACTGCCTCCCACATCCTTCTCAGGTGGAACAGTAAGACTGCCTTCCACATCCCTCTCATGTGGAACAGTAAGACTGCCTCCCACATCCTTCTCATGTGGAACAGTAAGACTGCCTTCCACATCCTTCTCATGTGGAACAGTAAGACTGCCTTCCACATCCCTCTCATGTGGAACAGTAAGACTGCCTTCCACATCCCTCTCATGTGGAACAGTAAGACTGCCTTCCACATCCCTCTCATGTGGAACAGTAAGACTGCCTCCCACATCCTTCTCAGGTGGAACAGTAAGACTGCCTTCCACATCCCTCTCATGTGGAACAGTAAGACTGCCTCCCACATCCTTCTCATGTGGAACAGTAAGACTGCCTTCCACATCCTTCTCATGTGGAACAGTAAGACTGCCTTCCACATCCCTCTCATGTGGAACAGTAAGACTGCCTTCCACATCCCTCTCAGGTGGAACAGTAAGACTGCCTCCCACATCCCTCTCAGGTGGAACAGTAAGACTGCCTCCCACATCCCTCTCATGTGGAACAGTAAGACTGCCTCCCACATCCCTCTCATGTGGAACAGTAAGACTGCCTCCCACATCCCTCTCATGTGGAACAGTAAGACTGCCTCCCACATCCCTCTCATGTGGAACAGTAAGACTGCCTCCCACATCCCTCTCATGTGGAACAGTAAGACTGCCTCCCACATCCTTCTTAGGTGGAACAGTAAGACTGCCTCCCACATCCCTCTCATGTGGAACAGTAAGACTGCCTCCCACATCCTTCTCAGGTGGAACAGTAAGACTGCCTCCCACATCCCTCTGAGGTGGAACAGTAAGACTGCCTCCCACATCCCTGTCATGTGGAACAGTAAGACTGCCTCCCACATCCCTCTCATGTGGAACAGTAAGACTGCCTCCCACATCCTTCTTAGGTGGAACAGTAAGACTGCCACCCACATCCTTCTTAGGTGGAACAGTAAGACTGCCTCCCACATCCTTCTTAGGTGGAACAGTAAGACTGCCTCCCACATCCCTCTCAGGTGGAACAGTAAGACTGCCTCCCACATCCTTCTCATGTGGAACAGTAAGACTGCCTCCCACATCCTTCTTAGGTGGAACAGTAAGACTGCCTCCCACATCCTTCTTAGGTGGAACAGTAAGACTGCCTCCCACATCCTTCTCAGGTGGAACAGTAAGACTGCCTCCCACATCCTTCTTAGGTGGAACAGTAAGACTGCCTCCCACATCCTTCTTAGGTGGAACAGTAAGACTGCCTCCCACATCCTTCTTAGGTGGAACAGTAAGACTGCCACCCACATCCTTCTTAGGTGGAACAGTAAGACTGCCTCCCACATCCTTCTTAGGTGGAACAGTAAGACTGCCTCCCACATCCCTCTCATGTGGAACAGTAAGACTGCCTCCCACATCCTTCTCATGTGGAACAGTAAGACTGCCTCCCACATCCCTCTCATGTGGAACAGTAAGACTGCCTCCCACATCCTTCTTAGGTGGAACAGTAAGACTGCCACCCACATCCTTCTTAGGTGGAACAGTAAGACTGCCTCCCACATCCTTCTCAGGTGGAACAGTAAGACTGCCTCCCACATCCTTCTCATGTGGAACAGTAAGACTGCCTCCCACATCCTTCTCATGTGGAACAGTAAGACTGCCTCCCACATCCCTCTCATGTGGAACAGTAAGACTGCCTCCCACATCCTTCTCAGGTGGAACAGTAAGACTGCCTCCCACATCCTTCTTAGGTGGAACAGTAAGACTGCCTCCCACATCCTTCTCAGGTGGAACAGTAAGACTGCCTCCCACATCCCTCTCACGTGGAACAGTAAGACTGCCTCCCACATCCCTCTCATGTGGAACAGTAAGACTGCCTCCCACATCCCTGTCATATGGAACAGTAAGACTGCCTCCCACATCCTTCTCAGGTGGAACAGTAAGACTGCCTCCCACATCCCTCTCATGTGGAACAGTAAGACTGCCTCCCACATCCTTCTTAGGTGGAACAGTAAGACTGCCACCCACATCCTTCTTAGGTGGAACAGTAAGACTGCCTCCCACATCCTTCTCAGGTGGAACAGTAAGACTGCCTCCCACATCCTTCTTAGGTGGAACAGTAAGACTGCCTCCCACATCCCTCTCAGGTGGAACAGTAAGACTGCCTCCCACATCCTTCTCATGTGGAACAGTAAGACTGCCTCCCACATCCTTCTTAGGTGGAACAGTAAGACTGCCTCCCACATCCTTCTTAGGTGGAACAGTAAGACTGCCTCCCACATCCTTCTCAGGTGGAACAGTAAGACTGCCTCCCACATCCTTCTTAGGTGGAACAGTAAGACTGCCTCCCACATCCTTCTCAGGTGGAACAGTAAGACTGCCTCCCACATCCTTCTTAGGTGGAACAGTAAGACTGCCTTCCACATCCCTCTCAGGTGGAACAGTAAGACTGCCTCCCACATCCTTCTTAGGTGGAACAGTAAGACTGCCTCCCACATCCTTCTCATGTGGAACAGTAAGACTGCCTCCCACATCCTTCTTAGGTGGAACAGTAAGACTGCCTCCCACATCCTTCTTAGGTGGAACAGTAAGACTGCCTCCCACATCCTTCTCAGGTGGAACAGTAAGACTGCCTCCCACATCCTTCTCATGTGGAACAGTAAGACTGCCTCCCACATCCCTCTCACGTGGAACAGTAAGACTGCCTCCCACATCCTTCTCATGTGGAACAGTAAGACTGCCTCCCACATCCTTCTTAGGTGGAACAGTAAGACTGCCTCCCACATCCTTCTCAGGTGGAACAGTAAGACTGCCTTCCACATCCTTCTTAGGTGGAACAGTAAGACTGCCTCCCACATCCTTCTCATGTGGAACAGTAAGACTGCCTCCCACATCCTTCTCATGTGGAACAGTAAGACTGCCTCCCACATCCCTCTCACGTGGAACAGTAAGACTGCCTCCCACATCCTTCTCATGTGGAACAGTAAGACTGCCTCCCACATCCTTCTCATGTGGAACAGTAAGACTGCCTCCCACATCCTTCTCATGTGGAACAGTAAGACTGCCTCCCACATCCCTCTCACGTGGAACAGTAAGACTGCCTCCCACATCCTTCTCATGTGGAACAGTAAGACTGCCTCCCACATCCTTCTCATGTGGAACAGTAAGACTGCCTCCCACATCCTTCTCATGTGGAACAGTAAGACTGCCTCCCACATCCCTCTCACGTGGAACAGTAAGACTGCCTCCCACATCCTTCTCAGGTGGAACAGTAAGACTGCCTCCCACATCCTTCTTAGGTGGAACAGTAAGACTGCCTCCCACATCCTTCTCATGTGGAACAGTAAGACTGCCTCCCACATCCTTCTCATGTGGAACAGTAAGACTGCCTCCCACATCCCTCTCACGTGGAACAGTAAGACTGCCTCCCACATCCTTCTCATGTGGAACAGTAAGACTGCCTCCCACATCCCTCTCAGGTGGAACAGTAAGACTGCCTCCCACATCCCTCTGAGGTGGAGTAGTAAGACTGCCTCCCACATCCTTCTCAGGTGGAACAGTAAGACTGCCTCCCACATCCCTCTCAGGTGGAACAGTAAGACTGCCTCCCACATCCTTCTCATGTGGAACAGTAAGACTGCCTCCCACATCCCTCTCATGTGGAACAGTAAGACTGCCTCCCACATCCTTCTCAGGTGGAACAGTAAGACTGCCTCCCACATCCCTCTCAGGTGGAACAGTAAGACTGCCTCCCACATCCCTGTCATATGGAACAGTAAGACTGCCTCCCACATCCTTCTCAGGTAGAACAGTAAGACTGCCTCCCACATCCTTCTTAGGTGGAACAGTAAGACTGCCTCCCACATCGTTCTCAGGTGGAACAGTAAGACTGCCTCCCACATCCCTCTCACGTGGAACAGTAAGACTGCCTCCCACATCCCTCTCATGTGGAACAGTAAGACTGCCTCCCACATCCCTCTCATGTGGAACAGTAAGACTGCCTCCCACATCGTTCTCAGGTGGAACAGTAAGACTGCCTCCCACATCCCTCTCACGTGGAACAGTAAGACTGCCTCCCACATCCTTCTCAGGTGGAACAGTAAGACTGCCTCCCACATCCTTCTCATGTGGAACAGTAAGACTGCCTCCCACATCCCTCTCATGTGGAACAGTAAGACTGCCTCCCACATCCTTCTCAGGTGGAACAGTAAGACTGCCTCCCACATCCTTCTTAGGTGGAACACTAAGACTGCCTTCCACATCCCTCTCATGTGGAACAGTAAGACTGCCTTCCACATCCCTCTCATGTGGAACAGTAAGACTGCCTCCCACATCCTTCTTAGGTGGAACAGTAAGACTGCCTCCCACATCCTTCTTAGGTGGAACAGTAAGACTGCCTCCCACATCCCTCTCAAGTGGAACACTAAGACTGCCTCCCACATCCCTCTCATGTGGAACAGTAAGACTGCCTCCCACATCCTTCTTAGGTGGAACAGTAAGACTGCCTCCCACATCCTTCTCAGGTGGAACAGTAAGACTGCCTCCCACATCCCTCTCAGGTGGAACAGTAAGACTGCCTCCCACATCCCTCTCAGGTGGAACAGTAAGACTGCCTCCCACATCCTTCTTAGGTGGAACAGTAAGACTGCCTCCCACATCCCTGTCATGTGGAACAGTAAGACTGCCTCCCACATCCTTCTTAGGTGGAACAGTAAGACTGCCTCCCACATCCCTCTCAGGTGGAACAGTAAGACTGCCTCCCACATCCCTCTCAGGTGGAACAGTAAGACTGCCTCCCACATCCCTTGTAAACTCGTCACACTGAGTTACTGCAATGGAGACCAAAATTAGCAACTGTATGAAATCTTGTTAAATTTGGGCTCCACCAAACGTCCAGCGAGATGGATGTCTACGGACGCCTGCATTCTGTCTTCATAGTAAATGTGGATTCATATCAACCGTGGTCTTCTGTCACTGTGGTAATCTTGACTTGTGCCCGTGTAGATCTGTACATGAGGTTGTTGCAGCTGGCACTGCTCTAATCAAACACAGCGGGCCGGGCCACTTAGACAATTGTCCTTCCACTGCCTACTTAAAACACACCAATTGTGCATTCCTCGCGGCTGCGGCAAATGTGATTGTGTGATTGGATAAAACAAGGACACAATTGCGTTACCACGAGCCACTCACACAGAGACTCGTCCTGTTTGATAGGTCGAATATGAGCAGGAACAACGACAGGGTAACCAAGTTAAACTGATGCGGACTGAGTCTCCTGTACTTCAACTTGAAAATGGTTCACAGAATCGCAGCTGAGACGCGACGTCATCACTGAGTTAGCTGGTGTCACACACATCACTGAGTTAGCTGGTGTCACACACATCACTGAGTTAGCTGGTGTCACACACATCACTGAGTTAGCTGGTGTCACACACATCACTGAGTTAGCTGGTGTCAAACACATCACTGAGTTAGCTGGTGTCAAACACATCACTGAGTTAGCTGGTGTCAAACACATCACTGAGTTAGCTGGTGTCACACACATCACTGAGTTAGCTGGTGTCAAACACATCACTGAGTTAGCTGGTGTCACACACATCACTGAGTTAGCTGGTGTCAAACACATCACTGAGTTAGCTGGTGTCAAACACATCACTGAGTTAGCTGGTGTCACACACATCACTGAGTTAGCTGGTGTCAAACACATCACTGAGTTAGCTGGTGTCAAACACACACATCACTGAGTTAGCTGGTGTCACACACATCACTGAGTTAGCTGGTGTCACACACATCACTGAGTTAGCTGGTGTCACACACATCACTGAGTTAGCTGGTGTCACACACTCATCTTGCAAAACCATTTGAAATGTTGAAATCAGCAAAACACAAGGCCAAGCCAACATAACATCCTTAATAAAAGTAGCTACCTGTAGTTTAGTTAGATGTCTAAACATGTCTACTGGTTAAGGTAATTTTCACATTCAAGTTCAAAATGCAGCATTAACCATGTGATAGCAGGCTACATATGTAATGCAGGCAATGGGCCCTACCTAACTACCACTATTTCATACTATCTGTAAATAATCTAAGTTAACAATCAGACTTAAGGTTCAAGTCACTCCTTTTAAAATTATTAACATTTGTTTATTAATTATTGTTCTCAGATATTTTAAACTGGAATGAGGGTCTATTGTCTGAAAATTTTGTTTTATAAAATACACTTCATAACTCTGAAACAGTGTTCATAATTTGAAAGTCAAGGTCACAATTGTCACAACGGGTCACAATGGTCATAACTGATCGCAATGGTCACAACTGATCACAATGGGTTACGATGGTCACAACAGTCACAATGTTCACAACGGGTCACAGTGGCTGCAAGCTACGGGCTACACAGAGGGACTCATGACTAAATATGACTAATCTGTTAATGTACTTGACTGGTAGAGAACAGTTAAGTAACTGACTGGCAGAAGAAGTGCAACACAATTATCCTGCTTCAAATAGTTTAAGTTATTATTTGATTTGTTGAAAATTAAGAACAACTATTTTATTGTGGACTAACACATTGCATACAATAGACTAATTACACTTACATATCCAGCTGTTGACCATCCTGGCATGGCCCTAATGGCCAGGTGGTTGCAGTATCAAGGTTACCACAAGGCAGGGTTTGACTGTACGTACTGTTAAAGTGAACATGACTATATGGTAGGGAGCATTTATTCCCGCAACTCATTCTACAGTGCTGACCCCTGGCGGCAGGTGTGAGTGATTACATCTGTGGTGGCCGAGAGGGAAACCATCTGTATGCGGTGTGTGTCCGCCGCACAATGACGTCTTTGACAGCACATCTATCACTGGTGCCGTGTCATGGCGCCATTGTACGCTTGATGTATTAGCAACGTCAAAAACACCGCAACATGTGACGAGGCTATGTTCACACGGGAAAAACTGGCCAACAGGGACCATTCATTGTGCCACAGCGGCTCCGTGGGAATTGATTTATTTATCAGCAGTCAAGAATTATTGAATAAAGTATAAATGACGTCTGAACGTCTCCGAGACAGAACCAACAAACACACACACAGGGGCGTGCACGAATGTGCATGCACGCATGTCAACACGTCTGGGCAGACGAAAAAGAAGGAAATATTGAGACAGATATAAAGGCTGTTATAAACAACTATTGAAAGGTATCGATTGAACAGTTGAGACGATAGAAAATGCATTGACTGTTTTAAACACACTCTTGTGTTTTCTAATGTGACAGCGTAGTCATTATACTGTAAAGTCATGGTCTATTTCCTGTGCACTGTCTTAATAGCACGGACCACTTACACTTTGCTAATACTAGCATGGTCTGCTCTCTGTGCAGCCTGCATGGTCCATTTTTATGTATCTTGCTAATAACAAAATGATTCGTTTTCTAAGCACTATATTAATAACAACATGGTCCACTTTCTAAGCACTGCGCTAATAATAACATAATCCATTTTCTACACACTCTACCAATAACAGCATGGTCTATTGTTGGTGCACTCTACCAATAACAGCATGGTCTATTGTTGGTGCACTCTACCAATAACAGCATGGTCTATTGTTGGTGCACTCTACCAATAATAGCATGGTCTATTGTTGGTGCACTCTACCAATAACAGCATGGTCTATTGTTGGTGTACTCTACCAATAACAGCATGGTCTATTGTTGGTGCACTCTACCAATAACAGCATGGTCTATTGTTGGTGCACTCTACCAATAATAGCATGGTCTATTGTTGGTGCACTCTACCAATAATAGCATGGTCTATTGTTGGTGCACTCTACCAATAATAGCATGGTCTATTGTTGGTGCACTCTACCAATAACAGCATGGTTTATTGTTGGTGCACTCTACCAATAACAGCATGGTCTATTGTTGGTGCACTCTACCAATAATAGCATGGTCTATTGTTGGTGCAGTCTACCAATAATAGCATGGTCTATTTTGGTGCACTCTACAAACAACAGCATGGTCTAGTTTTGGTGCACTCTACTGATAGTAGCATGGTACATATTCTGTGCCCTCTGCTAATGACATCATGATCCATGTTCTTGCTTGTGGCATGGTCTGTATTCAATGAACCCCAGCAAATGCTAATACATGTAGTTCAGGCTGCATACCGAACACCCAGTATAGTGTATACCATATATAAAATGCAATTTACTAAAGGCATGACCACAGTATAAGTATAGTAGTAACAATAACCAGTGTAGTTGGTTTCTAACAGTTCTCTAAAAGCACAGTACATATTCTGTGCCCATAATTAGAATCCGCCAATATGTCTGTGCCTTCTTTGTTGGGTTGGAATGTAAGTCCACTCCATACAGTAATGACCTTGGCTATAATGACAACTGTAATTATTTTATTTCTAACCAATTATGTCCATATAAAATAGACACAGGCATAAATAAAAACAGGTTCTTTAAAAATGCATAAACCTGAGGCACATTTATGTACTTTTTTATAATACTTGTTCCAACATGATTGGTTGAGATTAAATGAGAGCCTAAATATGTTTGAGAGCCTACATACATATGAGAGACTATATATGTATCAGACATGGAGTCAAATACATTTGCATTTGAAAGTATTTAAATACTTTATTAAAAAAAAGTATTTATAATTGTATTAACCATTTAGGAATTAAAAGTATTTGTATTTAAATACTTTCCTAAAGTATTTGAAATTGTCACATACTTTCAAATTTCAATTTCAAATACTTTTTCAAATACATTGTCAGTATAAACATTTCAGTTTCACGATCACATGTAATGCCTGCCATATTGATTGCCTTCGTTGCAAGTCACCTTTCACCAACCCAATTGTTTTCAACTTTCAAAGTATTTGTACTTAAATACTTTCCTAAAGTATTTGAAATGTTCACATACTTTCAAATACTTTTTCAAATATATTATCAGTATCAACACTTCAGTTTCATGATCACATGTAATGCCTGTCAAACAGATTGCGGTCACTGCAAATGACCTTTCACCAAACAAATTGTTTTCAACCTTCAAACAGTGTGATTTACCTATTGTCTGCCACTTGAATGTGTGTCTCACACATCAGTGCTAATGACAGAAGTGCCACTAGACAGCAGGTGTCCCTGTCACATTGGCAGTGACCACAACTTTTGTTTGCTCAGAGTCAGAGCCAGAGGATGGATTAGCACTTGATATAGTGACCTTTGGTCAATATCCCCTTTGTTCTTTAGTCAGGCTCCAAGCTGGCACCAGATAATTCTGGTCTCCAGACTGTCTTTCAAGTTGAGCTGTCACACTTCCTCACAAGATCCTAGCAATCATTAGCTTTGTCTCTTCTGAGGCCAAAGTAGACATTTTATTATGAACCTCAGGTTCTGGCTTAACTTAACAAACAACACATTATGGCTTTTGCCTCTGTAGGTAGATGTGTCTACGTCAGTTGTCACTGATGTACCCCAGGGGTAGTTGGCAATAACAAGACTCCCTAGCACTGTCTGCTGTCATTGTATGAGCAAAACACTAGTTATGTCTATAAACTACACATCTTGTTCTAAAAAATGTATTTGAAATACTTTCCAATGTATTTATATTTGTATTTAAATACTTTTGCATTGAAAAGTATTTGTAATTGTATTTGCATTTGAATCCCTCAAGAGTATTTGTATACATTTCAATGTATTCGACCCCATGTCTAATATGTATACATATACAATTATGCGAAGATACAAATAGACAAATTCATGACATAAATACTAAAAAGTATACAAACAAATTTTTCACAATACCTTATTCATGATGTGATCAAAATTGATACCAAGCTCTGAAAACAATAACACAATAAATGGCAGCCGTAATTTACTTCATCATTATTTAGTTCATTTATAAATGAATATTATATCGGATATCAGATAATTAGAGGTAGCATTTCTAGTAATTACTTCATGTCATTATATCATTATTCTACGTTTGTTATTATGTATCTATTTCCATTATTCCATATCATCAGGTAATTTAAATCTGACGAAAGCCAAATGTATCTACCTGGTGGTTTGTATAACTAACATAGAATAACTGTACAGTGACATGTAGAGATCACTAGAAATGTTGCCTCTAATTATATCTAGTATAGTGTATTATATTATAAATACTTATCAGTTTATAACTTCTTGCATTTCCTTCAAAATGTCTTACACTGTGTTTGTTAATATTGAATAATGCTTCATCCATCCATTCATTCATCCACCGACCCATCCACACATCCACGAACCCATCCACACATCCACGAACCCATCCACACATCAACCGACCCATCCACACATCCACGAACCCATCCACACATCAACCGACCCATTCACGAACCCATCCACACATCCACAAAACCCTCCACACATCCACCGACCCATCCACACATCCACGAACCCATCCACACATCCACGAACCCATCCACACATCCACCGACCCATCCACACATCCACGAACCCATTCACCGACCCATCCACACATCCACGAACCCATCCACACATCCACAAACCCATCAACACATCCACCGACCCATCCACACATCCACAAACCCATCCACACATCCATCGACCCATCCACTGCCCCATCCACACATCCACGAACCCATCCACACATCCACCGACCCATCCACACATCCACCAACCCATCCACCGACCCATCCACATATCCACTGCCCCATCCACACATCCACTGCCCCATCCACACATCCACCAACCCATCCACACATCCACTGTCCCATCCACACATCCACGAACCCATCCACACTTCCACGAACCCATCCACACATCCACGAACCCATCCACAAATCCAACGACCCCTCCACACATCCACGAACCCATCCACATATCCACCGACCCATCCACATAGCCACGAACCCATCCACACATTCACCGACCCATCCACACATCCACCGACCCATCCACACATCCACCGACACAACCACACATCCAACCACACATCCACATATCCACCGACCCATCCACATAGCCACGAACCCATCCACACATTCACCGACACATCCACACATCCACCGACCCATCCACACATCCACCGACACATCCACCGACACAACCACACATCCAACCACACATCCACACATCCACCGACACATCCACACATCCACCGACACAACCACACATCCACACATCCACCGACACATCCACCCGCCCGTCCGTCCGTCCATTGTTTTCCACAACATGTAAAACTTGCAAGTTATGCAGTAGTATAATGATAATAGATCATTCACTTGGTGGCAGCACCAACAACACTTTTGATTATAATTTCGTTCACCAGATGGCAGCAATAATATTAAATTTGTTGAACCCAAACCTATTCTATTTGCATCTAAATTAGGCTCCCCGGATTAGGGTAAAGACACTACTATAAGTCAACGGGAAGGATATCTGAATATTATTATTACATATTTATTCCACAACATGTGTATGTTTCTCATAAGATAAAGAAGGAACATATTTATTAACAGGCATCTTGGTAAAACCATGCAGTGTAAAACCACCATTAGATAAGAACATGAATAAACGGCTACAAAGAAATCTGATTAACATTTCAGCTTTTGAGAGTGAAATACAGTTCCCTCAATCTAACATTCTCGCTTTTGTTTGAAAGATATTTTTTTCTAATTTTAGATACTTTGATTAGAAAGACACCAACAAATAACTTCAGCATGAACTATTATTTTAATCAGATTTATGAATGGTAAAAACACCACATTCGCATGGCTTGTAAAAAGTATTTAGAGTTGAGTGGGCAGATACACTTCCGTTTAAATTTATGTACTGTAATTATGGTTACATAAATTAAACTGTGAATTGTTTTAAAGAAATCAATGTTACTAAGCAAAGCTGACTGTCCTGCATTTATAAATGAACAGAAGTCAAAATAATTGTGTATATAATGAAATATTCGGCTAGGCACATGACAGCTACTCTCGCAACTAATGTAAAAGCTGCCACCTTGGATTATGGGAGTTACAGAGAAAGACAGGGAGGGAGAAAGACCACGTGTAATGCCAGTTTTACCATCTTTGGTCAGTTGTGAATCGGACGCTTATGTGTGCGAGAGTGATGTGGGCAGTGGGCACATCCTCTTTACAACAGGGTTAACAACTGTGAGTTCTTCAGCACAACAATCTCAGACCCAAAATGATAGTGTCACACTAATGCTTACTTAGAGTTGGATTATACTGCTTCATAATGGCAACATGCAAGTGATGCTGATTTGATCAGCAAAGGATTTGATCAGTGGACTCAGCAAACGAGCAAACATTAAGCAATAAAGTTGAAGAATTGTAAGACAGCAACACAGATAAACCATACTGGTGTGACTGGCCAACTACTGTTTCTACCGACAGTTTACTGTGAAATCACTGATACCTATCAAAGTTAAATTATAATTGATATTATTACATTGTGACATTGACTACCATGGTGAATTGAATCGACAGTTTGATGTATTGTCAGTTGTCACACCCCAGCAACCAACCTTCCATCAGTGGCGGCTCATCTTCGAAACTGTCCCCAGTGGGAGGTGTGTATGTGTTGAATGTGTCGGCGGGGGCGGGCGGGGTGAGGATGGAGCCAGCGTACGGGTTCTGCTGTGGCTGGGCCGCTGGCTCTGGCACAAATGACGCGTCATACGAGCCCGTCTGTGAGTAGTCAAACTGTCCAAATTGTCTACAAAGGAATGTGCGTAAACCACTTATTTCATAAAATAACCAAAGTAACGAAACCTATAGGTATGTATTGTTATTTAGCAATTCTAAGATGAATCTGGCATATTTGGGGAATCTTAACATTTCAATCAGCGCCTGAGAGTTGTTGTGTATTCAAGTAATATCTCACAAAGTTGAGTTAAACACCAAGCTTAATTTCAGCACATCACAGCCTGATACAGTACTGGTGTAATCAGCCATAACCTCTGATATACGAGGATGATTCAAACCATTCAGACAAATAGTCATTGATTTGTACATGAACATGAACATTGAACTCATTACAGGCCAATTCAAGATTTAAATTTCACCATATTTGTTACTGCCCTCTGGCCATGATGCTGAACATGGAGCTGGGATTGTGGCAGGGGAACTGATAACATGTCGTGATTAACCATGTGCTACGACCAAGATGGAAAGTTTGACTCAATGCTCACACACGCTCCAACCCCAGACAACCTGTGGTGATGATAAGTCACCATGAGATTCATGGAGAAATAAAGTGATGGAACTCACTGGTCCATTGTCATGGAAGACATGTCGTAGCCGGACTCCTGGCCCTGTGGACTGTAGAACTGGTTTTGAAAATCCTGATCACTCATTTTGGCAGCCAACTGTCAAGAAATGGATACGTTATTACATATTTAAAGTGAACATATTTACAGCATACATTGGTGCCATCCACTCTTCAAAAGTGAACATAAGCCACAACTGCTGGATCATGTCAGCTTTGGGGCATACAGCCTATCCAGACCAGTCCACTATTATAAAATAGGGGTTAGGGTTTGTGTATTGCATAATGCTGCATGCTACGTTTTGCTGTCTCTACTATAATAAAATAGTGGTTAGGGTTAGGGTGTGTGTATTGCATAATGCAACATTATTAGACCACTATTTTATAATAGTGAACTGGTCTGGATAGGCAGTGAGCCCCAAAGCTGACATGATCGCAACTGTTAGGGTGAAGCATTATAATATTGTTTATAACATTCTGGCTCATTGACTGCCTGAATTCCCTGAAATATCGTGGAATAACTGACACTTGTAGAATTCAGACCCACCTCAAGTGTGCCATTATAACTGTACATATTTGCCTACATTGGCAAATCACACTAACTCTAATCCTAAAGCATTCCCTGTGTATTTATGTTTTATAAATATTGCGTTTTGAGACCCAAATAGTGCTCCAATTTGTGCCAGCCGCAAGCGCAGCAGCCGTTTCTTTATGCCAACCGCACCGTCTTTTCTACCTCAAAGTGAAGCATCAAATGTTGGCAAAGATACAGTTATAATGACAACATTGACGTGGGTCCGAATTTTACATAAGTGCCAAAAAGCTTATTACATGCATATGTAAAATCTAGATAAACTTCTATTTCTAATGACCAAATAAATATTTGATGTGTTGATCCCTTTACTGTTTACAGCTGTTCACAATTATACTTGGACGGACTGGTGCAGTGTGTCTTCAGAGTACTACACTACAGAACGAGAAGAAAAATGTATAGAAAGGTGTTCGAATTAAGAGTTTGAATTATACACAATTGCCCAAACTTTCAGCTATCCCTAATTTGAAAAATCCATCATCTAATTTCAAAACGTTTATTAGAAGAAATGGTGAACAGGAGGAGGGCGATATTATGCGAACTGACGACCAGTGACAGCCCAGGTGATGACGTTTTTCTTAAAATGGTGAGCAGATTGAAGCACGTCTGGTTATGTCAGCTACGTGTTTACTCTATTTATAATGGACACATTAACACATATTTTTTCTGACATTTTATTAATCGCAACATAAGAATCATGGAAAAACTAGGCACTTACAACGTTGTTCTGTTTACATTTAGAACGAAACTTGTGTAGAACCTAGATGGCGCTGTATTCCCACAATGCACTGTAACTTCCTTTTCCGGCTGCCATCGTAAGAGCGTTTATATCCTCGCATGTTGTGTTATAAAAATCTGTATAATCAGTCGCGTAGCTGAAATAATCTGATATATATTACTAAAATATAAAAAGTAGAATATTAGCTACACCAACTCCGTGTGCTATTTTAATAAATGTACTACATTTTATATCTTTATGTGGCGGTTAACTGCTGGAGCTTCAACCGGTTTTACATTCACCAGCAGATAATGTCGTGTTTTGCAATGTGACAATCATACTAATCCCTCCAAACAAGAATATATACTAAGACAGCATAACATATGGAGCATATAGATATCCCATAGTATATCAAATGCAACACTAGATGATAATGTAAATATATATATGACATTCAGTTCATACAAATCAGGGTTACCCAAATCAACTATCAAGATATTTGGAAACGTCTTTTTTCCAACCACAATAAGAATAGCATTCTCTACTTCCAAGCCGTTCATCAAGTAAATCACTGAACTCATTCCAAAATAAGTTAAACATTTAGTAACTAATCAAACAAGCCACCATGCACACTGGCTTGATGTGTCCATAGGACATAAGTTACGCATTTGTTAAAGTTAACCATGCTGATGTTCGCATATGCAATGTTGACTATCACTATGTTGTTTAAATGTTTAGTATTATCTATGGTATATGAAACTAATTGTTATATTTGATTTTAAAGCGTTCACGATGAAGACCATCAAGGTTAATCAAGTCGTGACCATTCCGAAGAATGGTAAGTGTATTATATTATTATATATAATATATATATATATTTTGAAATCATCACAGGCAAATGTATTACATTTTCAACACCTAACAGACACATGCCAATGGTTATGTGTCTTAAAATGCAACGACTCGTTAGTGTAATTATTCGAATAACAATTAAAAATAGTGCAGTTTAATTGAGAATACAGCTTGAGTGTATGTATCGTCATGTGTTTCAGTGACTTTGACAGTGAAGTCGCGTGCGGTGACCGTGAAGGGACCACGCGGCACACTGCGACGCAACTTCCGTCACATGGCAGTTGACATGAAGATGATTGGCAAGAACAAGCTGCAGGTGGAGAAGTGGATGGGCATCCGCAAGGAGCTCGCAGCCGTCCGCACCATCTGCTCACACATTGAAAACATGATCAAAGGCACCCAGTATGTAAGTAGCAACCATTGCTTAACAAGATTGCCACCAAGAGAATCAACTCTAGTTGGCAGGTGGACAAGGAAGCCGTTTGGCTTATCGAGAGTCCAACCTATCGATCTAAGTATACCCCACCCGTCTTAGAGATATGTCGATTTTTTTTATAACTATGTTAACACAGCTTGGGTAAATGAGTGAAAATGACAGACTACATGTTAGTGAATTTGGTGGATTCAATTTCTTAGTATGTGTCTATTTTATTCCCATTTGGTATTGGTTATTCTGAGACGATACTGAGCAATAATAGAGAACATGTCAGATAGTGTTATACTTGTCTCAAACTTGGAACTAGTGCTACCCCATTGTCCAGTAAACACAATTCTTGATTTAGGTAAGTTCTTTTATTGTCTGTAAGTGTGGCTAAATGGAAGGATTGGCGACGTAATGTTTACCCAGCGGGGCACATCACACTGACTGGTTATGTTGGTGTGCAGTGTTTAGGCAATTTCAACAGTGCCGGGTGGCGAATAATGCAGTCATCTACTGCTAATAACATCAATAATAACAACAGAAATAATGTTTCGCCAATTTGGCGAAGACTTATTTATGTTCACCAAATAGCAAACCATTTCGCCTGTGTCGCAATTGGCGATCGACAGCGCTAGAATAGGTTGACAGAATTGGGTTCTTGACAACAACCCATGTATGGGTACGGCTCCCCAGATGCAACCAAGCACTGTTACTCTGACCGTATTGTCAGATAAATGCAGGACTAAATATTGTGTGAAACTCTTGTGCCAGTGTAAAGTTGCTATAAACTGGACCTGGTAATGTGAGTGTAATGTTAATGTTGGGGAGCGGTGGTCGCGTGGTAGAGTGCCAGGCTGTCAATCGAGGGGACAGTGGTTCAATCCCGCCTACCGCCGGTTCGAAACTTAGGCAATTTCATTATCCCACGTTTGCATGTGTCTTTCGGAAGAGGCACTAAAAGCCGCTGGTCCTTTCTGTCTGGTGTCTATACCAGGGGAAGTAAAAGATCCCACACAGGGTAAATGTGTAACCTGTAGTGGACTCACTAATTCTAGAGGACAACTCCTGCGTTAGCTGTTTGGAGGAAACCACCTGAGACCTGACCCCTTCAGCTTAATTAGTAGAATGAGATATGTATATCTCTATATAAAAGATATGACCCCCAAGTGCATTTTTATTAATTATCTGTGTGTATTGACAGGGTTTCCGGTACAAAATGAGGTCTGTGTACGCTCATTTCCCCATCAACATTACAATCACCGAGTCAAATACGTGTGTAGAGATCCGCAACTTCCTCGGAGAGAAGTACACGCGTCAGGTGATCATGCGACCAGGTGTCACATGTCAACAGTCTACAAAACTGAAGGACGAGTTGATTCTGGAGGGAAATGACATTGAGCTTGTATCACAGTCAGGTTGGTTCAGTTGTATTATTTCATGAACATTGTGGCGTCTTATGAATCAATAATTGATCATATTTAGCCCTGCATGTGACCAGGGCTGAACAATCGGCCCAGCAGCATCTGCCTCTGTTGTAACAATTTTAATTTTGGTATCATTGCATAGCTGATAGATTTTTCTAGATCATGTAGATTGTTCCTTACGCAGATTCAGTAACAGAATTTTCACAGTCGAATTTACAAAGCATGTGATGTTGGCGCAGCCCATATTTGGGATATTTTACTATGCCAGCAGGGCTGCCTACCATTACGGATTTTCCACAATCATTATGGAAATAGACGTCAGATTACGGTAGTACATAAACTGCTACTGTATTACTGAAATAAGCATTTCAGACTAGTATACACATCAAAGAAATGCCGAAACTTAAACTAATGTCTTTTTTATGGGCAATTTATCCACAAGTGGTCAAGTCTGCCTACTTAGAGGACCCTCTCACCTATTTCCAGTTCTGCCAGATTGACCAGGAACAGGAGATAACGTCACAAAATGTGTCCCTAGACCTGCCATTCATTTATAAAGTCCACACATGCGGCATCAAAAGAAAGCTGTTACTGGCCACATGGGTTCAGTCGATTCAGCTAATCAGAACCACGATTTCAAATAGACCCCGTGAAACCAAAGTTGGAGACAAACTGGCACAGCAGTAAACAACAGTTGATCCACTTTGCAACTTTTGTTTGGATTACCTGCATTCATATTTTGACAAAAAGCTTGGCAGTCTCCATAAACAAGGTTATTACATTAGTTCATGTAGTTAGATTAACTTTGGGGGTGTTTTTAGTATAAAAAATCAACAAATTAGCAGCGCAACATTTCTCGGGCTGATCGCGTGGGTTGCACCGGTAACAACCATGGTCGCAATTGGCTGGTTCAAATCAACATATTTTTAATGTAGGAAAAGATAATAAAAATAGTAGTTCTCAATGGATTCGTTTTATTTTATTTGGCAGCTAATACTAGGTGCTACATTTGTCTAAACGGCGAAGTTTATTCATCCATCATTATCTGGCAGTAGGGTGAAATGTTTTTAGTACAATATCAAAGAAATATCCCCCTGATTTTAGTATGTTATATAGATATTATAATTTGCATCACTTTAATGCTAAAATAATGCTTTATTATAATAAATCATTCTTTAACATTAAAGTGATGCATCATTCATATTTTTATGACCAATATTAGCAAAGTTATGATTTTTATAGAAACAGTATGCTACAGAGGAGTTTTCTTGGTCACCTGCAGGGTTAAGTAATTATTATGTTCAATAGCGTCAAGTAGTAATTATAGATTTACTTTGTAAGATTTATTGAATAAAAATGTATTTATATTGTGCCTTGTTGAGGTATTCTCCGGTAATTGTTTTTTTTCTTTCAACTTTAAGAATGTTACTAAGGTTTGATCAAATTAAAGTCTGTCGATGCATGTGAAATTATTGTCATGTTTTCAGTGGTTGACATGGAGTTACAGTAAACTATGTCCATATGGTGGTCTGTTGTGGGTGGGTTCTTTATAACAGCTGGTATAATAGAGCATGTACTTAAAAGAGGATGTCTCTTCCTGTAATCAATTAGTAAGTGTAGTTCAAAGGGTATTGCCTCAGTATTATGGCCAAAAAAGCTTATTTTAATGCAACATTTTGTTTCCCATTTGGGCCTGTTGCTGTGTAGAAACTGACAAACATATTTAAGAATAGTAGCAGTCCCAGGAACATTATAGTAATACAAAATAAAAACAACCTCCTGTTAATGGAGTGAATATCATTTCCTCTTCCAGCCGCCCTCATCCAGCAGTCGACCAAGGTGAGGGACAAGGACATCCGGAAGTTCCTCGATGGAATCTACGTGAGCGAGAAGGGCAACGTTGAGGACCCAAAAGCATAGGGACATGTGGCATGGCGATGTGACGAGGACAAATAAATGTGTAAAATGAACCAGTACTTGTTCTTGTTGTGGATTAGAGTGGCAACATTTTAACTCGTGAGATCATAATTGTTTCAATCTACAGTGCATATCATATGGGCTGAAAGGTGAGGTTGGGTGAGAAACTAATGACTGAGGTGACATCATAGACAAATCCATTTTGGGCAGGCCTAGAACTATTTTATCCTATGAATTTTGTTGTTGATTTGGACCCATCAGTTTCTAGAAAAAAATTCACTTGATAGCCCACACAGCAACTCTGGTAACAAACTTTTTTTTTTAAGTATGACTAGTGGGCATTTTTTATTTAAGCAAATCGCCAAGTATGACTTGGTTCTCAGGCACAGCTAAAGTAAGACTCAAGTCCTATGTCATTGGTTATGTCAATTGTATTATTGAGTGGTGTCAGTTTGTGACAGTATGACCACAAATGACACTGACAACATTTTAAAAAGCTGTACATTTATTACATAATTCATTATTTACATAAACTTATAACAACATACATCCTGTGATAATTGACTTTGTGATCTGCATAAATTAATGAGCACAAATCATGACATGGGCCCTACAAACATTGGCAGCATCTTATATAAATGCAATCACAGTATAAACCAGTCTTGATTGCGTATCCCACAAGATCTAATGAATGGAAGTTCAGGAAGGTTGGTGATTTGTGACGGCGTTCTGTGACAGTTTCTCTGCCTTCACCCTCCTTAGATGAGCCAACTGCAACAAATGTACTGCCCAGTTCAACAACATCTTTCATTACCATTTTAATGACTACTGCTTTTGATTTAGATTGGTACTGCAAAATTATATCACTGCATGCATTTTTTCATGTTAAAGCCCTGTCATCAACAGTCATTATGTCACTGCATGTTGTCAAGTTAAAGCCCTGTCATCAACAGTCATCATGTCACTGCATGTTGTCAGGTTAAAGCCCTGTCATCAACAGTCATTATGTCACTGCATGTTGTCAGGTTAAAGCCCTGTCATCAACAGTCATTATGTCACTGCATGTTGTTAGGTTAAAGCACTATCATCAGCAGTCATTATGTCACTGCATGTTGTCAGGTTAAAGCCCTGTCATCAACAGTCATTATGTCACTGCATGTTGTCAGGTTAAAGCCCTGTCATCAACAGTCATTATGTCACTGCATGTTGTTAGGTTAAAGCACTATCATCAGCAGTCATTATGTCACTGCATGTTGTCGGGTTAAAGCCCTGTCATCAACAGTCATTATGTCGCTGCATGTTGTTAGGTTAAAGCACTATCATCAGCAGTCATTAATTCAGAATCTGGTCCTCAAAGTATTTTAATGCTGGTTCTATGAATCAGGAAACCATTCATAATAATTTATAAGTTGAAAATGCTACTGAAGTATGTTCAACTTGGAAGTTGTGTATGCAACAGCCATGAAAGAGAATTACTTTACTCCACACTTCACCAATTATATCAACTGGCAGGCTGAGATGATATAATATTAATAATGGTAATATTACAAGACAATTATTCACCCACAACTAACCAAAACTTGAGCACAGTTCATAATAAATGAAGAGCATTATAGGAAAAGGCAATATGTGTGGAAGTCATCCTTATTGCCAGAGCAGAAGTTAATGAACGGGGACATGGTAATTACTATATCACTGATATAGCTTTTTGACTGATTTAGATGATCTTGGCAATTAAGATCAAGGAGACCTGCAACATGATGTTCTGATATAGTTTTTAGAGTGATTTAGACAATCTTGGTGGGGAAATTCAGACCAGAAATACTCGCAGAGCAGCTCTGGCAATAAGCGTGCAAGTCGCCCTTTTTGCCAAATCAGAAGTTGATGAATGGGGACATGCATGCACGTCCTGTAGGTGATATATGCCACGAACAATTAATTACTTCAGATAAATGTGATGCTCTGATATAGTGTTTTGAGTGATACAGAGGATTTCGGCAGAGAAATTGAGACAATCAGCTTAGGACAGCAGCTACTTCTGTGAGTGGCCGTAGGACTTGTTTACAATGTTATGATCTCACAGGTAATAAGTCCTCCATCTCACGGAGTAAACACACAACACCACTAAAATACGGGGACATAAACCTACCAGGAAAAAACACTGGAAAAACTACGAGGCAGACGTAAACCACCTGAAAAAATACACAGACCACCTGAACAAAACCGCACCAGGATATAAAAATTGCCTTCATACAAAGAAATAAATCCAAGATCACATAACATTTTTGTTCATCATTCTCAATGATGAATCATGTGGATATATTTGGATGTGGAGTACACCAGCTGCTGTTCTGAAAATCATGCTGAGATTTTGGCTTATTTCCAGAGCTGCCATGTATGTAAATTTGTTCTCAATTTCCATGCCAAGATAGTCTAAATCACTCAAAAAAACTATATCAGAGCATCATATTTATCAGACGTAATTACTATGTCAACGGGTGTTTGCTAAATATATCTCCAACTGGACGTGCATGCATGTTCCAGCACATCAACTTCTGCTCTGGCAACATACGTCTACAGGAGACATCAGTGCACGTACCGTTTTGGTTTCCATGAATTTCTTCAAGAAATCATTCAAGGGAAGTTTCCCTATAATGGCAAAAACACATTTGTATTTATTTTATAATATAATTTATATGTATTTCTATAGGAGCTATATATGACCCATAGCATAACAGTAGTTGATTTTTGGGTAGCACATTGTTGTGATATTTCAGGCCCATAGCATAGATGGATTTTGATTAATGCATTGTTGTGCTATAACATTGTTGGGTGGATGAGATGTTGAATGAATGAATAAATCAAGTTTATTTCCAAGTGAACAGAAGATGGAAGTTCCATACTTATCAGTCACTTCTCCTAACTTGTGTAATAAAAACCTTTAACAACATTTAAAATACATCTTTAGAAAGTAATATCTTTCACATTTGTAAATTTCATACATATTTACATATCATTAATTCCTGTGTTCTGGGTTCTGAATTTTCGCTGTAGTTTTGAACGCTGTAGTAGTTTCGCTGTAGTAGGTTGCATTATTTAAATTGTTTAACACCATATACAGATATACCTGTGGTACTCGTGGACGTTAAGGTTGTGCAACCATATTGCTTATAGACTGGGTCTGGTATGATGCCATCCTACCATATCTTGGTTAGGACCCCCTACTTTATTATGGTTAAGACCCCCACCTTATCTTGGTTAGGACCCCCTACCATATCTTGGTTAGGACCCCCTACATTATCTTGGTTAGGACCCCCTACCATATCTTGATTAGGACCCCCTACCATATCTTGGTTAGAACCCCCTACCATATGTTGGTTAGGACCCCCTACCATATCTTGGGTAGGACCCCCTACCATATCTTGGGTAGGACCCCCTACCTTATGTTGGTTATGACCCCCTACCTTATGTTGGTTAGGACCCCCTACCATATCTTGGGTAGGACCCCCTACCTTATGTTGATTAGGATTCCTACCTTGTTGGTTAGGACCCCCTACCTTATGTTGGTTTGGACCCCCTACCTTATGTTGGTTAGGACTCCCTACCATATCTTGGGTAGGACCCCCTACCATATCTTGGGTAGGACCCCCTACCTTATGTTGGTTAGGACCCCCTACCTTATGTTGGTTAGGACCCCCTACCATATCTTGGGTAGGACCCCCTACCTTATGTTGGTTACGACCTCCCACCTTCCCCTCAGCACACAGAAACTAAATACGTCCTATCAGCTTTGACACAACAGCAGGTCTTGGCAGCCAGCCTGGTAGCTCACAGACACTTGAAAACCCTGATAAGAGATGACCACATGTGACAGCCCTGAGGCCGTCTGTTGACAGTGACCGCACTCACTGTCCAGGAAGGACTCTGCGACGGCCTCCGCTGCCTCGTCGGCCTCCACTGTCCCCACGCGCAGGACGTCCTCAAGGTGCCCCACACCCAGCTCCCTCCTCAACGCCTCCTGTCTCCGCGAGTGCTCGTCAAACTGACGCCGGAGGTCGTTGAGGGCCTCAAACTGAAACCATTCACAACCACGCGTCAATGACGGCAGCGTCACCACAGAACCATGTGTCATGTCACCACAGAACCCTGTGTCATGTCACCACAGAACCCTGTGTCATGTCACCACAGAACCCTGTGTCATGTCGTCACAGAACCCTGTGTCATGTCACCACAGAACCCTGTGTCATGTCGTCACAGAACCCTGTGTCATGTCATCACAGAACCCTGTGTCATGTCGTCACAGAACCCTGTGTCATGTCATCACAGAACCCTGTGTCATGTCACCACAGAACCCTGTGTCATGTCATCACAGAACCCTGTGTCATGTCGCCACGGAACCCTGTGTCATGTCACCACAGAACCCTGTGTCATGTCATCACATAACCCTGTGTCATGTCACCACAGAACCCTGTGTCATGTCACCACAGAACCCTGTGTCATGTCACCACAGAACCCTGTGTCATGTCACCACAGAACCCTGTGTCATGTCATCACATAACCCTGTGTCATGTCACCACAGAACCCTGTGTCATGTCACCACAGAACCCTGTGTCATGTCACCACAGAACCCTGTGTCATGTCACCACAGAACCCTGTGTCATGTCATCACAGAACCCTGTGTCATGTCGTCACATCTGTGTGCACAGTTCAACTGTTAATGTTAAACCTGCAATTATAACAAGTAAAATACATAAAAAAACTATTGTATGTGTAAATAGGTAATAATTATAAACTACCAGCTACCAAAAAATATATATGTACATATATATATGTGATGACTATACATGATGTAGTCAAGTTTAGAGCTACAGAGTGGTTCACTCATTCAAAACACGTAGACTCCCCAGCTACAAATGGAAGACTTCAGTCAGGTTACAACTAATGTACATATAAAAATCACAAATGTAAGAATACATTTAATTAATAAAAATATAAGATAAACTTTACTACAGTTATCCAGCCATCAAAATGTGTTCAGTCCATGAAGTGGAACATACAGAGCCTGTGATTAGCAGCTGCCAGAAAGTTTAGAATTTTACATCAGAAAAGTCTGTCAATAAAACAGAGCAAATACCTTTTCTAACACACATTTCTTTCTTTCCTCAAAAATGGGTTTCTTTGAGAGATTTTCTCCTGAAAAAAAAAAACAACAACACACAACTACATATTAGTAATTGTCTCTCCTGAAATCTGGTCATACATTGTAGTGACTTCCTATGACAGACCTGCTACACCAGAGCTCTAACTGACACACAACAACATACTAACACAGGCGTGTGTGTGCGTGCGTGTGTGCGTGTGTGTGTGTACTCTAGAACCCATTGTCAGGCTATAGCTACATGGGTAAGCCTCTACCAGCCCAAATTTCAACACAAAGCAGTAATTATCTGCAAATATTCATGAATTGATGATATGCTGGGTGGGAGAATGGACTACTTAATAAGTTCATAATTCCATGAAAACAGGCTACAGCTGTACTACATGTACGACATGTACCTCATGTACTTAAAGGACAAAACAGGCTACGGTTTCGTGTCATACACCTAATAGAGTTTATACAAAGTAACAATTTCCACATATACAAATTTTTTTAACATCAGCCGTTTACTCAGAATGTGACTTTAAAGTCTAAAATTCTAACAAAATCCACGATGGTCTAGACGCCGCCATAGGTGAAGGATTAACTTGGCTTGGCCATTCAGCGCGCGGCATTCTATATCTCTGCTGAAGCCGGTCAGCTTCCTGCGACGTTGTTAAGGGTCAACAACTTCGAATCTTCGACAGTTCGTTCAGTTGGCGTGACATCTAGCAGCTGCTTATAGACGTATATCTAAATCTGTGGTTAAATCTATGGTAAACTTTAGTAATTATGCCTTCGTGTTCAGCATACGGTTGCAATAATAGTTGAAATAACCGGTAGTATTGAAGCAATGGATTCACATTGGTGATTTGCGGGCGTACTGTTTGGAATCCCTCCAGTCCAAGTACAGTTCACTTTGCTCGGTCCATTTTGAGGAGAAATGCTTTGATGTAGACATGTATCATCAGTTGATGGGATGATTTCAGCGATAACAATAATAGATAACGTTATATTTAAAGTCATCAGCATGTTACGCGCGTTGCCGAGTTGCAGCCATTTCATGACAACAGCCAAACCCCATGCAGGGAATCTACGTGGAGAGCGCCTCGATCACCGTCGTGACGTCATTCTTCGTCTAAGATGGGGTAGCGCATAGTATTTGGATGGCTGGGTGTTTTTCTGGTAAACCGCTGGCGTTAAAAAATTGAGTATATGTGGAAATTGTTACTTTATATTAACTCTATTAGGTGTATGCCACGAAACAGTTAACTTTTTGTCCTTTAATTTTGTACAGTTACCATGAAAGCCAATGGCAGTTTCATTTCGACAGCACCCATGTGGTAACATTGTATTTCAACATCTATAGCACTGAATGTCTTTAAAAATAACTAGTTGGTAAAGCAAATGTTTTAAAATGCCAAAAGAGCGAGTCAATGTGAGTTGCATAATCTCCACTACGCCTCACAGCACTCACTTGCTAGTTCTTCATTCCTCCCAATGAGGTCAGCCCTAGTTGCAGTTAGTTGCATTATGTCTGGCAGGTGGCTCACAAGGTCCAGTTGTCCGTGTTCGTCCTCTGACAGATCTCTCAGCTCCTGCACACTGCAACATGTAGCAACAGTTCAACATGTAGCAACAGTTCAACACGTAGCAACAGTTCAACACGTAGCAACGGTCCAACACGTAGCAACAGTTCAACACGTAGCAACAGTTCAACACGTAGCAACAGTTCAACACGTAGCAACAGTTCAACACGTAGCAACAGTTCAACACGTAGCAACAGTTCAACACGTAGCAACAGTTCAACACGTAGCAACGGTCCAACACGTAGCAACGGTTCAACACGTAGCAACAGTTCAACACGTAGCAACAGTTCAACACGTAGCAACAGTTCAACACGTAGCAACAGTTCAACACGTAGCAACAGTTCAACACGTAGCAACAGTTCAACACGTAGCAACAGTTCAACACGTAGCAACAGTTCAACATGTAGCAACAGTTCAACACGTAGCAACAGTTCAACACGTAGCAACAGTTCAACATGTAGCAACAGTTCAACACGTAGCAACAGTTCAACACGTAGCAACGGTCCAACATGTAGCAACGGTCCAACATGTAGCAACGGTCCAACAAGAATTAAAGTTTGCAATAAATCTCCCTCTTATACTTGCGTCTTTTTTGTTGTTGAAAACACTGCATTTGCTAAAGGTCCATGATAACATTGATTTTTTTAATTGACAACAAATACTTGTGTCAATATTTTCGTACTTGGTCAATATCTAAAAGCCTTCTGCCAGACCTGTCTTTACTGCCCTGTGTCCAAGCGTCACATGTCCACAGGGCATCAGACGACAAGCTCCAGGAAAAGGGAGAAGTGGTTGGTTCGAAAACAGGAAATTACCTCATATTGTGCAGTTGCGGGAACTCTGCGGCAACATTGAGTCCATAGAGGGCGCTGTGTGTGCTGTCTGACGGCCCCGCCAACTAGACAAACAGGCAACCAATCACAGTCACTGAGACACATCAGACCTGGCACAGCATTAAGGTATTAAAGTGGTCAGGTCTGTTCTGTACACGAGCCAAACATAACTGTCCAGGTCATGTCTGATCAATGTTGTCATTTTAACAACAATCCCAAACTACCAAAATCCATGCACCTATGAACTCATAAGATCAATGATCAATTTGAGTTCATATGACTTTCTTTCTTAAGTTTCTTTGACAAATCTGCTTTAATTTCAGCAATAATTCTAAAACTATATACTCACGATATTTCAACCAATGAGGTAACATTTCAAAGCTAACGATCTGTGAAATTCGAGAAGATACAAAACTTTATTTGATACGTTTGCAACTTATTACCAGTTCGTTTTGTCAAGTCATGTGACAGACACCTGATTACATATAGTTGCACATACAATTAGTTGCCCAGAACCACTGTCCACTGATGCTATTCATTTCTACAAAACGAACTAGCACATATCCACCAATGAATTAGGATATTATATTCTATACTGGATAGCTTCACTTTTTCCAACAATTAGTTAGAAACGCAAAAAAAATTATGGGAATGAGTGGAGATAGTAGGTTTAGATATAGTGGGAGATAAACACAATTGAGGTACTTTCTTTTTTGCCTATTTCCTTGGAGACCAAGACAAGTGTAGCCCAGAATAGGTGGGAGTGGGGGCTGACAAGTGGGTGGGAGATGGCAGGGTGACCCATGAAATATGGGGTGTTTGCACCTAAAACAGACCAGAAAAAAATGGTGTCCAAAATGGACATCCAAAATGGATAGCAGACTGGCCCCAAAACAAGTGGGAGATTGAAGGCCATGATCCCTTAATAAAGACACCAGGGCTGGTAACCTGGCCTGACAGAAGAATTACCTGGCTAGGCTTCGTGAACCCCTGGTACCCTGAAGGAACACCTGTAATTGGGAAGTCGGCCAGGCGTGACGGCGAAGCATATCTACTGACGGGGCTGTAAACAAAGGAACAAGAAGATGCAGTTGAACAGAAACTGCACTTTTGTTTAATGCAGTTACTTTTAGTATGCTGCAGTTTTCGGCGGCAGAAGAATTGTATGGCTTTTGGTTATAATAATAATAGTAACTTCTTTTGCGCCAATATCCTCGAAAATCAAGCTCAGTGGCGCGACAAAACCAGGGGATTAATCAATCTCATAATCGAAAGCAATGCGTGAGTCGTCAACGGATGGATGAAGAAGCTAGGAGGCTAAGGAGGATAGGCAGCATTAAAGAGATAGGTTTTTAGATGCCGGCGGAATGAAACTATATTACCTTATAGAACTATATTACCATATATTATCATAACATCTTATTATAATATGAAAGCTGTGTGTGGGACCAATCATTGAGAGGACATTGCATTTCAGGTGTCAGCTTGTAATGAACTTGTAAGAAGTAGATGTCACATCTGAGATGAAAAGCATCTAGAAAGAAACATGTCACAATATCATACACGTCGTATTAGTTCTATAAATCATACAGAAAGCTTACAAGACATTTGAGATGCAAAAATGTGTCAAAATGTGATGACGCATGACACAGGCCAGCAGACGGCAGTGCACATTTACAGTCCTCAGAAGACACATGATTGACAAGCAGTTGATATGAGAAATAGCTACTCATATTTGTATAATATTTAAGTGGAATGTTTCATCTTCTGTCAAAACTGAGCTTTGAATCCAGTGTGACATTGGTAGAAATTAAATTGTAATTGTTGATGAATCACCAGACAATCTTGTTGGCTTTGGAGATCCTTGTCACAGTGTCAGGTGTTAAAATGGGGTGTATGCTTATTAGGGCAAGTGCGCTTCATAGATTGAATATGGAACCTCTGTGAAATTGATTCAAGTTTTATATAAATTACTTTATTACTACGTACAATGGGTGAGTGTTAGCAGGACAGTGAAAAGACGATGTGTACCTGAAGAAGTGTTGGAAGTAACAGAGGGTACTCACATAATGTGCTGAGCGTGTAAGACAGGTGATATCAGAAGGTACTCACATAGTGTGCTGAGCATGTAAGACAGGTGATATCACAGGTACTCAGTCTACTCACATAGTGTGCTGAGCTTGTAAGACAGGTGATATCAGAAGGTACTCAGTCTACTCACATAGTGTGTTGAGCGTGTAAGACAGGTGATATCAGAAGGTACTCACATAGTGTGTTGAGTGTGTAAGACAGGTGATATCAGAAGGTACTCACATAGTGTGTTGAGCGTGTAAGACAGGTGATATCAGAAGGTACTCACTTAGTGTGTTGAGCATGTAAGACAGGTGATATCAGAAGGTACTCACTTAGTGTGTTGAGCATGTAAGACAGGTGATATCAGAAGGTACTCACATAGTGTGTTGAGTGTTTAAGATAGGTGATATCAGAAGGTACTCACATAGTGTGTTGAGCGTGTAAGACAGGTGATATCAGAAGGTACTCACATAGTGTGTTGAGTGTTTAAGATAGGTGATATCAGAAGGTACTCACATAGTGTGTTGAGCGTGTAAGACAGGTGATATCAGAAGGTACTCACATAGTGTGTTGAGTGTTTAAGATAGGTGATATCAGAAGGTACTCACATAGTGTGTTGAGCGTGTAAGACAGGTGATATCAGAAGGTACTCACATAGTGTGTTGAGCGTGTAAGACAGGTGATATCAGAAGGTACTCACATAGTGTGTTGAGCGTGTAAGACAGGTGATATCAGAAGGTACTCACATAGTGTGTTGAGCATGTAAGACAGGTGATATCAGAAGGTACTCACATAGTGTGTTGAGCGTGTAAGACAGGTGATATCAGAAGGTACTCACATAGTGTGTTGAGCATGTAAGACAGGTGATATCAGAAGGTACTCACATAGTGTGTTGAGCGTGTAAGACAGGTGATATCAGAAGGTACTCACATAGTGTGTTGAGCATGTAAGACAGGTGATATCAGAAGGTACTCACATAGTGTGTTGAGCGTGTAAGACAGGTGATATCAGAAGGTACTCACATATTGTGTTGAGCGTGTAAGACAGGTGATATCAGAAGGTACTCACATAGTGTGTTGAGCGTGTAAGACAGGAGATATCAGAAGGTACTCACATAGTGTGTTGAGCGTGTAAGACAGGTGATATCCTGCGAAACTCTTCCACAATTTCCCTTATCACTTTACCAAGGTCTGAATGAACCATGAACTACAAACCATTCACAGCAAATAGTTCATACTCTGTCCCACTTGAAAACAGGTTTTGGGCAACTAGGCATACACAGTTTATTAAAACAATGCACACATCTGCAGAAATCATCAACTATTTACTTTGAGTACTAACCTGCAAAGTTTGAATACTTTATGTTATGATATATATATAGGTAGGTTATTCATCTCCATTTCTTCTCATTTTTAATTTGGTCAGAAAAAAATTAATCTAATGTTACTTAATAGTAATATTCCCAATGATTTCAGCAAAAGTAAGCAACATAATTGCGCATATAAAGTAGAATATCATCATAAATAAAACTTAAATGAATATACTTATACAGCACCAAATCACATTACAAATATTCAATATGCTTTGCTTTAAAAATAATAAATTAACTAATTAGATAAACAAAAAAAAACATTATCTTTAAATTATCATCATACCATAAAGAAACCTATAAAAATCTGCTTAATACCAGTCCAAAGTAATCAATAGTATATTAATTTCACTCAGAATTTTGATAAGTTGACAAGTAACATCTGTCTAGATACTTGCTGGAGCACATTAACATACAGTAACATCCCGTGAAAGAAACATACATTGTTGACTCCTGGACATCCCGTGACATGCATGTGGTCGTTGACCCAGGGGTGGGTGAGAGGGGGTGTCACTGTCACCGTCGGCTTCTCCTGAGGAAAGTCCGGGGGTAATGTTCTGCAAACAGCAACAAACAGTATTCTAATATTAACAGGACCGAAGAAGATTGTCTTCCAGAGCAGATCAATGCATTACACATTTGCAAGTCAATGGGAAATGCAATAGGTTATTAAGTCCAATTTGATTTGTTCCAGCCTTTCATTTATAGTCAATAAAACATGTCTTGTTATTAGATATCCTAAAACAATTCCACGCACACAACGACTACAATAATAAATTAGTAACAATTACGAAGTAGAGGGAATCAAACAATCTGTGTCCAACATACTACAGACTATAGAGTGTACTTACATGTGCAGTGAAATGGTTGTTGCATTGATTGTACATTTGACCAAGTATTCAACATCTCTCTGTATTTCTGAAACACTACAAGCAATGCTCATGATGCAATAACAACAGCAGTAGCCACTAGCTGTTAGTTTAATATATCATTGGTGCTCAGCTTTGGCCAGTTTTGGACTTGTAAAATAGGCAGAGTTTGGGAGATTTATGCTACTGCAGTTAGTAAACAAATAACTGTACACAATTAATGACAAATTCACTCAACGCCAACGGTTTACTTACAAGTGCAACATGTCATTATTAATGTCATTTATGAATATGATGGAAAGTAATTAAGTCTTTTTTAAGACACGTATGTAACTGTAACTGTAAGTAGCTAGAATGCCTAGATATAATTTCTAAGAGACTAAGTCTAAGAGTAAGTCTGTAAGAGCTAATAAAACGGTTCTCGATCATTCATTTGGGTTGCTTAATAAAATGTGACACTATTAGCAAAGCACATCTGTGGACAGTGACAATCGTATATAGAATCGCATGACACACAATTCGGGTAATGACTCACGTCATAAGATGTCAATAATGTACGAGTCAAACGGTTTCCACTACAGACCTGTCAGAAGTTCTGTCAGTCGCTGTCACATCTTTCGTTTTACTCACTTTTGGTTAAATATTTTCAATTGCTGAATTTGAGCTTCCCTCTGGGCTTGTAAAGCAGTTGGCGGCGGAAGATTACTTTCCGCTGAACGTCCTGACATCCATGAAAACATATTTTAAAAACACATTAATCAGTAAAAAGGAAATATACCCCAACAGTTTATAGACACAGTGACGATCTAAAACAGGAAATGTGCTGAACGTAATCGATCCTTGTGCATGTGACGTCATACAATTTTGCGTACATTCGAGCAATGTCCCGGAAGCCAAATCAGCAAGTGCTTCTTGCCCGCAAGAAAAGGCGTTTTATGTTTTATAAATTCGTAGAATTGATCGTGTAATCAGGTAACTAGCGTCGTTACATATACGTAGCGGTAGTTAAATATGACACTTATTACTTGACATTTGAACGAGGGTTGATGACAAAGAATCTGATTGAAATGTACTTCAAATTCTAAACAAGAAGGCAAGAACAAGGGACTGAACCGTGAACGACGGTCTCGGGTCTGGTGTGAAGCCTAATAATATTCCTAGGCGAAGCCGGGTACCACAAACATTGTTCTGCAGTTGCGTAAAATTCGAACCCACCTCAATTTTGGTGTTATGACAGTCTTTGCCTACATTTGATACCTCATTTCGTTATTTCAATGGCCTCCGTAATTCAATCATTCAACATCATCCCACCCACGGCCACACATGTTGTTTAAAAAACAAATGCCCATGGCCTTCGTTTATAGATAATGCGTATTAGTGCACTTTTTAGACCGAAAAGACAATTCAGTCGGCAACTCTGCAAGACAAACTCGCTAATGTTCATTCCAAATGCACAATGCTGTAATGCATGGCTGCTGTACTTGAGTTGCAGCTGGCACAGATCTGACTGCTATTTGGGTCTCCAAATATGTCTAAGGCGCAATATTTGTAAAATATAAATATACCTAAGAATATTAATGATTGAATTAACGCAATGAAGTATAAAAAGTAGACACTTGTACAGACATAACAGCAAAATTGAGGTGAGTCCGGATTCTACACAAATGCCAACCGTTCTTGTTATTGTTGAAGTGAATTTTTTTTAATAGAACTGAATACCCTTCAATACATTTGTTGAATCTGGATCCATCTCAATTTCATCACCATCATGTTACTGTTGTTATGGGAATTTTAGGCAAGTGCTTATTGTTTTCCAAGTCTGAACTGTTGCTGTGTAACTGAATTTTGTTTCCAATCTTGAGAGTGTATTTTGGTCATTTTTTTATGGGAGGATGAACCAGTCTTTAGCCCACTGTTTGTTGAGTATCTTACAGTAATTTAAAGCAGGGCCATTATAATTACTTTTGCATAGATTTGATTGTCTCAGTGCATTAGTTCCGTCATTCAGCATAAACCCCGAGGGCTCCATATTTAAGTTATGAAAAAACATTGCATCTTGGCGCCTTTTTAAAGCCCAAAGAGAGGCTCAACTTGCACTAGTCCGTGCTAAATCAGCATCAGTGGGAGATATGGCAGTGTTTGTTGTGCGCAGTAAGTTGATGCAAATCAGGTCACTCTCTGATCCTCAGACATGCGCTGAGACACAATGTTTCCATGTAAATATGCATGAGATGACCGTGTGTAACGGAACTAATGTACTGAGGTATCAAATTTATGTAATAACATAGTTGCAATGACTGATCCAGATTCAACAACAGTGCCCTACTTAGTTACTTACACCCACCGTCCCTCCTGGGGCATGGGCCGTCAACAACAGTCGCCACAGTTTCTGGAGGTCACTTCGCCACCTGTTTGTGGATGACCTCTTGTGCGCCTCCGTTGTTTGCTCCAGCCAGAGCTGGTCTGAACATTGCGAGTGGATGCTGGTTTCTGGAGAAAACTAGTATCAACTATTACCCTGAAATGGGTCACGCCTTCTTTTAAACACAGTGTATCTTATAATTAAGTCCAG
Source organism: Oasisia sp. SBJ-2009 (assembly GCA_964017155.1). Taxonomy (NCBI): domain Eukaryota; kingdom Metazoa; phylum Annelida; class Polychaeta; order Sabellida; family Siboglinidae; genus Oasisia; species Oasisia sp. SBJ-2009. The sequence continues at coordinate 50,913,535 of OZ024860.1, read as the reverse complement.
ACACAAGTCGTCATTAAAGTTGTTGTTTCTGGTTCCAGACACACCTGAGGACGTCACCAGCAGTGACTCGCCATGCCGGGGGCAACGTCCGTGCCCGAGTACGGGATCCAGGACATCTGGTGTTCCAACATGGAGCAGGAGTTCAAGAAGATACGACACATCGTCCTCAAGTACCCATATGTCGCTATGGTATGTACAACATATTGTCCTCAAGTACCCATATGTCGCTATGGTATGTACAACATATTGTCCTCAAGTACCCATATGTCGCTATGGTACGTACAACATGTTGTCCTCAAGTACCCATATGTCGCCATGGTATGTACAACATATTGTCCTCAAGTACCCATATGTAGCCATGGTACGTACAACATATTGTCCTCAAGTACCCATATGTCGCTATGGTATGTACAACACCCCACGTCCTCAAGTACCCATATGTCGCTATAGTATGTACAACATATTGTCCTCAAGTATCCATATGTCGCTATGGTATGTACAACATATTGTCCTCAAGTACCCATATGTCGCCATGGTACGTACAACATATTGTCCTCAAGTACCCATATGTCGCCGTGGTACGTGGTTGTCCTCAAGTACCCATATGTCGCTATGGTACGTGGTTGTCCTCAAGTACCCATATGTCGCTATGGTACGTGGTTGTCCTCAAGTACCCATATGTCGCTATGGTACATGGTTCAGGCTGATGCTTATGGAGTGTGAAATGTGAATTCACAACAAAGCCTCCACAAATGATGCTCACAATTCAGAATGGACAAACCACCGTCAGACCAAACTCTCACCTGAGAATTTTCCTACTTGACAATTTTTTTAACTTAGTGACCTCTCCACTTCAGTATGAATCAGTTTTCAATATCATTTTTTTGCCACTTCTGGGGTCAAATAACACAGTTTGATTTCCTACCTAACATTATGTGTCATCTTTTGAGTCCTCCCTACTATTCCCCTGTATTTTTATTTGCACAATTTTAATAAAGCCATGCTTTCGTTTTTTAATGATAATAATAATAATAAAATACTTATATAGTGCCCGATACAAATTGCAATAAATAAAAAAAAAACACTAAAACGATGCATAAAATATACCTAAAATACAGTCTCTAAAAATGTTCAGATAAAATTATTGATAAATAGAAAAACAAATTAAAAGTAAAGTAAAAGTACTTTACATATAGTTAAATGCAATCAAATGAAACACAAAATCAATTGATAAAAAGTTAAGTGTCCTCATCAGTTAAATAACAAAAAAGCTTGCTTGAAGAGATGGGTCTTGAAAAGAGTACTTAAAACCTTTGCACTGTTGCGGCTGTCCCGAGTGTAGGAGGTAGACTGTTCCACAGAACTGCCGAGCAGACCGCGAAACGGTGATCACATTGTGTGACAGTTTGTGAGTCCAGTACAAACAAGAGGGGAGGCTGCGAGACAGATCCTAGAGTTGTGTTTATGTGTCCGTAGCTGATTAACTCAGTAGTAGTCCGGAGCTAGCCCATTCAATGCACAGTAGGTAAATAGGTCGGTCTGGATGAACTGGAGCCAGTGTAACCGCTGCAATCCAGGTGTGATATGATCGTATATCCTCGTACACGTAATATACAAGCGACACAATTCTGCACTCTTTGCAGGCGTTGCATCGTGTTGTTTGGTAGGCCATAGAGAGTGGGTTGTCATAGTCTAAGCAGGATTCACTAGTGCAAGAAGAAGTATTTCACACGATTCATTTGTCAGATGTGGGCAAATTCGCCCAACGTTTCTAATCTACCTTCACAATGTTAGCAATCTGCAGCTCATCCTCAAATATCACACCCTGACTGCACATACACGATGAAGATTGAATTTGATGGCTGGCTACTGTAATGTACAACTCAGCAAGCTGTTGTGATTTTTTGCCAAGGAAAAAATTTATTATTATTATTATTATTACAAGCATTTATAAAGCGCCATATCTCCGGGACCAGCCCGTTCATAGGCGCGTACACACATTACAGTAAAATGTACATAGAATCATACGAAATATATCTAAAAATGTATAGCATGGTATATAATTATCACCTCAGATTTCTCCATGTTAACTTGTTCTTTTGTCAGCCAGGCTGCCACTTCAGCAAAATACAATTCTACCCCAGCAGGTGGCGCCACAAGTGATTAATCTCAATCAACAGTCAGGTATATCTGAAGGTCGTCAGCATAACAGTGATTGTTCATGCCATGTCTAGCAACAATTCCTCCAATCGGCTTTGTACATAGAGTATAAGATAGACCCTAGCACCAACCCCTGTGGGACGCCACATGCCAAGAGTGAACCACCCGACTCGACACTTCCCACTACCACCATCTGATTCCACTCACTGATGTAAGATCTCAACCACGTATGCACCTTATTGGTGATACCAAATGACTGTTCAAGCCGAGTCATCAACAACTCATGAACGACTGGGTCGAACGTGGCCTGAATTAGTCTTTTCTTCTGAATGCCTGACAAACAATCCTGTTGAAAAAAAAATTCATGGACAAAAGCACAATGAATAAAGTCCATATTGGATACAGCCTTTCAGGCAAACTTCACTGGCCAAAGCTTTTACCTGGCAATTGAGCAGCAAATATGTGACAACCTATGAAACAAAACCTGTGCAAACGGTCACTAATATTCTGTAGAGGACTTGAACAAATTATATTATTGTTTCATCTGCTTGAATATGTGTGTGTTTTACTCTATAGTTGTTATTTTAAAATAAGAGACAAAAGAACATTGTGACAGGAAAAACTATTATGAACAAATTAACCAGTTTTGGGTAATGTCAGTGGCATTGTGCTTATGGAAATGATGTCATTGTGCTTATGTATTCTCATTTACTTGTATATCGAGCATACCTGAAGCATGCCAATATTGTCATTTTAATGGTATGCAATGTTATGTATTTAAAATATAATATATAAATTTACCATTTTTCCAGCAGTTATTGTACTGTCTGTGATTTTAAAATAAATAATAGTCAGTTTCTTCAATGTTGTAACTACGGCTACATTGATTACAGGACACAGAGTTCCCCGGTGTCGTTGCACGGCCAATTGGAGAGTTTCGTAGTACGACAGACTTTCAGTACCAACTACTGCGCTGTAACGTCGACCTGTTGAAGATCATCCAGATTGGTTTCACTTTCTCTGATGAGAATGGGAAACTGGCACGCCCCGTGTCCACCTGGCAGTTCAACTTTCGCTTCAGTCTAGGGTAAGAATATGTATCATAATGATCACCTTGGCTAAATGTATCAGGTTAAGTAGACCCTCAGTTAACATTCCAAATGAAATTTGTCCAAGTGAGAAATCAACAACAACATGACTACGTAATAACACCTGCTCAATGTCATTCAGAAAGCTGTGTTGTTTGATTGCAATGTGCTCTAGCGCAGTGAGTAAACATTGCACTCTCAACTGAGAGAACCCAGGTTCGAATCCTGCAGTTGGGTGAATTCACTCAGACGTATGAACAATCCATAGACAGTGGTGGATATTTGTGTTTGAGTAGTCTTCACACATTAATTGCTGCCAGGCTGGATGTTTCCCAGAGAAGCTAAGATAGTATTCGATTGAACATGTAAAGGGCTTTGATCAGTTATAATATCTAGATATGGCACTACACTGTACATTGTTGTTTTTGCCGGCGTCTTTCGAGACTAACAATTATTTGTACCACCTGTGACATGATAACCCAAGCTATTACTAATATTATTTATAAATCCTAGTTTATGATTACTGGACATCATTTTAGTTTCTGTCACTCTGTTCAAAGAAGTCAACTTGGTATGTTCAGCATGGATTGCATTGTGAAAAATATATTAGATGTCTCATTTTGCTTGTGAAACGATTGAGTGTTTCTAATAGTGAATACGTCTGTTGCAGGAATGACATGTATGCACAGGACTCCATCAACATGCTCACAAAATGTGGCATTCAGTTTCATCGACATGAGGAGGACGGGATTGAGGTGAACGACTTCGCCGAGCTGCTGATGACTTCTGGGATTGTTCTCAGCGAAAACGTCAAGTGGATTTCATTCCATAGGTTAGCTTGGAGGTCTACAGTTGGCTGTTAGAGCTGTGTGACAGTAGTATTAATTGCCTGCCAGGTGCAACAACGATGGGAGTGGTGACTTATAAATATTATTTTATTTAATCTTCTTGAGATGTCACTAATTTGATCGGGTTATTTTAATGTTTCCATTAAAAAAGTTGCAGTTAATTATGTTGATGTGCTACACTGTTGTGCAGGGTCTAAATGGTGCGAGTGAGAACCAGGTGCTTTTGAGGTATCGGACGAAAAGTGTTTTTCATTTGCATATTATGACTCGGCAATTGTATACATCTGCATAAACTACTACTTCTCTATATATATTTATGTGAATAGTCAGTATTCCGGGTTCTATGCAGTATTTGTGGACTTACTGTCACTTACTTCCTTTTGTCATTTTATTATGCGCAATGACTGGATATTTTGTTGTAAAACACGTAATGCCATTGAACATTTCACTTACCTCATTTTATCAATGTAAAATGCCATTCCGTTGTCACTTGCCCCTTCTGCCTTGTCATTTCTAGCGACTAACCACTAAACGTGTGACATGGTGGAACATGGTCCAGAATGTGTGATTGTGATGTTAACTCAATTGTGCTAAATATGTCATTTGCACTCTTGCCAAGTTTTTTATTTGAACTGTCTGTTTTTTATTTTATAATCTGTTAAAAATTGTATAATTATATCTTGGTGCCAATTTTGCTCAAATAGTTCTTTCCTGATAACAACAGTTTTTGTGACATTTGCTGTGTAAGACCACAGTAATTAGCCGTGTGATGAGAGATGATGGCGTCATTTGCAGTGGTTATGACTTTGGCTACATGCTCAAGCTACTGACGTGTGTGAGACTGCCACCAGAGGAGCAGGACTTCTTCGAGCTGCTCAAGATCTTCTTCCCCAACATCTACGACGTCAAGTACCTCATGAAGAGTTGCAAGAACCTAAAGGGGGGCCTACAGGAGGTCGCGGACCAGCTGGAGGTCAGTGCCACTGCCAGAAGGTCACTGAGTGACCTTGATTACTGGCAGCACTTTATCACCCCACCTCCGTGGCACTTTATCACCCCACCTCCGTAGCACTTTATCACCCCACCTCTGTAGCACTTTATCACCCCACCTCTGTAGCACTTTATCACCCCACCTCAGTAGCACTTTATCACCCCACCTCAGTAGCACTTTATCACCCCACCTCCGTAGCACTTTATCACCCCACCTCTGTAGCACTTTATCACCCCACCTCAGTAGCACTTTATCACCCACCTCTGTAGCACTTTATCACCCCACCTCTGTGGCACTTTATCACCCAGCTCTGTAGCACTTTATCACCCCACCTCTGTAGCACTTTATCACCCCACCTCTGTGGCACTTTATCACCCACCTCTGTGGCACTTTATCACCCCACCTCAGTAGCACTTTATCACCCACCTCTGTAGCACTTTATCACCCACCTCTGTGGCACTTTATCACCCCACCTCAGTAGCACTTTATCACCCCACCTCAGTAGCACTTTATCACCCCACCTCTGTAGCACTTTATCACCCACCTCTGTGGCACTTTATCACCCCACCTCAGTAACACTTTATCACCCCACCTCAGTAACACTTTATCACCCCACCTCTGTGGCACTTTAACACCCCACCTCAGTAGCACTTTATCACCCCACCTCTGTAGCACTTTATCACCCCACCTCAGTAACACTTTATCACCCCACCTCTGTAGCACTTTATCACCCCACCTATGTAGCACTTTATCACCCCACCTCTGTGGCACTTTATCACCCCACCTCTGTGGCACTTTATCACCCCACCTCAGTAGCACTTTATCACCCCACCTCAGTAACACTTTATCACCCCACCTCTGTAGCACTTTATCACCCCACCTCAGTAACACTTTATCACCCCACCTCTGTGGCACTTTATCACCCCACCTCAGTAGCACTTTATCACCCCACCTCAGTAACACTTTATCACCCCACCTCTGTAGCACTTTATCACCCCACCTCAGTAGCACTTTATCACCCCACCTCTGTAGCACTTTATCACCCCACCTCTGTAGCACTTTATCACCCCACCTCTGTAGCACTTTATCACCCCACCTCTGTGGCACTTTATCACCCCACCTCAGTAACACTTTATCACCCCACCTCTGTGGCACTTTATCACCCCACCTCTGTAGCACTTTATCACCCCAGCTCTGTAGCACTTTATCACCCCACCTCTGTGGCACTTTATCACCCCACCTCTGTAGCACTTTATCACCCCACCTCTGTAGCACTTTATCACCCCACCTCTGTGGCACTTTATCACCCCACCTCAGTAACACTATATCACCCCACCTCTGTGGCACTTTATCACCCCACCTCAGTAGCACTTTATCACCCCACCTCTGTAGCACTTTATCACCCCACCTCAGTAGCACTTTATCACCCCACCTCAGTAACACTTTATCACCCCACCTCAGTAACACTTTATCACCCCACCTCTGTGGCACTTTATCACCCCACCTCAGTAGCACTTTATCACCCCACCTCTGTAGCACTTTATCACCCCACCTCAGTAACACTTTATCACCCCACCTCTGTAGCACTTTATCACCCCACCTCAGTAGCACTTTATCACCCCACCTCTGTGGCACTTTATCACCCCACCTCTGTGGCACTTTATCACCCCACCTCAGTAGCACTTTATCACCCCACCTCTGTAGCACTTTATCACCCCACCTCTGTAGCACTTTATCACCCCACCTCTGTGGCACTTTATCACCCCACCTCTGTAGCACTTTATCACCCCACCTCTGTAGCACTTTATCACCCCACCTCTGTAGCACTTTATCACCCCACCTCTGTAGCACTTTATCACCCCACCTCTGTGGCACTTTATCACCCCACCTCAGTAGCACTTTATCACCCCACCTCAGTAGCACTTTATCACCCCACCTCTGTAGCACTTTATCACCCCACCTCTGTAGCACTTTATCACCCCACCTCAGTAGCACTTTATCACCCCACCTCCGTAGCACTTTATCACCCCACCTCCGTAGCACTTTATCACCCCACCTCAGTAGCACTTTATCACCCCACCTCAGTAGCACTTTATCACCCAGCTCTGTAGCACTTTATCACCCCACCTCTGTAGCACTTTATCACCCCACCTCTGTAGCACTTTATCACCCCACCTCTGTGGCACTTTATCACCCCACCTCTGTGGCACTTTATCACCCCACCTCTGTGGCACTTTATCACCCCACCTCTGTAGCACTTGATCACCCCACCTCTGTAGCACTTTATCACCCCACCTCAGTAGCACTTTATCACCCCACCTCTGTGGCACTTTATCACCCCACCTCTGTAGCACTTTATCACCCCACCTCTGTGGCACTTTATCACCCCACCTCTGTAGCACTTTATCACCCCACCTCTGTGGCACTTTATCACCCCACCTCTGTAGCACTTTATCACCCCACCTCTGTGGCACTTTATCACCCCACCTCTGTAGCACTTTATCACCCCACCTCTGTGGCACTTTATCACCCCACCTCAGTAGCACTTTATCACCCCACCTCTGTGGCACTTTATCACCCCACCTCAGTAGCACTTTATCACCCCACCTCTGTAGCACTTTATCACCCCACCTCTGTAGCACTTTATCACCCCACCTCTGTGGCACTTTATCACCCCACCTCTGTAGCACTTTATCACCCCACCTCTGTAGCACTTTATCACCCCACCTCTGTGGCACTTTATCACCCCACCTCTGTGGCACTTTATCACCCCACCTCTGTAGCACTTTATCACCCCACCTCTGTAGCACTTTATCACCCCACCTCTGTAGCACTTTATCACCCCACCTCTGTGGCACTTTATCACCCCACCTCTGTAGCACTTTATCACCCCACCTCTGTAGCACTTTATCACCCCACCTCTGTAGCACTTTATCACCCCACCTCTGTGGCACTTTATCACCCCACCTCTGTGGCACTTTATCACCCCACCTCAGTAGCACTTTATCACCCACCTCTGTAGCACTTTATCACCCCACCTCTGTAGCACTTTATCACCCCACCTCTGTGGCACTTTATCACCCCACCTCTGTAGCACTTTATCACCCACCTCTGTGGCACTTTATCACCCCACCTCAGTAGCACTTTATCACCCAGCTCTGTAGCACTTTATCACCCCACCTCAGTAGCACTTTATCACCCCACCTCTGTGGCACTTTATCACCCCACCTCAGTAGCACTTTATCACCCCACCTCAGTAGCACTTTATCACCCCACCTCTGTGGCACTTTATCACCCCACCTCAGTAGCACTTTATCGCCCAGCTCTGTAGCACTTTATCACCCCACCTCAGTAGCACTTTATCACCCCACCTCTGTAGCACTTTATCACCCCACCTCTGTGGCACTTTATCACCCCACCTCTGTGGCACTTTATCACCCCACCTCTGTGGCACTTTATCACCCCACCTCAGTAGCACTTTATCACCCAGCTCTGTAGCACTTTATCACCCCACCTCAGTAGCACTTTATCACCCCACCTCTGTGGCACTTTATCACCCCACCTCAGTAGCACTTTATCACCCCACCTCAGTAGCACTTTATCACCCCACCTCTGTGGCACTTTATCACCCCACCTCAGTAGCACTTTATCACCCAGCTCTGTAGCACTTTATCACCCCACCTCAGTAGCACTTTATCACCCCACCTCTGTAGCACTTTATCACCCCACCTCTGTGGCACTTTATCACCCCACCTCTGTGGCACTTTATCACCCCACCTCAGTAGCACTTTATCACCCCACCTCTGTAGCACTTTATCACCCCACCTCAGTAGCACTTTATCACCCCACCTCTGTGGCACTTTATCACCCCACCTCTGTGGCACTTTATCACCCCACCTCAGTAGCACTTTATCACCCCACCTCTGTAGCACTTTATCACCCCACCTCTGTGGCACTTTATCACCCCACCTCTGTAGCACTTTATCACCCCACCTCTGTAGCACTTTATCACCCCACCTCTGTAGCACTTTATCACCCCACCTCTGTAGCACTTTATCACCCCACCTCTGTGGCACTTTATCACCCCACCTCAGTAGCACTTTATCACCCCACCTCAGTAGCACTTTATCACCCCACCTCTGTAGCACTTTATTACCCCACCTCTGTAGCACTTTATCACCCCACCTCAGTAGCACTTTATCACCCCACCTCCGTAGCACTTTATCACCCCACCTCCGTAGCACTTTATCACCCCACCTCAGTAGCACTTTATCACCCCACCTCAGTAGCACTTTATCACCCAGCTCTGTAGCACTTTATCACCCCACCTCTGTAGCACTTTATCACCCCACCTCTGTAGCACTTTATCACCCCACCTCTGTGGCACTTTATCACCCCACCTCTGTGGCACTTTATCACCCCACCTCTGTGGCACTTTATCACCCCACCTCTGTAGCACTTGATCACCCCACCTCTGTAGCACTTTATCACCCCACCTCAGTAGCACTTTATCACCCCACCTCTGTGGCACTTTATCACCCCACCTCTGTAGCACTTTATCACCCCACCTCTGTGGCACTTTATCACCCCACCTCTGTAGCACTTTATCACCCCACCTCTGTAGCACTTTATCACCCCACCTCTGTAGCACTTTATCACCCCACCTCTGTGGCACTTTATCACCCCACCTCTGTAGCACTTTATCACCCCACCTCTGTGGCACTTTATCACCCCACCTCTGTGGCACTTTATCACCCCACCTCAGTAGCACTTTATCACCCCACCTCTGTGGCACTTTATCACCCCACCTCAGTAGCACTTTATCACCCCACCTCTGTAGCACTTTATCACCCCACCTCTGTAGCACTTTATCACCCCACCTCTGTGGCACTTTATCACCCCACCTCTGTAGCACTTTATCACCCCACCTCTGTAGCACTTTATCACCCCACCTCTGTGGCACTTTATCACCCCACCTCTGTGGCACTTTATCACCCCACCTCTGTAGCACTTTATCACCCCACCTCTGTAGCACTTTATCACCCCACCTCTGTAGCACTTTATCACCCCACCTCTGTGGCACTTTATCACCCCACCTCTGTAGCACTTTATCACCCCACCTCTGTAGCACTTTATCACCCCACCTCTGTAGCACTTTATCACCCCACCTCTGTGGCACTTTATCAGCCCACCTCTGTGGCACTTTATCACCCCACCTCAGTAGCACTTTATCACCCACCTCTGTAGCACTTTATCACCCCACCTCTGTAGCACTTTATCACCCCACCTCTGTGGCACTTTATCACCCCACCTCTGTAGCACTTTATCACCCACCTCTGTGGCACTTTATCACCCCACCTCAGTAGCACTTTATCACCCAGCTCTGTAGCACTTTATCACCCCACCTCAGTAGCACTTTATCACCCCACCTCTGTGGCACTTTATCACCCCACCTCAGTAGCACTTTATCACCCCACCTCAGTAGCACTTTATCACCCCACCTCTGTGGCACTTTATCACCCCACCTCAGTAGCACTTTATCACCCAGCTCTGTAGCACTTTATCACCCCACCTCAGTAGCACTTTATCACCCCACCTCTGTAGCACTTTATCACCCCACCTCTGTGGCACTTTATCACCCCACCTCTGTGGCACTTTATCACCCCACCTCTGTGGCACTTTATCACCCCACCTCAGTAGCACTTTATCACCCAGCTCTGTAGCACTTTATCACCCCACCTCAGTAGCACTTTATCACCCCACCTCTGTGGCACTTTATCACCCCACCTCAGTAGCACTTTATCACCCCACCTCAGTAGCACTTTATCACCCCACCTCTGTGGCACTTTATCACCCCACCTCAGTAGCACTTTATCACCCAGCTCTGTAGCACTTTATCACCCCACCTCAGTAGCACTTTATCACCCCACCTCTGTAGCACTTTATCACCCCACCTCTGTGGCACTTTATCACCCCACCTCTGTGGCACTTTATCACCCCACCTCAGTAGCACTTTATCACCCCACCTCTGTAGCACTTTATCACCCCACCTCTGTAGCACTTTATCACCCCACCTCTGTGGCACTTTATCACCCCACCTCTGTAGCACTTTATCACCCCACCTCTGTAGCACTTTATCACCCCACCTCAGTAGCACTTTATCACCCCACCTCTGTAGCACTTTATCACCCCACCTCTGTGGCACTTTATCACCCACCTCTGTGGCACTTTATCACCCCACCTCAGTAACACTTTATCACCCCACCTCTGTGGCACTTTATCACCCCACCTCAGTAGCACTTTATCACCCCACCTCTGTGGCACTTTATCACCCCACCTCAGTAGCACTTTATCACCCAGCTCTGTAGCACTTTATCACCCCACCTCAGTAGCACTTTATCACCCCACCTCTGTGGCACTTTATCACCCCACCTCAGTAGCACTTTATCACCCAGCTCTGTAGCACTTTATCACCCCACCTCTGTAGCACTTTATCACCCCACCTCTGTGGCACTTTATCACCCCACCTCTGTAGCACTTTATCACCCCACCTCTGTAGCACTTTATCACCCCACCTCTGTAGCACTTTATCACCCCACCTCTGTGGCACTTTATCACCCCACCTCTGTAGCACTTTATCACCCCACCTCTGTGGCACTTTATCACCCCACCTCTGTAGCACTTTATCACCCCACCTCAGTAGCACTTTATCACCCCACCTCTGTGGCACTTTATCACCCCACCTCAGTAGCACTTTATCACCCAGCTCTGTAGCACTTTATCACCCCACCTCAGTAGCACTTTATCACCCCACCTCTGTGGCACTTTATCACCCCACCTCTGTAGCACTTTATCACCCCACCTCTGTGGCACTTTATCACCCCACCTCTGTAGCACTTTATCACCCCACCTCTGTAGCACTTTATCACCCCACCTCTGTAGCACTTTATCACCCCACCTCCGTAGCACTTTATCACCCCATCTCTGTGGCACTTTATCACCCCACCTCCGTAGCACTTTATCACCCCACCTCTGTAGCACTTTATCACCCCACCTCCGTAGCACTTTATCACCCAGCTCTGTGGCACGGAATGTTGTCCGTGCAACTAGGAAAAACAATTTTAAATGAAAAACCTTATATTGGAAAAATCTGCTTAGAGTAAAGTTAACAATTTCAGGCATCAGTTAAGTATTTATATGACAGGTTAAAACTATTTATATCAGTAATTTTTTTTAATTACTTTTGTATTATAGAAAAATAGTAAGTCATTAGTTTGCTCTTACAAACACTGTCTGACACTGTTACAAGTTTACAACTGTGCATACTTTGGGTAGGGTGTTCCATAAGTTCAGTGCCACAAGAACATTATAACAAGAAGGAGTAGACTGGCAGGTTTCATGCTGAATGGTCCGAGTGCATCAACCACTGTTGTGATTCAGATAAAGCGAGTTGGGCCCCAGCACCAGGCTGGCAGTGACAGTCTCCTCACAGGCTGCACCTTCTTCAAGATGAGAGAGGTGAGTCATGTAGATGCCCTCAGTGAGGTGAGTCATGTAGATGCCCTCAGTGAGGTGAGTCATGTAGATGCCCTCGGTGAGGTGAGTCATGTAGATGCCCTCAGTGAGGTGAGTCATGTAGATGCCCTCAGTGAGGTGAGTCACGTAGATGCCTTCAGTGAGGTGAGTCATGTAGATGCCCTCGGTGAGGTGAGTCATGTAGATGCCCTCGGTGAGGTGAGTCATGTAGATGCCCTCAGTGAGGTGAGTCATGTAGATGCCCTCGGTGAGGTGAGTCATGTAGATGCCCTCAGTGAGGTGAGTCATGTAGATGCCCTCGGTGAGGTGAGTCATGTAGATGCCCTCAGTGAGGTGAGTCATGTAGATGCCCTCGGTGAGGTGAGTCATGTAGATGCCCTCAGTGAGGTGAGTCATGTAGATGCCCTCGGTGAGGTGAGTCACGTAGATGCCCTCAGTGAGGTGAGTCATGTAGATGCCCTCAGTGAGGTGAGTCATGTAGATGCCCTCGGTGAGGTGAGTCACGTAGATGCCCTCAGTGAGGTGAGTCATGTAGATGCCCTCAGTGAGGTGAGTCACGTAGATGCCCTCAGTGAGGTGAGTCACGTAGATGCCCTCAGTGAAGTGAGTCATGTAGATGCCCTCAGTGAGGTGAGTCATGTAGATGCCCTCAGTGAGGTGAGTCATGTAGATGCCCTCAGTGAGGTGAGACAGAATGATAGGCATCTTGTATCAACGTCTCAATGGAAAAATCTTAACTTGGAAACATCATAGAAATGTTGACATACAGAATGTTGACATACGGAATGTTATTATAGAGTGTTGACATACGGAATGTTATCAGAGTGTTGACATCCGGAATGTTATCATAGAGTGTTGACATACGGGATGTTACCATAGAGTGTTGACATACGGAATGTTACCATAGAGTGTTGACATACGGAATGTTATCATAGAGTGTTGACATACGGAATGTTATCATAGAGTGTAGACATACGGAATGTTACCATAGAGTGTTGACATACGGGATGTTATCATAGAGTGTTGACATACGGAATGTTACCATAGAGTGTTGACATACGGAATGTTATCATAGAGTGTTGACATACGGAATGTTATCATAGAGTGTTGACATACGGAATGTTATCATAGAGTGTTGACATACGGAATGTTATCATAGAGTGTTGACATACGGAATGTTATCACCAGATGTTTCCTTCTGCAGATGTTCTTTGAGGACAATATTGATGACCACAAGTACTGCGGCCACCTGTACGGCCTGGGGGTGCCATTCACACAGAACGGCAGCAGCACCGCCCCAGCCAACAACAGCAGCAGCAACACCAGCAGCACGACGACAACAACAACCAACTACGACAACCACGCGTACCCAGGCACAATCAACTCACACGCAACGAATAACGGCGATGTGACAACTGTCACCTCGAGTTGATTGTCCTGTCGTATCACTGGACCGTGTTTGTTACATCTCCTGGCACGAGGGACGTGTTCTCATCAGCTTGTAAAGCCACGAAAAACGTGTAGCTTTTTATATCTGTTCAAACCATCAGCCTTAGTATATTTGCCTGGATTGCGTAAGTTCTTCCACTCTCTGATGGAGACCGACTCAACAACAGCTCCCCCTGGAGGCACGCGTGGGAGTTAATGTCCTTGGTTGATCACTGCCTGGTTCTGTCCACGGAAGTGCAACGTAGGTTAGTACTACTTGAATTCACCAGGTGGTGCTAATCTGTCTTTGGGAAATGGTGGCCAACACACTATACCTAGAAATGTAATTCGATGGTTTTCGGGACTTGTCAAAGTTACGAGACGACCTGCATACACACACAGTTAATTTGGAGGCAGCATTTACGTTAAATGTGACTTGTCTTTGTTATCGTTTCATGGTTTCTGCGTTCTTCAGATCGAGTTCTTTGTGTTTGGAGACAGGGCAAAATGGGTGAGTTGTCATTGGGTCAAACAAATCAAAATACACGTGTACCTGTATGTATGTATGTATGTATACAGGCCAAGTATATTATATATACCAAGTCAAGTAGCAGTGTTAACATTGTCCTGCTACTTAGTCAATAGCAGCCATGTAAATGTTTGCAATGCAGTCTTGTTCTTGGCAACCGGATAGATCATTATAAAAAATGAGATACCTTTGCTGCACATATCAGTACTCGTACTATGTAGAAGATAATGTTCCAGAACCCTTGAGTGTGGACAGTAATACAGCAGTGTTATTTATAGGTGGTCCTGTATTCGCTCTTGAAACAGCATTCGTTTCTGTGTAGTTCTCATGTGGTGCTGTAAGACTGGACTGGGTGAACAAATAGAGTTCCAGATGTAAAGTTGTTTGTGCAGATGATATGGATTCCATATGTGACTTGTGTGTATCTGGTGACATGTTCACACTCCCAGCAACACAGCTAGTTGACATGAAGTGTAGCGTAATGTTGATGTAGAGATGCATCTTAGTTGTATTACAGTTGTAACTGCGTTGTAATTACGCTTGCTATGACATTTTATAAAAAAAACTTTGTGAAAACGTCTTTGTCTACGCTTTATTATGCACAGGTGAATTAAACTAAACAAGTCCTGGTTACAATTTGTAGTGGTCACCCTTACTCAGAAACACTGTTCATGATTCGATCACTGGAAATTCAGTCTTACTCAGTAAACACAGTTACTTGAGTGTGCCACTATTTCTTCCACGTTGTTCCGTCTGTCACGCCCAGCATGATGTTATAATGCAGAGGACTATTAAAGTCCTTCTCCACCAGCAGGTACGGCCGTCCCTTGATCACAAAGTTACCCCCCATCAACCCCATGCCCATATTTGAGGCTTTCTTTGACTGCACGTCCTTCGACGTGAACACGACCTTGTCCTTCGCCAGTCGCCAGTTGTAGTAAAACCCAGTAAACGTCTTATTCGCGTCATTGTAGTAGATGGCCACCATGATCCGGCTAAGCAATGCGTACATCGCGGCTAGAATTCCACCCCCGAACGTCACAATAAGAGTTGCCTGGAGCAGCGGTGAATCAAGGTCACTGAACATGACTGCTACTTCCGATTTGTAAACAGCGAAGTTCCACGCTGCATTGGCAGCCGCAGGGATGACAGTGAAGGCACTCAGCATGTATGTCCAATACATGGTGCGCTCCATGTTGCTGCGATATATGAGCAGGTTGTCGCTGGTGGGCTGGGCAGGCTTACGGAGCTTCGTCGACAAACATGCCACCTGGGCAATGACGGGCAACGCTTGGACTGTCGGTTGCAATCGTTGAAACCTTGGATGGTTTTGGTTATTCCTGGTGTTGATGGCCCAAGTTGACACGCATCGTACCTTGGTGCAGAGCATCTGAAATGGAGATGTCACAGAATTTTTTTAGTTTCATATTCATAAATATAACATACATTGCAATGTTTATAACATAGCTGGTTTTGCAAAATCAATATGGTTAACTTGTATGAATAGTCAATAATTTAGCCAATGCTTTTTACAATTAAATACCATGTTAGTTTACGTAAATTACACTGCATGTCACAGTTGACATTAGGTTCAATTTATCAGCAAGAAATGACTAATGAACTGAGAAGAGACTTAAGATACAACCCCAGACAGACAGACAGACAGGTGGACAAATGGACATAAGAGCAACATCATTACTGCTGATTGGAGTGGACCGCTTGAGTCTGTTCCTGAAACAAGTCTTATTACTAATCCATACATACTTAGTTACAAATCAAATACTGCAGGTAAATCAAACATGGGTGATCATTCATGAAGTACCTCTTATACGTGACTGTATAAGAGTATATTCATTAACAGGACGAATATGGTAAAATTATATATATATATATATATGAACACATTTGAGGATTAAGTAAATCGCTAGGCATACCCGAAATATCAACGAAGGGGCCACGCCTCTCTCGAGCCGAGACATAGATGGCGCCACCCGCCACCAGGGGATTGTAGCATTGACAAGCATCCTGGGTAGTTCAAGGTGACAGCAGTTGAACTGTGTAACAAAGCTGTGAAAAAGTAAACGCAATATTTATGCAATTTCTTTACAAATGTTCTTAAAAATTGCACTACATTTATAATCTACAGCAACTGCGTGTGTACTGTCATTAATTAAAAGTAACCTACATACATTACAGGGTCCACATTCTGCACCAATCAAAACATACATATTTGTTATTTTGGCACACACTAGAATGAACCTACTGGCCATATTGGATAATGGGAGAATTCTAGATTAGTCCATGTTAATACAAAAACAAAGTATAGTAAAACCTGTCTTAGGTGACCGCCCCACCGGCCCAGCAAACAGGTCGCTCAAAACAGGTGGCATACAAAATCATTTCAGCATAATTACGAATGTGTCCACATATGTGTGTGTAATCTACCGGTACACAGGCAGGACCCATTGTACTAGTATAACGTAAAAATACATGTTCGTCATGACTAAATATAAGACAAGGTATAAACACATTGGGATACATGTTAATAATGTAATAAATGTTTATCATTGTTAATATCAGGTTTATATTTTTGTTCACTTAAAATTAGTTGAGCATTGGCCATTATTCACCTAAAATCATCACTGTCAAAAATTGTCTGCCTAAAGCAATTTGCAATTTCTGCATTGTTCAGTTTCAAACAATTCTTCTTCCGTACACTGCCCGTATATGTTCAGCTGCCTGCTGACATGTGAGCGGCACCGGTGCCACCTGTGCAGGCTGTGGCTGTGATCACACCTCCTCCTCGTCTCCCTCATCCTCATGCACTTTGTATACCAATCAAATAAATCGACCGGTCTATACCTCTATGGATATGCCTGTCATGCCACTACTGTTACCGTAAATTATGGTTATACAAACGGTGTAGGTTAATCTACTATGACTAAGCCTTAGTCTAAGCCTAAGGCTAAGTCTAAGACCCTTGTTCCGACTTCTCTATTATCGCCCGAAAAAGTTACGTAAAATTAATGATTATTTACCTTGTAGACACAATGTTTTCGTTGTGCGACTCAGATAGCCAGATAATTTATAAACACTGCATAGCCATTAATGTTCCCTGCCAAACAGTTTTACTAAAGTGCATTACAGCTTCGTTCGAGAATTTCAGAAAGTCAGAAAACGATCCGCGATGACCTAGTGTTGCCATCTATCGGATTGTTATTTATTTACCGTTTCTTTAGCATCGATTAACCAGTCTCCGTTAGATGGCAGCACGATTTAGCTCCTCAACTTTGCCTGGAACATCGGAACATTTATGACCTGCCGATTCCTACGCCAGGGCGACCTTGCCCCCAGATTAGGCCAGAGACCCTGATTGGCTCTCAGGCCGAATTTGAAATAACAAATTAAATAAGGATATCCTTTTTATCAGATATATGATAAAATATTCAAAATTAAACTATATATTTACACAAACATAAACATAAATACAGATTTGCAATTGTTTATGACCAGGAAGTATATGCACGATTAATTAGCCTCGATTATGCAATGAGTGCACAATTGCATGTACAATGTAATCCAACCATATATATTGTTTACCATTTCACACGTCTCACACTCTCCATGTCGATGTTCGTTCGATGTTTGGTTGTGTACGTATTTCAGAAAATACTGTTAAGAATTGTTTAATTTCGTGTGTGCATTAATTCATTACCTCTCGTCATATTACATATATATATATATATATATATATATATATATATATATATATATATATATATATATATATATATATATATATATATATATATATATATATATATATATATATATATATATGCATTGACAGTACGTGTCATGTTTTTTTTTATTCACAGCAAAGGCAGTATATATTGGTATTCTTTGAATTAACTATACAACTGCATCGTGTCCATTAACAACACCAATTTCCAGGAAAGTCGACAGAAGCATTGTGGAAACAAATAACATAATTCCTGTCGAAGGACATCGAAAAGGATCGAAACACGGCCGGGGAACTTTCAGCAAGTTTCTAAAAAAAATCCCGAACAAGTTCTACTCTTCGTCATCGCACTTCTACAATACACTACATCAACCACAACGACAACAATCGAGACTCCTCAAACATCAAAACCCGTGTCACAACAACAACAATTAATCGACGTCGTCGCAACAACAAAAACAACGATGACAACCGAGGCTCCCCACACAAAAATAACATATGTCGCACAACAGTTATGAGACCAACCGAGGGTCCCCACAGAAAAAGTAAATATGGTAGCAACAATTCTGAATCACCCCAGGTCTGCAACTTATAATGAATGACCCCTTTTCTAGTCATGTACACCCTCAGAGACACACACAGAGTGTAATTTCAAAACAAACACCTGATGTTTACCTCTTTTCTAAATCACCTTACTGGCATGAAATAATATAAAAGACCAACAACTGATGTTACCCCTATATACAAAAAAAACTTGTAATTGACCCAGAGTGTAATTTTAAAATGACCAACGACTGACCTCCGGTGATAACTCTACATCATCCGAAAACAATGTGATTTTCAGGTCTAAAATGTATGTTTATATCCATTTTATGATCTTAATATGTTTCATTAAATAATTTATTTTAATTCAATATTTATTTATAACTGACTAAATTATGTAACCTTGTCATGGCCGCCATAACCAGTGTGAATGCGTGGTATATGAGTCTGCGACTGTCTTTGCAATTACAGTTTTTATGATTCTGTGCTCACCACAAGACAATGTTCTCTCCTTTGAGAAATTTAATATCTATCCTGTAACTTGTGTTTGCACAGGTGGACGGTCTAATAAATGATTCCCAAGAATGTGATTTCAAGGTCTAACATGTGGGTGTTTGACAGGTGGACGATCTAATAAATGATTCCCAAGAATGTGATTTCAAGGTCTAACATGTGGGTGCTTACACAGGTGGACGATATAATAAATGATTCCCAAGAATGTGATTTCAGGGTCTAACATGTGGGTGTTTACATAGGTGGTAGGTCTAATAAATGATTTCCAAGAATGTTATTTCAGGGTCTAACATGTGGGTGTTTACACAGGTGGACGGTGTAATAAATGATTCCCAAGAATCCGATTTCAGGGTCTAACCCAGGTAGCCGGTCTGACCTGGAGCACCACGGGCCCTGGGGCGGCTGGTTCGAGGTCGTGTCCTGCCCTCACTACCTCATGGAGCTGGTCATCTACTGCGCCTTCCTGGTCGTGTCCAGTCTGACCCACCGCGCCCTCTGGATGGTCACTCTCCGTGTTTGTCAGTCACATGACCACTGGTCTCTTCACCCACCGGTGGTACCACGAACACTTTGAGAAGTACCCCCATCGCCGGACGGTTTGAAAAGCCTTGAATTTGATCGGACCAAATTCAAGGCCTTGAAATCCTTGAATTTTACAAAGTAGTCTTGAAAAGTCTTGAATTTAGAACACCAGATTACGAGAGTAGCCGGATTCAAATCGTCTCTACGACGTTTTGTAACTCGGTTTGTTTTTTCCACCCTACATTGCTTCAAATCAGCAGCCTGTATAACGAGTCGGAATTAAAACTGTAATCTACTGACCAAGGGGACTAGCACTAGTAGCCTTACTAGTTTGCTCATCCCTATACAATTCTGTAGTCCCTCATTTGTGGATTGTGGTGAACGTGCAAACACCGTTTGTGGTGAACGTGCAAAGTGCAAAGACCGTGTCTGGTGAACGTGCAAACACCGTTTGTGGTGAACGTGCAAACACCGTTTGTGGTGAACGTGCAAACACCGTTTCTGTTGTGAAACAAACAAAATACACACAAATTGCTGCAAGGAAACTTTAATATGCTTACATGGCAATGTCAGGCGACAATCGAAGCAATACTAAATCAGAAGGGAAACTAAAAACACTATTCCGCAACATGTCTTCTAGCGAACGGATAATTCCCTCCATACCCAAAAACGAGGAAGGATAATAAACTATTGAGAAATTCCCAGTTAAACTACATGTGACCAGCGCGTGTAGAAATATGCAAGTTGGTTGTGTACATTCGCACAAACCCGTATTTTGTTTCTGATGGTAATGGCAATAGAGTCTTAGTAATTGCTATGCCAAGATGATGCAAACCACGAGTCCATCAAAACCATCTTCCAGAGGTCCATTCAATAAGCTTGCTGCAAGCAGAAGGCGACGACAGTTGCCAGTGACACTGCCAATGAAGTTGCTTTGAACGTTTCAACCGCATCGTTTGAAGATCTCTCCCTGGCTTTCCTAAATACCGGAAACAAAGCCTGTTCCAGGTAGGGCACCTTTACTTTATCAACTTTGCCACCGCTGCCGTCGGACTCTGCAAACATGACAGGAAACCCACGGGGATAGGCGGGGTTGTAGTTCTCTGCGGTGAACGGGTGGTCGAGAGTCATGTAGAACGTGTCTCGTGTCTCCGACGGTTTCAATGGGCCACGCATGAGGAGACCAAACTTGTAGCGCAGAGAGTCGTCCTTGAGATACACGGAGAAGTTGCCGAAGGCGCAGTGACCGTAGTCGCCGACGTACTCCGAGAGAGGGCGCTGATCAACAGGGTCTTTAACAATACCAGGAGGCTTCTGTCCGCCGTTAACATTGACCCACGGAGCAGGGAAAGTGCAGACGGTATCTACGTTTAACCAAGGCTCCTCGTCTGAAACAGGTGCATTGTTGTTCTCATCAATAATACGCTATGCTTGTGTTTCGAAACACACGGACCACGCACGTATTCATGTCACAATTACAACACACGAACGCACGCACGCACGCACGCACGCACGCAAGCAAGCACGCAAGCAAGCAAGCACGCACGCACGCACGCACACACACACACACACACACACACACACACACACACGCGCGCGCGCGCGCGCGCGCGCGCGCCTACTGTAATCTCCTGTCTGTTTGGTGGGAGATGGCGTCAGAATTACGTCGACAGTGAAATGGGCGCGTACCCAGAAGTAGGTCCATGACGAACTGATTGAGAAGAACGACGGCCATGTTTGCCGTCTGCCCCCCTGGACTGTTGGTGCACACCCACACACAAATGGCGACGACCGGCAGCAGGGTCATGCGGCAGTTGTAGGAGGGGTACACCCCGGCGTGAAACAGCTTTTTGTAGCCTGAAAAAGGAGTGCACACAAATGCGTGTATTGTTTTTGTAATACTTGCCTGTGAGTGACAATATGGTTACGTGTACCCGGAGAAGGCCTTATATACCAATCTATGGCGACTTTCCGATACGCACCGATCAAAATCGAATCATCTTTCTGAGTTGATTTGTGTATAGTCTTTCTTTATTTAGTCAAAACACACATGAAATGTAATTTTAATGAATGCATGATATATTGCGCATGCGTAGATTTATATACGAAAACTTATTTCAGAATAAAATGAAAAAGTTCATTTATATTGCACGCGAACATGAAATCATGATCCGTCATCATATTATTGTTTAATAGATTTGCATACTTGGTAAGTGTAACAAGGCTAAATGTAATGTGAAATGTAATTTACTTAAAAATATTGTTTCAGGTAAGATAGTATATTTGTGATCGAGCTACTTATATATTTTGATTATAAATTGGAATTTATAACTGAAATTTAGGAATTAATATTTTGTAAGTGGCAATAATATTTATCTTATATTCTGCAGTTGTGTTGGAATTTGTATTCGGTATTTGAAATATGGTGTTACGGGAAATTCACTGTTACGGCAATGTTGTCTTTATCACGGTTTGTCTGAAGGTAATACGTGTGATTGTATTAAATACACATTACTGCATTGAGTAAGAAGCACTGACCTAATTATTTCGAGAAATGTTTTCTTTGTATGCTATATATATTTGCTTAATTGATAGGATAATACATATATTCCTTAAGTTATAATAAACGTTGGAAAATGTGACCAAACATGTATTATAACTATACATCATTATTGTTAAGTGGTTCTGCACAATTTAAATAACGTGTCCACAACAATTCTCCATAAAAATCGGCATAAGATGCTTTCAACAACATTCCCATCATTTCCACGATTTCATATTCAATTTGGACCTCTGTTGCTGTCAGAGTTGCGATGCATACAGCGTAAGGCTACCTCTGTATCTGCCGGCGATGAAGCCGAGTCCGTAAGTTGCCCACACGTCCTCGATTGGATACGTCGGAGGCGCGATGCTGCGCTGAGGCACAACCGACGTCGGTTTATACAACTCAGTAAGTGAACTCGTTGGGACAATCTGCTTGCCTTGTTCGTTCTGGTAAAACAACATACATGTTTAATAACACTATCAGTTTGTTTGCCCAACATTTACTCTGTTTAATTGAAGACCCATCATCAATATTATTGCACGTAAATTTGTGTCATAAAGAAAGTGCAAACACAACACGTCGATATGATTACAAAAACATGTCTTTGTGAGTATATGTTTGCTGTTTGTTGTTGTTTTTGTTGTTGTACATTCATTTACGACATGTATCATATAGAAACAGTAAGCGTTGCAACAACGGGATACATTCAGAAAAGACGACCCTCCAAAGGAAACTGGAGAACACGTACCGAGGTAATGTGGATAGGTAGATAGATGGTGGGGGCATCTGTAGTTGTTGACGAAAAGACCCCATTATAAAGTAAAACATGAACAGCTTTTTATACTTGTGCGATACAGTGTGTGTGCGTGTGTGTGTGTGTGTGTTCGTGCGTGCGTGCGTGCGTGCGTGTGTGGTGGGTCTGTGTGTGTCTGTGTATGTGTCTGTGTATGTGTCTGTGTGTGTCTGTGTGTGTCTGTGTGTGTCTGTGTGTGTTTGTGAGTGTGATCAAAATACACGTTCAAATTTAACCATATAAAACAGTCAAAACGGTCCTGATATTATTACACTTATCAGAAGCCAATGCAAGTTAACATACACTCACCTTGCCACCACTAAGGTGGAACTTCATCCATTTCGCCATGTCAACAGCCATGGAGAAAATACAACCTGCCGGACATACCTTGCTAAAAATTCTGTAACCAAGACAATAGTGGATAGCGATTACTGATTCGATTGCTTCAATAAGTTATCAACTGTCCATACACAGTGGAATACCAATATTTCAAATCGCCTTGCTGCAGCGGAATGATCAATGCAGTTGGTGTGACATATGTTTAGAAATCATTTCGATGAGAACTGATTGGGTAGGCCCTGCAGGTTACAAGGTATCAACACGTTGTACAAGACAAGCTACAAGGTATCAACACGTTGTACAAGACAGGCTACAAGGTATCATCGCGTTGCACAAGACAGGCTACAAGGTATCAACATGTTGTACAAGACAGGCTACAAGGTATCAACACATTGTACAAGACAGGTTACAAGGTATCAACACATTGTACAAGACAGGTTACAAGGTATCAACACGTTGTACAAGACAGGCTACAAGGTATCAACACATTGTACAAGACAGGCTACAAGGTATCAACACGTTGTACAAGACAGGCTACAAGGTATCAACAAGTTGTACAGGACAGGCTAAAAGGTGTCAACGCGTTGTACAAGACAGGCTACAAGGTATCAACACGTTGTACAAGACAGGCTACAAGGTATCAACACGTTGTACAAGACAGGCTACAAGGTATCAACACGTTATACAAGACAGGCTACAAGGTATCAACACGTTGTATAAGACAGGCTACAAGGTATCAACACGTTGTACAAGACAGGCTACAAGGTATCAACACGTTGTACAAGACAGGCTACAATGTATCAACACGTTGTACAAGACAGGCTACAATTTATCAACACGTTGTACAATGCAAACTAAAGATGCCATACAAATCATCCGTCAGACATTTCCTATAATGGAAATGTCTATTCAAATTATCAAGATTTTTTTTTTAAGTGTTACAATAATTGAATTTTATGATACATTAGTCATTAATCATGTCATTCATGGTATTGCCAAAAAATCAAATTCGTTTGTTAATCAGTTGATTTGTGGTTTTTATTATTTAATATATTATATATTGAAACTTAATTTGAAGGTCTCGAATGCATTGTTTGAATGCTTAATTATCCATGAAGGTGTTATTGTGTTAAAATAAAGTATTGCTTGTCTAATAATAGTGTAGGGTTATCACCTGTCCCGTAATATACCCAACATTTCGTATTTATGAGACACATATTGTCGCCTATACAACAGTAACGGGGGCTCCTTCCCGTACTTTTCGTGGATAATGAGGCACCCATACATGTAATATATCTATCTGTTTATTTAATGCTATTTCAACATGGAATTTATAATTGGAATTTGGGAATTGTTGTTTTGTATTTGAGATCGGAACTAATACATATATTGCCATATATTTTCTGCGGTTGAATTGGAATTATTGGTATTTGGTATTTAATATTCAGTGTTAAGGTCACTTCGCTGTCGCGGTCACTTTGACTCTGTCTTTGGCTATGTATACATTTCTGCATTAGTTAAGCAGCATCGATCTAAACCGTCCGACAAACGTTTGTTTGGTAGGCCTATGGATGTTTGCTTAATTGATAACATAATGCCATACAGCGCATTTTACTAACCACAAACTATGGGAGTGTCAATATTTCAATAGCGTCCAGGGTTTTCAGATCACAACACGAATTAGAATGGATATGGGCAATGGGAGAAGGACAGTTGTTGTTTCAATTACATACATATACAGCTGGGTTTATTGTAGTAAGTGAATATTTATTTAGTCACTGTGTAGCGTTTATATGTTTCCGGGCGTTGCTGCAGTGAGTCATAATTGGTGACAGTTTACGAAGCGTAATATTATAATGTACTGAACGATATTTTAAGCAACTATTCACAATAATCACCACAGTAGACTAAACGAACAGTATTTATACCGCAAATGCTTTTCCTTTCGCTGCACACTTTATTAAACGCCCCAAAAATGTAAGAGCGACAACGGCATTGACTACCCTGTGTACTAACCCTCTAAATATTGTATTCTTATTAATTTAATTTATTATTATTTCTATTATTTAAACATTCTAATGTTTTCGTTTGTATATACCATAATTATTCACACTTGTCAGAATGTGTAGGAAATATGTATCTTATTTACTAATTATATAATATATTTAATGTTAATGTTAATGTATCATATATACATATACTTTTCTTAACATAGTATATTTTGTAGTTCCACGTACATTTACAATGGTTGTTTAGTGCATACAAGGTAAACATACAGACGTTTGGTAGGCGAAGCGATTATTAAAGAAACTTAATTATTTTGTTAAGCTTACATGATACTTTCGCGTAAGTACCTTCTCTGCTAGTTTTGTCTTGCAAATTAATGCACAATTTGGTTGTTATCTGCACAACAAACCGTTACACGACTGATTTTATGGGAAGCACTTTGAGATGCTGCCACCTGTGTGTGTGTGTGTGTGTGTGTGTGTGTGTGTGCGTGCGTGCGTGCGTGCGTGCGTGAGCGCGTGTGCGTGGACGCGTGTGACAGAATAAGGTTTTATTGAATCTAACAGACGGGTATTATGCAGGGACAAGGCCATGTGAGTATATATATATATATATATATATATATATATATATATATATATATATATATATATAATATATATATGTATATATATATATATTATATATATATATATATAACACACACACACACACACACACACACACACACACACACACACACACACACACACACACACACACACACACACACACACACACACACACACACACACACACACACACACACACACACACACACGTTTCCGATATTTGCTGAGAGTTGGTCAGATATAAAATTAGAACAAGTATGTTGGATGCAGTGCGAAGAAAATATCTCGGTTACGTGAAATGTAGACAGAATAAGTAAGACTACTTACGGCAGACGATCAACATCCGGTATCTTGATGTACTTTCCGTCCTCCCAGATGTAAGAGTTTGCAGTATTCGCCCAGTCAGACGGCTGTAACTGCGGCGCCACTCTCGTGTCTGACATACCTGGACCAACAGGAGCACGACACGTGTCAACCACAGGTGTGTACACTTCATGGATGCACCTTGAATTAGTAATTAAAATCAGGTGTGGTGTCTTCTGTGTCAGTCAATACACCGACGAACTAACTAACTCGTTTTCTGAAAATACGCTAAAAGCTCGATGATATAGTCTTAAATGAGTTGAAATGTCACATACCTAGAGATTTAAAGAGAGTTTCTGTGACGTTAGGGGAAGTGTCGCAGTTTCCTGGGAGCAACAGAATTAACACGACACATGTGGAAATAGACCACATGTACACAATGTAATCTTTATTCGATGTAGAAATGCCATCTTATCATAAACCTAAAGCAGTATCTACTAGTGTAGACTAATACAGCACTCAACTGTAGTCGAAAGTATCGCTCACCGTTCATCGTCCATTTTAATCATTTATTAACAACGTAGAACATGTAGTGGCTTACGTATAATAAAATGATAATAGTGGAATATATTAGTTTTAACCAAGATAAGCACATGCACTATGCAAACGTAGTAATTTCTATAGGGCGTCGAGTCAGCAATGGTAATAGGTATGTATTACAATTAAATTATGTCTGATATGGGTAAATCTGATGTAAGTTAATCGTTTTGATCCCGGATATGACTGTTTCTGTTCACCGTATCTAGTTTGGAATTTGCCTTTAAAAGTAATAATTTATTGTTTAAAATGTGCCCACTTCATGCACAGTTCCTCCCGGCTGACGTCCAATGCAGCCATTGAAACACTCGCATAACTCGGCATTCCGAGTCGGTGTGCGAGCAGGTCCCGGATGGTCGCCTTCTTGGACCGGAAGTCGTCCTGCAACCGGAAGTCTTTCCCCAGGATCTCGCGGAGAGGCTGGTCCCACTTCAGTTGTCCCTTGCACACGGCGTCCGCCGCCAGGGTCGCTGTGAACGCCTTCGTCAGAGAGCCGATGCTGATCTTCGTGCTGTTCTCTAAAGGAAATTTCTTCTTCTCGTCTCGATAACCAAATCCGCCAGCAAACAGGGTGTGTCCATCCTGTGTGTATTTCAAACCACTGTATTACCTTCTTGAAGACAAATAAATTGGCTTGGTGAACAACAATTTTTCGACAAAGAAAATACAACAACAATATTTGAAATATTGATAACTTCGTAAACAAAATTACTTTACCTAAAACAGAATTACATACAGTCGCTAATCGAGTATCTAGATATAGACATGTCACCGTTAGTAAAACGCAGCTATCGGAATCAGAAGGATGTTTGGTGGCGGAGCCTCCAATGTTTGTGGAACGGGTAGTGTATATAATTGTTTTGGTGGATGATGCTGGACTAGGATGAATTGCATAATGTTAAGTGTGGTGCCGGTGTTGGTGTGGATCGAGGTCTTAGGACAGTGAATAAACCTGAAAATACCTGCATCCGCCGCTTAACAACTGGTGTGTCGCAGACCCCACCAGTCATGACCTTTTGACGAATTACTTGCGATTCCGATTAAGCTCGCAGCTTTACGGATCTAACCGGCCGCGTCAAACTGAACTGTGCGTGGAAGGGGTAGTGTCTTTTTTATGTTGAAGGGGTAGAGTCATTTGCATAGAAGGGGTAGTGTAATTTGTGTGGAATGGATAATGTAATTATTGTCGGTGATAATCAGCCGGTGTAGATATCTAAGAGCACTGACCACGTGATTCATTCAAGCGATCAGTGGTGTAAGAAGAAGTTGTTTTCATTCGACCAATATTTTATGCAATACACAAACACAATACATCCACGTCAATCAACTCGGAACAATACAGATTTACAAAATAACGGCAAGCATTGTAATAATGTGTATATATGATAATGGAATGTCGGGTCATGCGACCATGCTAGGCGCTATCGAGAAGACACCTTTCAAACACGCAGCAAAGCTAGTTCACAAGATTCCAACGAGGAAAAGAACAACTTTACACCGTTTTTCAATCTCTTTGAATACATCCCACAGTGTTAGTGGCGTGTTTAAATAATCCTCAAGTTTCGCTTATCCGGCCAAACCTCGTGGAACGAAAGTGGGGGTATTTACCCAGACGGCGTGGCTGAACAATGAACGGGTAACATGCGCTTTATTCAGTTGAGTGTAAATTTCCGATGATCAGTAGCTGTAGTAGACAAGTAGCTGAGTGGCCCAGCGATGCTTCAGAAAAAGGCAGTCACCCATGGTATAACGCGTCATTGTTTCAGTGTCCCAGAAATAGGCTGCTCAGGCTGTGGTAAACGGACCTTCTTTCAAAAGCAAATAACTTACAAAGTCTGCACACATGTTCATACATCCAGCGACACTGCTGTAGATGGCACAATTATCTTTATAATGATTTTGATAGAAAAATACATGAAATGAAAATCGATACGTACAGTCTTTTTGACTTATTGAACCTCCAAATTATCCAACCCATGCGAAGTCTACGAACAATTTAACCTCGATACTGGGATAACTGAGAGAGATATGGTTCCATGCGCAAGGACAGAACGACATGTTTTAATATATAGAAATGTCACTCCAGTCGTCTTCATGTCCCTAGTTAGTATCACCACAGAGGTCATTCATCTAGTTAATATCATCACATAGGTCATTCATCTAGTTAAAATCATCACAGAGGTCATTCATCTAGTCAGTATCATCACAGAGATCACTCGTCTAGTTAATATCATTAGAGAGGTAATTCATCTGGTTAGTACCATCACAGAGGTCATTCATCTAGTCAGTATCATCAGATAGGTCATTCTTCTAGAATTGTTTTCATAGATGAGGCGCCGAGAAGCACACCCTATGTCCGTTAGACAAACGCTACAAGCGGTCCTAGCAGGGTGTCCAGCCATGGGACAGCTCAGAACGTTGCATACCTTATTCCATGACAGACATTTATACTCGACAACCAGGTAGAATTCTGTGCGCGGTGCTACAAATGTGATTACATCAAGACATTGAAGTAAAATAATAATCACGTACCTTAACGATGGCGATGGACACGCCGACGTTGTGTCTGCACGCTCTCACGCCTTCCACGAAGTCTCGCAGCTTCTGGGCCTTCTCCGCGCTGAGCTCACGTTCCTGCCCGGCACAAGTGGCGGGCAGGAGAGCGACACAGACGAGAAACACACGGAGCTTGCTCGACGACATCTTCAACAACTGACAATATGGTCAGTTACCGTGTTCAATTACTCTGAACTGCTGGGTAGACGTTTACTCACTGCGTAAACCAGTGATTCACATTCTTTGTTCGATGTTGATTTAGGATCACACTTTATTTCAATGGCCTGAATGCTACGACGGCTTCTAAAATAGCTTGTGACGAAACAAGTTTAAGCAGTCTGTCACGAATGTTTAGTCACTAAACAAAGCTCTGGGTCACGTTGATCTATACCTTTATATCAGTGTTGTACATCTTTGCGTCGTATTTCATTTCGTTTATCAACACACGATATCGGCTTTCAGAATACTCTGTAGAGTCTGACGAATTCGTCACACATACACTGCACCACCTGCAGAAGATGTAGCATATTTTCTCATTTGAAATTAATTTTGTCGATTTAGGATCACACTACGTTTCAGTGCCAATCTTCTACAGTTCTTGTAGTATTTTCCTCTGCTGCCCATTTTCGGCAGTATTCCCGAAAACACAATCTGCCCCACTCGTATCCATTTCAGTGTGCAGACTAGTTGTGTGTACTTCTCAATAATGGCCGTCGTACCATCCTTTTCAGAATTATTTGTGCCCACATGCACAAGAATGGATCCGTCGTGACCGTTACCCGTCACCTGTCCTACTCTTTCTGTGACATCCTCAATCTTTGCCCCTGGTAGACACACTGTCACGTCATCCCACTTGTTTATTACCTTGTCCAGCTTCTTGACAATAGAATCCCCCATGACCACTCACAGTTTCCTCTCTTCCCCCTTAGCTACTGCATCTGCATAACTCCTGCCTTCTCTCAGTTGTGGCTCCTCAACAGTATTAACACCTACCGGTTCACCACTTGTATCTCTGACCCTTCACCCCCGATCTCTACAGTCTTGCTGCATTTTGCTCTATCCCCACTGACCCGTACTATTCAAGAAGCCACTCCCTCCAACTCTGCGCCAGATTGATCTGCCTTATGAGTATATCGAGGCTAAGCACATACCCTAAGAGAGGATGGACGAGAAGGTCTTCATATTAGCATGCTACAATATGAGTTGCTGTGAATGTCAATGACGCACGGTTAAAGCATGACAGAACAAGATGATGTGAAACTTTCGTGAGCCACCACCCAAGCTGAGCTCCATTCCATTGATTGAGACTATATTAAGAGAGAATGTCCTACGTGGTTATCTCGCTGTGGCCATCAGGCGAGATTGCTTCAAGACAGGCCTTCCTGCTCTTGATCCAATGGAGCTTAGGTGATACCATCCCGAGGGCAGCACCACTCTTTTCCCGACTACCATACCTTCAGGTATTCATTTAGCTCCTCCTGCTGAAATGCTCTGAAGGTTATCCCTTGTCTCATCAGTCTGGTCGGGCGTGAGCCTCCCCTTCACCAGCTGACTCATACAGGAGCCTCAAGCAACGCAGCCCTGTCTTGTAATGTTTGTCTTTCAGCGCCATATCAACGGAGCCCTCGGCAATAACTCCTCCCGCCACGAGTACCTCTCCTAGCTCACTCCCCTTGTAGAGCTTGTATATGGCGCTCATCATCACACCTTGTGTGTGGAAGGGGCCAAGAAAGGGCACAATGCCACGGTATTCGTCTGAGGTCTCCACCTGTAGCAGGGTAACGAAGACGTACACGGGATGATCTCCCACTAAGAAGGCGAAGGACATGCGCGAAGTGGCGATGATGAGAACTGACTGACTTGTTGGGCGGTTGACTGTAAGACATATGGTAATGCGCCTTGCTCTTTCACTGCTCCACATAGTCAAGCCAGCGTGAAACCCGTTGTAGGAAGGGATAGACTGCTCGGCTGCATCAGGGCGGTCACCTTTCACATGCACACGGGCAAGGGCATGAATAATGCTCAGCTTGCGATGAAGCTCTGTATTGATGAGAACGTAGCGGGCATAGGGCGTGTGGGAGGCTCACCGCGTTGGATGGTTCTATATGGCATAACTGCCTGCATCTCAGACGCCTTCTCAGTCAGTGTCTCAGTAAGTGCTCATCCTGGATGTTTGGCTCGTACTCCTGAACAAAACGTTCTAGATGCTGCAGAAACATCCAGTTACAGCAGTGTACAATTAATTAGCCTGAAACATAAGTGTGCTTCATTGAAACAAATCAGTCCTTCACTGTGGAGCTAACTTCTAGAACCATTATTCGTCATGTCCGGCAGCGGGGTTCTCACTTCCTTTATATTAGTTGGGCCCAGGACTTCGATTCCGTAGCTATTATATATACCTTGAAGATGACCCTTACATGACCTTTACGTTACTATGTGACCTTGAGTTTAATTCGAGCTGTCACCTTCATAAATTGCATCAGCGCATCGATTTTAACCAAAATAATGTATCTTGGTCAACGTATCCAGAAAAAGCGTTTTTATTGGTGTTCTGGTTAAAAAGTTAAGTTTTCTTTCCACCAAGCTAGATGGCAGCCGTCTTGGATATATGGATCAAAATTATGCCATAACATGAAACTGATGTCAGAATCGGAAACCTCTCGTGGTCGACGTACGTGTATCACTATCACCTTTGTCTTCGAATTTATGTAGCATTTGTTGAAGTACATGTGGTGTATTAGAGCATATGAGTATGTCGTCGGTGAAGCGAAGATGATTAAGACATTCGCCGTCTGTTTTCAAGCCGCTGGTTTCCCAAGTCAGTCGTCGGAATATGTTTTGGAATGGTGCCGTGAACAGCTTGGGCGACATGACATCGCCCTGTCGTACTCCTCTCATGGTGTTGATCTTGTTGCTTTCTTTACGTAGGTGGACTGTCACCGAGCTGTTGGTGTAGATTTCGATGTATACATCTTCTCTCCCCGTTCTTGAGGCGAGGTCAGTACTGCTTGCGTTTACACTGAGTCGAAGGCTTTATCGTAGTCGACGAATGCGATGCTGCTGAGTGGGATATTATATTCTCTGCACTCCTCCTTCATGTGGTTTATCGTTGAGTATGCGCTTCTGAATCCAGCTTGCTCTCGTGGCTGGTTATCATCGAGTGTCTTGTCTAGCCTTTTCGTTAGTACTTTCTTGAGTACTTTATGTATGTTTGATAGTAGACAAATCGGTCAGTAATATGTTGAGGTCTTTCTTGAGTACTTTATATATGTTAGATAGTAGACAAGTCGGTCAGTAATTCTTGAGGTCTTTCTTATTTCCTTTCTTGAAGATTATCACCATCTTAGCGTTCTTCCACGCTTAGGTATTCGCCTTTCTGATAAGCATTTAGTGTACAGCTTAGCAAGTGTCTTCGATATAGTATGTTCTCATGCTTTCAATGTTTCGATGTTTATACTTTATTTCCGTTGTCTGTTGTTGTCCCATACTTCATATGTCGTAGTGCTGCTTCCACCTCATATACATTGCAACGTTATTTTTGTTCGAGTTTAATGACTTTTGGTTTGCTTTTTAGGTCATTTTAAAATATATGTTGTCATGTTTTGCGCTTCAGTTGTATTGACAACTTTACTGACAATTCTTATTTTAAATCTAAATACGAATGATCGATCTGCATAGCCGATCGATATCCTGAAATTGAAGAGGTTACAGTCATGGCTACCGCCGTCTTTTTTCTTCATCTTTTTTCCAACCTTTTCTCGCATAACGTCCTCTATCAACAGTCTCCAACTCATTCAATCGTTTGCTGTTGTTCTCCATTCTCCTCCCACTCGGTCCCAGCGCACTCTCGGTCTTCCTCGCGCCTTCTTTCCCCTTCACTTTCTGGGCATCTGATATCTTTGCCGGTTTTTCATCTCCGATTCTTTTCACATGAACGACCCATTTCAACCTAGACTAGAGTCTACACTTTTCTTCATTCCACCATTTCCAGCCTCCACTCTCAGTTCATCGATTCTCCTCTCGTCTCTAAGCCATACATGCATAACATAAAAGTAATATAGGGTAGAGCCTAATGTTTATAGTCATCCAACTCCGAAATTTCCCATATAAAATTATAATTATTATGTAATGCATTAATCCAGCATGGAAACATCCTGGTGGCGCTACCTGACGGAAAATATATTATTACCGGAAGTTTTCTGTAGGAAGGTATTTTATCTGATGCTGACTTACAGTTCACGATTTTACTGTGTTTTAGATCATCTGTTTGGATATTGAGATCCTAGTGCGGCTGCAGTAACTTGTAAGCAACCCCCGGTATGTGTGTACTGTTGTAATAACGTACGTTATTACGTTGTCGTCTGGCAATTTGTGTGTTCGCTAGTTAGCGCCACTTTATTCCACGTGACGTGCGCTCGCGTCGTTTATTACTCTCTGTAAGTGTAAGTATACACAGACATGCATGCATGCATGCAACACACACACACACACACACACACACACACACACACACACACACACACACACACACACACACACACACACACACACTCATTAAGCCCGCTTAAACATGATCAATTGGGTATCAGAAAAAATAGGTCATCTGCTTTTCATGACTTCAGGGGACTAACTGACACTGACACATCAGGGGACTAACTGACACTGACACATCAGGGGACTAACTGTCACTGACACATCAGGGGACTAACTGACACTGACACATCAGGGGACTAACTGACACTGACACATCAGGGGACTAACTGACACTGACACATCAGGAGACTAACTGACACTGACACTGACACATCAGGGGACTAACTGACACTGACACATCAGGAGACTAACTGACACTGACACTGACACATCAGGGGACTAACTGACACTGACACATCAGGAGACTAACTGACACTGATACATCAGGTGACCAACTGACACTGACACATCAGGGGACTAACTGACACTGACACATCAGGAGACTAACTGACACTGACACATCAGGTGACCAACTGACACTGACACATCAGGAGACTAACTGACACTGACACATCAGGTGACCAACTGACACTGACACATCAGGAGACTAACTGACACTGACACATCAGGTGACCAACTGACACTGACACATCAGGGGACTAACTGACACTGACACATCAGGGGACTAACTGACACTGACACATCAGGGCACTAACTGACACTGACACATCAGGGGACTAACTGACACTGACACATCAGGGGATTAACTGACACTGACACATCAGGGCACTAACTGACACTGACACATCAGGGGACTAACTGACACTGACACATCAGGGGACTAACTGACACTGATACATCAGGGGATTAACTGACACTGATACATCAGGGGACTAACTGACACTGACACATCAGGGGACTAACTGACACTGACACTGACACTGACACATCAGGGGACTAACTGACACTGACACATAAGGGGACTAACTGACACTGACACATCAGGGGACTAACTGACACTGACACTGACACATCAAGGGACTAACTGACACTGATACATCAGGGGACTAACTGACACTGACACTGACACATCAGGGGACTAACTGACACTGACACTGACACATAAGGGGACTAACTGACACTGACACATCAAGGGACTAACTGACACTGACACATCAGGGAACTAACTGACACTGACACATCACGGAACTAACTGACACATCAGGGGACTAACTGACACTGACACATCAGGGGACTAACTGACACTGACACATCAGGGGACTAACTGACAATGAACCCCCCCCCCCATAGAATTAACATGGCAAGCTACTGTGTGGTTAATGTTTCAGGCTTTACCTGAAATTGCAGTTGCAGAATTTTATTTTGTTATCACTATTATGGTGATATATAATATGAAACTCATTTCATGTAGACTGCAGCTGGAGACAGCCACCCGACAGCTCACGGTAATTGAACGAAATAAAAAGGTATGCTACGTTTTACAGGTCTACAGGTTCACACAGTTTCCAGAATTGTACCCTTGAACGAGAAACATAAACAGGCAGTTCTGTCGAGAGATGAATGAAGAAGATCGTTTGGAACTACTGAAAGTGGCACTGGAGTATATTGACCAGACTGGCACCTTCTCTACCATCCAAGAGACGTGTCGACAGTACCAGGGTCAACAACTGCAGGTTACAATCGCCTTTCCAGTTGTACCCTCAACCACTCCCTGTACCCTCGGCTGCTCAGGCTTGTACCCTCGCCCACCCCCTGTACCCTCGGCTCAGGCTTGTACCCTCGCCCACCCCCTGTACCCTTGGCTCAGGCTTGTACCCTCGCCCACCCCCAGTACCCTTGGCTCAGGCTTGTACCCTCGCCCACCCCCTGTACCCTCGGCTCAGGCTTGTACCCTCGCCCACCCCCTGTACCCTTGGCTCAGGCTTGTACCCTCGCCCACCCCCTGTACCCTCGGCTCAGGCTTGTACCCTCACCCACCCCCTGTACCCTTGGCTCAGGCTTGTACCCTCGCCCACCCCCTGTACCCTTGGCTCAGGCTTGTACCCTCGCCCACCCCCTGTACCCTCGGCTCAGGCTTGTACCCTCGCCCACCCCCTGTACCCTTGGCTCAGGCTTGTACCCTCGCCCACCCCCTGTACCCTCGGCTCAGGCTTGTACCCTCGCCCACCCCCTGTACCCTCGGCTCAGGCTTGTACCCTCGCCCAACCCCTGTACCCTTGGCTCAGGCTTGTACCCTCGCCCAACCCCTGTACCCTTGGCTCAGGCTTGTACCCTCGCCCAACCCCTGTACCCTTGGCTCAGGCTTGTACCCTCGCCCAACCCCTGTACCCTCGGCTCAGGCTTGTACCCTCGCCCAACCCCTGTACCCTTGGCTACTCCCTAATTGTATTACTCAGCTGGAAATGGCTGCATCAATTTCTAAATTATGAAAACAGTAATTTATTTATGTATTCCAGCAATTTTACATGATTGCATATCTCGTTGAAGCCTCAGCAATTATCTAAGTCATTTCACCATTAACTGTTCACAATTTGGATACATCTTTGTATCTACATAAGTTATTAGGCTGTACATCCACCACATATATCTAAGACAACATATATATATATACTACATATATCTAAGACAACATATATATACTACATATATGTACTACACATATTAGGAATATTGTGTTTAAGGTGATGTCAGGATGTGTTTGTCTTGCAGGATAGAGCAGTTTAAGGTGATGTCAGGATGTGTTTGTCTTGCAGGATAGAGCAGTTTAAGGTGATGTCAGGGTGTGTTTGTCTTGCAGGATAGAGCAGTTTAAGGTGATGTCAGGATGTGTTTGTCTTGCAGGATAGAGCAGTTTAAGGTGATGTCAGGATGTGTTTGTCTTGCAGAATAGAGCAGTTTAAGGTGATGTCAGGATGTGTTTGTCTTGCAGGATAGAGCATTTTATTTCAAGGTTCCTATTGAACCAGCGGATTTGCTAGATCTTGATGGTATGTAATTTACTCCACTGTTTGTTGATGTGATCTCACAATTACACACCAGTACATATGCATGGCTAGATAGTAGATGCAGTGTGTAATATCCAGTCTGGTAGGTTGGACTAATTCAGAACTACTCCCTGTAACAGTGTAATACGTGTGGAGGTGGCTCTATGTTATCCCTCAACGGTCAAATGCATGTAAAATGCCTGATGTAAAGTTGGTCAAAAGTACCTTCAATCTAACTGAATCTAATCACATATAATCTTATATAACCCTAAACCTAATACTAACCCTAAAACTAACCCTAAACTTATAATAATAATTAATTAATAACAGTATGTTGTCTACGCCATATCTCAAGCAATAAAACCATTCAGAGGCACATTACACTTTGCAGAAATATACACATTACATACCTTAAAGTTAAAAAGTAGAGATGTCATTGTAAAATAAATTGATCAATATAAATTGTTCAATATCAATAAATAATATTACCAGGTAGTCTTAAAAATACAAAAATACTAATACTGATAAATAACAGTTAATTATATTACACGTTAAATATAAATAAATAATAAAATAGCTGATAAATAGCAGTGAATATGTTTGTTCTCAAGTGGTGTCAGTAATGTCTAAATTTAATAACATGTAGATGATATAGATTTTTATATAACTTTAAATATCATGTAATTTTTCAAAATTTGCCTTTTGAAAATTTGCCTTCGTGGTGGGCAGAAATCAAACCAACAGCTACTAGTAGTGTGTAACAATGTAGAAGTGTACATATTATACAATGTAGAACTTTACATTGAGATAAGTATGCAATGTTAAGTAGGTCAATAATTTAGTTTATAATTGCATATTAATAATCTGTGTTATATAAGATATTTGTTATTGCATCATCTCACTTTGAAATCAGAATTGGGCAAAACACAGACATTGCATCAACATACTTTCACAAAAATCTGCTCTATGATTTATAAATAAGTCAGACAATGAGCTGTGTAATTCGCTGGTGTCGTGTCAATTTACATGTTTGTCTTCGGTTCCTTGTCTAGCTGTCCTCGGTAATTTGGTTTTGAATCGGCCGACAGCAGCAAGCAAAGTCTTCCAGGAGGTGTGTAGCAGACGTATTTGACCAAATGAAGGAAGTGTATGTCTCCTGGTCATAGTCAGCCCTGTGTGATTCTTTAACTATTCTGGTCAAATCTGGGGTGGTGATAGTTTGTATTAACAAGATTTTAAGATTTTACAAGATTGCCACCTCTAGGTGGCAGGTGGGCAATGAAGCTCTTTGGGTTATTGGGAATCCAACTTATCTATCTAAGTGTATCCCGTCCTTCTGAGGCATATGTCGTTTTATTTTTAAACAATGAACATTACTAGCATCCACACAATCAGTAAATCTGTTCCACTAATTTACTGTGAATGAGAACTTTCTAATATCTAGTCAACACTGCTCGTGTAAGTTCATGTCCTCAAATCCTTCTATATTCCTTAACCAAGAAAAGAAAGTTCTATCAACATTTTCATAACCATTCAATATTTTCAGCATTACTATCTGATCTCTCAATCTGCTGCTCTCTCGTGATGTTAAACTATATTCTTTCCTAACTAAGACCACTTTGGTATTAGACCACTTTGGTGTGGGGTGCTGTCTAATAAGTAGGGTGCTGGCCTGTCATTCAGAGGATTGAGAGTCTGGTCCTGGTACAGCTGATGTATTAAACCTTGGGCAGTTTCATTTGCCCTAGTTCATGTGTCTAGGAAGAGACCCTATTAGCTGTTAGTCCTGTTTACCTGCCTGTAGCAGGGGAAGCAAAAGATCCCACGCAGGGAAATGGGAAACACCTTCCGTTGAGTCACTCATTGGTTGGTTAATTTAAAATAAAAATGTCATTTTAAATTCTTGTGCATACGTGATTGCATTTGAAATTACAAAAATGTCATCATCTAACGTAACATCAACTTAAACTTGGCCACAGTGTGAACTTTGCCTCAGTGTGAATTTGGCCACAGTGTGGACTTGGCCGCGATGTGAATTTGGATACAATGTGAACTTGGCGACAGTGTGAACTTGGCCACAGTGTGGAATTGGCCACAGTGTGGACTTGGCCACAGTGTGGACTTGGCCACGGTGTGAATTTGGCTACGATATGAACTTGGCCACAGTGTGAACTTGGCCACAGTGTGAACTTTGTCAATACATATTCTAACAATACATTGTGTGACAACACAAGTGAGAAAACGACAACATTAGTAAATGGCCGTTTACATTGTCTTCGGGCAATAACTTACATAGTCAGTTTACAAATGTCTAATAGTTTTGTGTGTTCTTGTGACAGGTGGTGCACACAATGATAGTCAGTCTCTCTCTGCTGTCTCAGTGTCAGTCTCAGAGCCAGGTAGTGGTCTCTCTCCAGCTGCACAGTCTACCCTCATTGCCATGGTAAGACACAAACACAGTCTCCCCTCATTACCATGGTAAGACACAAACACAGTCTCCCCTCATTACCATGGTAAGACACAAACACAGTCTACCCTCATTGCCATGGTAAGACACAAACACAGTCTACCCTCATTACCATGGTAAGATACAAACACAGTCTACCCTCATTGCCATGGTAAGACACAAACACAGTCTACCCTCATTACCATGGTAAGACACAAACACAGTCTACCCTCATTGCCATGGTAAGACACAAACACAGTCTACCCTCATTACCATGGTAAGACACAAACACAGTCTACCCTCATTACCATGGTAAGACACAAACACAGTCTACCCTCATTACCATGGTAAGATACAAACACAGTCTACCCTCATTGCCATGGTAAGACACAAACACAGTCTACCCTCATTACCATGGTAAGACACAAACACAGTCTACCCTCATTACCATGGTAAGACACAAACACAGTCTACCCTCATTACCATGGTAAGACACAAACACAGTCTACCCTCATTGCCATGGTAAGACACAAACACAGTCTACCCTCATTGCCATGGTAAGACACAAACACAGTCTACCCTCATTACCATGGTAAGATACAAACACAGTCTACCCTCATTACCATGGTAAGACACAAACACAGTCTACCCTCGTTACCATGGTAAGACACAAACACAGTCTACCCTCGTTACCATGGTAAGACACAAACACAGTCTACCCTCATTACCATGGTAAGATACAAACACAGTCTACCCTCATTACCATGGTAAGACACAAACACAGTCTACCCTCGTTACCATGGTAAGACACAAACACAGTCTACCCTCATTACCATGGTAAGATACAAACACAGTCTACCCTCATTACCATGGTAAGATACAAACACAGTCTACCCTCATTGCCATGGTAAGATACAAACACAGTCTACCCTCATTACCATGGTAAGACACAAACACAGTCTACCCTCATTACCATGGTAAGATACAAACACAGTCTACCCTCATTGCCATGGTAAGATACAAACACAGTCTACCCTCATTACCATGGTAAGACACAAACACAGTCTACCCTCATTACCATGGTAAGACACAAACACAGTCTACCCTCATTACCATGGTAAGACACAAACACAGTCTACCCTCATTACCATGGTAAGACACAAACACAGTCTACCCTCATTACTATGGTAAGACACAAACACAGTCTACCCTCGTTACCATGGTAAGACACAAACACAGTCTACCCTCATTGCCATGGTAAGATACAAACACAGTCTACCCTCATTACCATGGTAAGACACAAACACAGTCTACCCTCATTACCATGGTAAGACACAAACACAGTCTACCTTCATTGCCATGGTAAGATACAAACACAGTCTACCCTCATTACCATGGTAAGACACAAACACAGTCTACCCTCATTACCATGGTAAGACACAAACACAGTCTACCCTCATTACCATGGTAAGACACAAACACAGTCTACCCTCATTGCCATGGTAAGACACAAACACAGTCTACCCTCATTGCCATGGTAAGACACAAACACAGTCTACCCTCATTACCATGGTAAGACACAAACACAGTCTACCCTCATTACCATGGTAAGACACAAACACAGTCTACCCTCATTACCATGGTAAGACACAAACACAGTCTACCCTCATTACCATGGTAAGACACAAACACAGTCTACCCTCATTGCCATGGTAAGACACAAACACAGTCTACCCTCATTACCATGGTAAGACACAAACACAGTCTACCCTCATTACCATGGTAAGATACAAACACAGTCTACCCTCATTGCCATGGTAAGATACAAACACAGTCTCCCCTCATTGCCATGGTAAGACACAAACACAGTCTACCCTCATTGCCATGGTAAGACACAAACACAGTCTACCCTCATTGCCATGGTAAGACACAAACACAGTCTACCCTCATTGCCATGGTAAGATACAAACACAGTCTCCCCTCATTGCCATGGTAAGATACAAACACAGTCTCCCCTCATTGCCATGGTAAGATACAAACACAGTCTCCCCTCATTGCCATGGTAAGACACAAACACAGTCTCCCCTCATTGCCATGGTAAGACACAAACACAGTCTACCCTCATTGCCATGGTAAGACACAAACACAGTCTACCCTCATTGCCATGGTAAGACACAAACACAGTCTACCCTCATTGCCATGGTAAGATACAAACACAGTCTCCCCTCATTGCCATGGTAAGATACAAACACAGTCTCCCCTCATTGCCATGGTAAGACACAAACACAGTCTACCCTCATTACCATGGTAAGACACAAACACAGTCTACCCTCATTACCATGGTAAGACACAAACACAGTCTACCCTCATTACCATGGTAAGACACAAACACAGTCTACCCTCATTGCCATGGTAAGACACAAACACAGTCTACCCTCATTGCCATGGTAAGATACAAACACGGTCAACAATGATAAGACCACATCAACACAATCTTATTCTTTTTACCATGGTTACCATTGTTACTAAGATCTTATCATCATAGTCTATGTCACCACAATAACATCTTATCAGCCTGCCACTGCTGCCATTTTAAAACAGTCTACACTTGTTGCCATGGTAACATCTCACCAACACTTTTTATTGTTTTCCTCTTCCCCGTGTGTGTTCACACCACATCAGTTCTACTGTCTTTATATTTCTCCATTTGTCTCTGTCCTCTGCAGTGTTTTCTACACACTGGCTGTAATCAGATCAACATTTGCACACTTTAGATTTTGTAGTTGTCACATATTTTGATCACCAAATTGATTCCACTATTTCCATTTATTTAAGCTATCAGTTGAAATCAACCAGAGACCTGATAAGACACGGTCAAGACAGACGTCTGCTGCAGTGGACAGGGGTCATCACTGGACTCTCCATGACCCACACGTACACGTACGTCTGTAGACCAACAGTATTTCAAAACATTAACAACAATATACAAAAAAATGCATATAATTATAATATAATATGATTATGTAAACACAATGTTTGAAGGGACAAACAGGAAGTTGTTGACTTATGTCAGTTTACCTCAGACAATCTTGTTAAGGTAAACGTATTACAGTTGCCACATATGCACTTGTCTACATACTGGAATCAACATATTATTATGTAAATATAAGATACAGAAGTTAACACTTTAAAATAAAAAATTCAGCATGCTAACATTATCGCAATTCTCAAATAACATATTTGTGAAATAGAAACTTTTTGTATTTATATCTAAATGCATTTATATTAATTAAGTTTCTTTTTCCAGCCCGTGCTATCACATATATATATATATACATATATATATATACATATATATATATATATATATATATACATATACATATATATATATATATATATCAACTAAATGCAGGGGATACAAATGGTCATATTCCACAAAATGCTGGCTTTATTTACGCAATCTATTATTGTGAGCTAGTTGGTTGTTCAATCAGTCAGACTTTGTATGTTTAATATAACACTTTAACACACACCTGTAGTCTCACTCATCACCCCACATAACGACATATGAGAGTCCATTTAATTATAAATTGAACAAGACACCTACCTCTGAAAGGATACAGTGTGATGTAAAGAATTTCTCCCCAAACCCTTTTATTTTCAGCAACTATAATTGTTCATTAAAATACTTTGGGTAATTCATATGTTACAAAATATATAACTTATATACATATTTATATTTAGAGCAGACAACCTCACTTGACATAAAGACAGTGGTGCTGTGTTTATATTGCCAAGTGTTTTGTTTGTTCATTGTCTCTCTCACGTCAGAATGCGAGGTCTCTGTGGCTTACAAAAGGTGCAACTTATATTTATGTTGCTAAGAGTTTCATCTGTTCCTTGTCTCCGACACAGGAAGAGTGCGAGGTTTCTGTGTGCCCTACAGGGGTGTCCAGGGGCTCAGGGCAACCACTTCATCCGTCTACACATAGCTGGCGCCAGGGAGAAACAAACCATCAGGTGAGATGCACAGTTGTCTTCTACAGTCAGACCAGGAGTAAGTTACACCTGTCCTCTTGGATTCATCGCCCATAATGCCTCGCCAATAAGGCATCAAAATGCCTCACCCGTAAGGCATCAAAATGCCTCGCCAATAAGGCATCAAAATGCCTCACCCATAAGGCATCAAAATGCCTCGCCAATAAGGCATCAAAATGCCTCGCCCATAAGGCATCAAAATGCCTCGCCCGTAAGGAACCAAAAAATGCCTCGCCCATAAGGCATCAAAATGCCTCACCCATAAGCCATCAAAATGCCTTGCTCATAAGGCATCAAAATGCCTCGCCCGTAAGT
Source organism: Oasisia sp. SBJ-2009 (assembly GCA_964017155.1). Classification (NCBI taxonomy): domain Eukaryota; kingdom Metazoa; phylum Annelida; class Polychaeta; order Sabellida; family Siboglinidae; genus Oasisia; species Oasisia sp. SBJ-2009. Next base: position 50,869,604 of record OZ024860.1, on the reverse strand, counting down.
CATCAAAATGCCTCGGCCATAAGGCTTCAAAAAGGTTTGCCCTTAAAGCACTAAAATGCCTTCCCATAAGGCATCAAAATGCCTCGGCCATAAGGCATCAAAATGCCTTCCCCATAAGGCACTAAAATGCCTTCCCATAAGGCATCAAAACGCTTTGCCCATAAGGCATAACAATTTCTTTCCCATAACGCATCAACGCATGACCTCCTAGGAATAAAAATGAAATAGTTGTTTCAATTTTTAACATTTATGGTATTACGTTGCAAATACTGTGAAATGTAGTTTAGTTTTCTTCATGGTTCCATGGATCATTCGTTTTAAAGTTGCATTCTGACATCATTTCCCCTTTTTAACGTATTTTAGAAAAGTCAATGTACACCATGACCGATATTTGCTTATTAGTATATTTCCTACCACATGTCTCACTGTGTGGTTTTATACGTTATTTGATCAAATATAAGTTTGCAAAAAACAACAGCTCTGGAGTTTCCCAAAAGTCGATCTATTTTTACCATTGGAACTCTCCGGTCAACGTAAGTAAACGATGGGGCAAACTAAAAGGCGGTTCCACATATCCACGTTAGTCGCTAGAGGCGCCACTAGGCAACAATACCCTAGTTATTTAAATCATGCTCAATTAGCCATTGACCGTACAGGCGCATAGCCAGCGATAGTTTGTATGTGGGCAACTGGACATGCCGTAAATATGGAGCGTATTGAGCGGTGGCATCTTTGTGAATGTGGTATGTCGTTTCCGGGCGGTCTGCCAATTGTGATCCGCCTTTTAGTGTGGCCCTAGTGTGGTTTCCTGACAGCGCTTTTCACTGGAATTCCCTTCTTCGAGGTCTAAACCAATCAGTGAATTTTAACTGGCGAGGCTCACCAGGGCAATTTTTCGTCTTTTGCTCCTTTGTATTTTAAAATGGCATATTATGTGAAAATAAGTTGATAGGTAGTTGAGGAAAACAATATATAGTGTATGGAGAATGCTGGTTTACTGGAAATTTTTATTTTTAAAATGGTGGAAGTCAGAATGCAACTTTAAAATGATGCATCATTTGTTAGTATATTTTCAGCAGGTTTTGTTTTATTGAAAACATGAAGTAAACTTCATTTAATAAGTGATATTTTGGTCAAGAATTTCATTCTGACTCAAATTGTTGTTTGGTTTTTAAACTATGGGTTTGCAAATGCCAGTACTTGATTAGTTTATGTCCAAAAATTTATTGAACATTGAAAGCTCACATTGTAGAGTAAATGCTTTTCTGCCAAAACCTCTGATTTTATAGGACGACCTGGACATCTATTTTAGCTCTTATGTCGAATAGGCCTGTGAGACTAACCTCTTGAATAGGCCTGTGAGACTGACCACTTGAATAGGCCTGTGAGACTGACCTCTTGAATAGGCCTGTGAGACTGACCACTTGAATAGGCCTGTGAGACTGACCACTTGAATAGGCCTGTGAGACTGACCACTTGAATAGGCCTGTGAGACTGACCACTTGAATAGGCCTGTGAGACTGACCACTTGAATAGGCCTGTGAGACTGACCACTTGAATAGGCCTGTGAGACTGACCACTTGAATAGGCCTGTGAGACTAACCTCTTGAATAGGCCTGTGAGACTGACCACTTGAATAGGCCTGTGAGACTGACCACTTGAATAGGCCTGTGAGACTGACCACTTGAATAGGCCTGTGAGACTGACCACTTGAATAGACCTGTGAGACTGACCACTTGAATAGGCCTGTGAGACTGACCACTTGAATAGGCCTGTGAGACTGACCACTTGAATAGGCCTGTGAGACTGACCACTTGAATAGGCCTGTGAGACTGACCACTTGAATAGGCCTGTGAGACTGACCACCTGAATAGGCCTGTGAGACTGACCACCTGAATAGGCCTGTGAGACTGACCACCTGAATAGGCCTGTGAGACTGACCACCTGAATAGGCCTGTGAGACTGACCACCTGAATAGGCCTGTGAGACTAACCACCTGAATAGGCCTGTGAGACTAACCACCTGAATAGGCCTGTGAGACTGACCACCTGAATAGGCTTGTGAGACTGACCACTTGAATAGGCCTGTGAGACTGACCACCTGAATAGGCCTGTGAGACTAACCACCTGAATAGACCTGTGAGACTAACCACCTGAATAGGCTTGTGAGACTGACCACCTGAGACTGACCACCTGAGTCTGACCACCTGAGACTGACCACATGAGACTGACCACCTCAGACTGACCACCTCAGACTGACCACCTCAGACTGACCACCTCAGACTGACCACCTCAGACTGACCATCTCAGACTGACCACCTCAGACTGACCACCTCAGACTGACCACCTCAGACTGACCACCTCAGACTGACCACCTCAGACTGACCACCTCAGACTGGCCACCTCAGACTGACCACCTCAGACTGACCGCCTGAGACTGACCGCCTGAGACTGACCGCCTGAGACTGACCACGTGAGACTGACCACCTAGTTCAACTCCACAATGACTGGTCACACATGTGACACATTTTGTACTGTTCTCCCCAGAAATGTGAAAAACTGTTTAAATCATTTACAACCAAACCATTTGATTTATTGTTTGTCTCAGGTCAGATTTCACCTGCACTTTCTGTGGATCCAAACTTGAAGAGGATATCTCTTTCCGTGTACTGGGAGGTTGGTCATTTGTTTCCTTGCCTCACAACTTTAGCTGGCAGTATTGTGTGGCCACTGAAATCAACGTTGAAAACTCATGTTAACTGCGGCTTATAAGTAACTGATCACAAAATAGTAAAGGTAAGTTCTTGTGTAGCGCAGCAACCAATTCTCGGTATTGCTCAGAGCATGTTATGGTTCACTCTCTCTCAAACCTGTTCAATTGAACACCTGGCTCTGCACAGCACCAGCCATGCTGCAGTTAATTTGTGATTACTATTTGTACACAAATGTGTTGAGGTGCGGCACTTCTACAACTGTCACCACTCATTTACAATCACTGATGATTATTTAATAAAATAACGAATTATTTTCTTTTGTGAGTAGATAAAATCAATGTAGAATTGGTGGACCCGGAAGCGTTGAGTCGATCAACGTGGACAGGCCAAAGACATCAAAGTCTTGTCACATATGTAAGAGGTGAGTGTCCAAATACTCGTCACAGAGAACTTGTGTTACTGCTGTCACATGACTTATGTTAATACTGTCACATATGACTTGTGTTACTTCTCTTACAGAGTAGTTGTGTTACTGCTCTCTTGAATTATTGTGTTACTGCTGACACAGGTGACACATGTTAAGTACTGCCCTCACAGATGATATATGTTACTGTCCTCACAGATGATATATGTTACTGTCCTCACAGATGATATATGTTACTGTCCTCACAGATGATATATATTACTGCTGTCACAGATGATATATGTTACTGCCCTCACAGATGACATGTTACCGCTGTCACAGATGATATATGTTACTGCTCTCACAGATGATATATGTTACTGCTGTCACAGATGATATATGTTACTGCTCTCACAGATGACATGTTACCGCTGTCACAGATGATATATGTTACCGCTGTCACAGATGATATATGTTACTGCTCTCACAGATGACATGTTACCGCTGTCACAGATGATATATGCTACCGCTGTCACAGATGATATATGTTACTGCTCTCACAGATGATATATGTTACTGCTCTCACAGATGACATGTTACCGCTGTCACAGATGATATATGTTACCGCTGTCACAGATGATATATGTTACTGCTCTCACAGATGACATGTTACCGCTGTCACAGATGATATATGCTACCGCTGTCACAGATGATATATGTTACTGCTCTCACAGATGATATATGTTACTGCTGTCACAGATTATATATGTTACTGCTCTCACAGATGACATGTTACCGCTGTCACAGATGATATATGTTACTGCTCTCACAGATGATATATGTCACTGCTCTCACAGATGACATGTTACCGCTGTCACAGATGATATATGTTACTGCTCTCACAGATGATATATGTTACTGCTCTCACAGATGACATGTTACCGCTGTCACAGATGATATATGTTACTGCTCTCACAGATGATATATGTTACTGCTCTCACAGATGACATGTTACCGCTGTCACAGATGATATATGTTACTGCTCTCACAGATGATATATGTTACTGCTCTCACAGATGACATGTTACCGCTGTCACAGATGATATATGTTACTGCTCTCACAGATGATATATGTTACTGCTCTCACAGATGACATGTTACCGCTGTCACAGATGATATATGTTACTGCTCTCACAGATGATATATGTTACTGCTCTCACAGATGATATATGTTACTGCTCTCACAGATGATATATGTTACTGCTCTCACAGATGACTTGGTGTGTTCCATGGAGCCTGGGGAGACTGTGACAGTCATTGGTGTTCCAGTCCTGGACATCGACAGTCACACAGTGGCCCTGGAGGTGAGACATAGGACAGAGTGACCGCTGTCACATGTTGTCTCTGTCCACGTCATTGCCAGTCCCGTCTCTCCCTTCTCTCCCTTCTATCACTTCTCTCCCTTCTCTCCCTTCTCTCCCTTCTCTCCCTTCTCTCCCTTCTCTCCCTTCTATTACTTCTCTCCCTTCTCTCCCTTCTCTCCCTTCTATTACTTCTCTCCCTTCTCTCCCTTCTCTCCCTTCTCTCCCTTCTATTACTTCTCTCCCTTCTATCACTTCTCTCCATTCTCTCCCTTCTCTCCCTTCTATCACTTCTCTCCCTTCTCTCCCTTCTATTACTTCTCTCCCTTCTCTCCTTCTCTCCCTTCTATCACTTCTCTCCATTCTCTCCCTTCTCTCCCTTCTCTCCCTTCTCTCCCTTCTATTACTTCTCTCCCTTCTCTCCCTTCTCTCCCTTCTATTACTTCTCTCCCTTCTCTCCCTTCTCTCCCTTCTCTCCCTTCTATTACTTCTCTCCCTTCTCTCCCTTCTCTCCCTTCTCTCCCTTCTATTACTTCTCTCCCTTCTCTCCCTTCTCTCCCTTCTATTACTTCTCTCCCTTCTCTTCCTTCTCTCCCTTCTCTCCCTTCTCTCCCTTCTATCACTTCTCTCCCTTCTCTCCCTTCTCTCCCTTCTCTCCCTTCTCTCCTTCTCTCCCTTCTATTACTTCTCTCCCTTCTCTCCCTTCTCTCCCTTCTCTCCCTTCTATTACTTCTCTCCATTCTCTCCCTTTTCTATCTTCTCTCCCTTCTATTACTTCTCTCCATTCTCTCCCTTCTCTCCCTTCTCTCCCTTCTCTCCCTTCTATTACTTCTCTCCCTTCTCTCCCTTCTCTCCCTTCTCTCCCTTCTATCACTTCTCTCCCTTCTCTCCCTTCTATTACTTCTCTCCCTTCTCTCCCTTCTATTACTTCTCTCCCTTCTCTCCCTTCTCTCCCTTCTCTCCCTTCTCTCCCTTCTATTACTTCTCTCCCTTCTCTCCCTTCTCTCCCTTCTCTCCCTTCTATCACTTCTCTCCCTTCTCTCCCTTCTATTACTTCTCTCCCTTCTCTCCCTTCTATTACTTCTCTCCATTCTCTCCCTTCTCTCCCTTCTCTCCCTTCTCTCCCTTCTATTACTTCTCTCCCTTCTCTCCCTTCTATTACTTCTCTCCCTTCTCTCCCTTCTATTACTTCTCTCCCTTCTCTCCCTTCTCTCCCTTCTATTACTTCTCTCCATTCTCTCCCTTCTCTCCCTTCTCTCCCTTCTCTCCCTTCTATTACTTCTCTCCCTTCTCTCCCTTCTCTCCCTTCTATTACTTCTCTCCCTTCTCTCCCTTCTATTACTTCTCTCCCTTCTCTCCCTTCTATTACTTCTCTCCCTTCTCTCCCTTCTATTACTTCTCTCCCTTCTCTCCCTTCTCTCCCTTCTATTACTTCTCTCCATTCTCTCCCTTCTCTCCCTTCTCTCCCTTCTCTCCCTTCTATTACTTCTCTCCCTTCTCTCCCTTCTCTCCCTTCTATTACTTCTCTCCCTTCTCTCCCTTCTCTCCCTTCTATTACTTCTCTCCCTTCTCTCCCTTCTCTCCCTTCTATTACTTCTCTCCATTCTCTCCCTTCTCTCCCTTCTCTCCCTTCTATTACTTCTCTCCCTTCTCTCCCTTCTCTCCCTTCTATTACTTCTCTCCCTTCTCTCCCTTCTATTACTTCTCTCCCTTCTCTCCCTTCTCTCCCTTCTCTCCCTTCTCTCCCTTCTATTACTTCTCTCCATTCTCTCCCTTCTCTCCCTTTCTATTACTTCTCTCCATTCTCTCCCTTTTCTATCTTCTCTCCCTTCTATTACTTCTCTCCATTCTCTCCCTTCTCTCCCTTCTCTCCCTTCTATTACTTCTCTCCCTTCTCTCCCTTCTCTCCCTTCTATTACTTCTCTCCCTCTCTCCCTTCTCTCCCTTCTATCACTTCTCTCCCTTCTCTCCCTTCTATTACTTCTCTCCCTTCTCTCCCTTCTATTACTTCTCTCCCTTCTCTCCCTTCTATTACTTCTCTCCCTTCTCTCCCTTCTCTCCCTTCTATTACTTCTCTCCATTCTCTCCCTTCTCTCCCTTCTCTCCCTTCTATTACTTCTCTCCCTTCTCTCCCTTCTCTCCCTTCTATTACTTCTCTCCCTTCTCTCCCTTCTATTACTTCTCTCCCTTCTCTCCCTTCTATTACTTCTCTCCCTTCTCTCCCTTCTCTCCCTTCTATTACTTCTCTCCATTCTCTCCCTTCTATTACTTCTCTCCATTCTCTCCCTTTTCTATCTTCTCTCCCTTCTATTACTTCTCTCCATTCTCTCCCTTCTCTCCCTTCTCTCCTTCTCTCCCTTCTATTACTTCTCTCTCCTTCTCTCCCTTCTCTCCTTCTCTCCCTTCTATTACTTCTCTCCCTTCTCTCCCTTCTCTCCCTTCTCTCCCTTCTATCACTTCTCTCCTTCTCTCCCTTCTATTACTTCTCTCCCTTCTCTCCCTTTCTTTACTTCTCTCCCTTCTCTCCCTTCTCTCCCTTCTATTACTTCTCTCCATTCTCTCCCTTCTCTCCCTTCTCTCCCTTCTCTCCCTTCTATTACTTCTCTCCCTTCTCTCCCTTCTCTCCCTTCTATTACTTCTCTCCCTTCTCTCCCTTCTCTCCCTTCTATTACTTCTCTCCATTCTCTCCCTTCTCTCCCTTCTATTACTTCTCTCCCTTCTATTACTTCTCTCCCTTCTCTCCTTCTCTCCCTTCTATTACTTCTCTCCCTTCTCTCCCTTCTCTCCCTTCTATTACTTCTCTCCCTTCTCTCCCTTCTCTCCCTTCTCTCCTTCTATCACTTCTCTCCCTTCTCTCCCTTCATTACTTCTCTCCCTTCTCTCCCTTCTATTACTTCTCTCCCTTCTCTCCCTTCTCTCCCTTCTATTACTTCTCTCCCTTCTCTCCCTTCTCTCCCTTCTCTCCCTTCTATCACTTCTCTCCCTTCTCTCCCTTCTATTACTTCTCTCCCTTCTCTCCCTTCTCTCCCTTCTATCACTTCTCTCCCTTCTCTCCCTTCTCTCCCTTCTCTCCCTTCTCTCCCTTCTATCACTTCTCTCCCTTCTCTCCCTTCTATTACTTCTCTCCCTTCTCTCCCTTCTCTCCCTTCTATTACTTCTCTCCCTTCTCTCCCTTCTCTCCCTTCTATTACTTTCTCTCCCTTCTCTCCCTTCTCCCTTCTCTCCCTTCTATCACTTCTCTATCTTCTCTCCCTTCTATTACTTCTCTCCCTTCTCTCCCTTCTATTACTTCTCTCCCTTCTCTCCCTTCTCTCCTTCTATTACTTCTCTCCCTTCTCTCCCTTCTCTCCCTTCTATTACTTCTCTCCATTCTCTCCCTTCTCTCCCTTCTCTCCCTTCTATTACTTCTCTCCTTCTCTCCCTTCTCTCCCTTCTATTACTTCTCTCCCTTCTCTCCCTTCTCTCCCTTCTCTCCCTTCTATCACTTCTCTCCCTTCTATTACTTCTCTCCCTTCTCTCCCTTCTATTACTTCTCTCCCTTCTCTCCCTTCTCTCCCTTCTATTACTTCTCTCCATTCTCTCCCTTCTCTCCCTTCTCTCCCTTCTCTCCCTTCTATTACTTCTCTCCCTTCTCTCCCTTCTCTCCCTTCTCTCCCTTCTCTCCCTTCTCTCCCTTCTATTACTTCTCTCCCTTCTCTCCCTTCTCTCCCTTCTATTACTTCTCTCCCTTCTCTCCCTTCTATTACTTCTCTCCATTCTCTCCCTTCTCTCCCTTCTCTCCCTTCTCTCCCTTCTATTACTTCTCTCCCTTCTCTCCCTTCTCTCCCTTCTCTCCCTTCTATTACTTCTCTCCCTTCTCTCCCTTCTATTACTTCTCTCCCTTCACTCCCTTCTCTCCCTTCTCTCTCCATTCTCTCCCTTCTCTCCCTTCTCTCCCTTCTCTCCCTTCTATCACTTCTCTCCCTTCTCTCCCTTCTATTACTTCTCTCCCTTCTCTCCCTTCTCTCCCTTCTATTACTTCTCTCCCTTCTCTCCCTTCTCTCCCTTCTCTCCCTTCTCTCCCTTCTCTCCCTTCTCTCCCTTCTATCACTTCTCTCCCTTCTCTCCCTTCTATTACTTCTTTCCCTTCTCTCCCTTCTATTACTTCTCTCCCTTCTCTCCCTTCTCTCCCTTCTATTACTTCTCTCCCTTCTCTCCCTTCTCTCCCTTCTATTACTTCTCTCCATTCTCTCCCTTCTCTCCCTTCTCTCCCTTCTATTACTTCTCTCCCTTCTCTCCCTTCTCTCCCTTCTATTACTTCTCTCCCTTCTCTCCCTTCTCTCCCTTCTCTCCCTTCTCTCCCTTCTATCACTTCTCTCCCTTCTATTACTTCTCTCCCTTCTCTCCCTTCTATTACTTCTCTCCCTTCTCTCCCTTCTCTCCCTTCTATTACTTCTCTCCATTCTCTCCCTTCTCTCCCTTCTCTCCCTTCTCTCCCTTCTCTCCCTTCTATTACTTCTCTCCCTTCTCTCCCTTCTCTCCCTTCTCTCCCTTCTATTACTTCTCTCCCTTCTCTCCCTTCTCTCCCTTCTATTACTTCTCTCCCTTCTCTCCCTTCTCTCCCTTCTATTACTTCTCTCCATTCTCTCCCTTCTCTCCCTTCTCTCCCTTCTCTCCCTTCTCTCCCTTCTATTACTTCTCTCCCTTCTCTCCCTTCTCTCCCTTCTCTCCCTTCTATTACTTCTCTCCCTTCTCTCCCTTCTCTCCCTTCTATTACTTCTCTCCCTTCACTCCCTTCTCTCCCTTCTCTCTCCATTCTCTCCCTTCTCTCTCTCTCTCTTGCTCCCAGTCTCTCTATTACATCATCACCCTTCCCTTTCTCCATTCATTGCTGTGATTCCCTCTCCAAGTCCCACTTTCCCTCACTATTCATCCCCGATCCTATCCACATACAATCTCACCTTCCTGCCTCCCTCCCTCCTCCACAAACCCCCTCCCCCCATCCCTCCTTTCCCTCCCTCCCTCCATCCTCCTTCACAAAACTTCTCCCTCCCTTCCCCCTCCTTCTGTCCCTCTCTTCCCTGCCTCTTCCTGGGTCTCTCCCTCCCCCCTTCACCCTAACCCTCCCTTCATCATAGGTTTAGTTTAACAAACACAATATATATTTCACTGACTTTCAGAAACAGTTGAAACTGAATATATTATGTCTGTGCTGGTTTATTAACAAATATTTATGTAGCTTATCAAAATAGTTACCTGAAGACTTCCATGTATTTACCCTGTCTGAGCCAATGTAAGATCTTTCAAATAATAAATTGTCATGTACTTTTACAGGCAAACAACATCTTCAGACACAACCAAGTATGTATATCTTACATTCTGCTAGACATCTTTCACAATGTGTTAACATAAAAAGCAGGGTGAAATGTTTCGTATTTGTATTTACATTGCTGTCATCAATTTGCAAACCATAGATTAATTTATACAACATAAATTGGTCTAACTTTTGTTTCCATCTTTAACTCTTCAGTAAGACAGTGTGACAAATAAAATGTATAGACAGTAAGGTTAATAATATTATAGGCATTAGGTCATAGAATGTTTTTCATGTTAATTATTTTGCATTAAATAGACCGTCAGGTCTCATTTATCTACGAACTCATTTCCAAATCTTTTGGGCAGATAATTGCAACGTGCGCAGTAGCAAGACACCTTATTCTCAAACAAAACATGCAGATTGCGAAACAACCGGATTATTGAAGACCAGGGCCCAGTTTCATAAAGCCGTGTAACTTCACGTGCAGTTATGGGTCTACTGTTCGCAGCTTGAACAGTGACTATTCAGTGTAGCATACGGCCAGTTTCATGAGACCAATTTAGCATTCGCTAATAGACGTAGAATTATCCTAGTTAAGTCACAGTGGGGAATCTGTGTATTTGTGCTGTGTCTGAACAACCTTTTTTTTCTAGCTGCCGCCTTTGAAGTTCGCATAGCAAATGGGAAGCTATGATGAATGTAAAGGATATCCAGTGTAAACATTACAAATAATTATGTTGAGAGTGGGCGAGCATACCATAAATATTTCAACTTCGGGAGCATACCATAAATATTTCAACTTCGGGAGCTTACCATAACTATTTCAAACAGCATAAAGTTACGCCAACTAAATACATGGCACATCCTAAGTGCATCTATGGAGCAGACTCGTGAAATGCAATTAGTATATCTTTACGACGTGTTGTACGTTCGACGGGTTATCGCCCGCTACGATGTCGTAAGTATGCTCCATGAAACTGGGCCCAGGTTAATGAGACATCAGACCTGACTGTGTAATCAACCGTAACATGTAAGTTACTCTTTGGATATGGGTTAGAACGATCTGTATTTGGTCAATATAGTTGTTGGCACGTGTGGTTTTCTGCTTGGCAGCTGCCTGTGATGCCTGACAATGGGTTGAGTCAACTGCCTGTGATGCCTGACAATGGTTTGAGTCAACTGCCTGTGATGCCTGACAATGGTTTGAGTCAACTGCCTGTGATGCCTGACAATGATTTGAGTCACCTGCCTGAGGCTCTCAGACTTCTCTACAAAGGTTCTGCAAAACTTAGTTTGGAGTGGAACAACTATTATAGGTTAACTGCAAATAGTTGTGTGCATACCGCAGGTTACACAAATAACTGACAGATTATTACAAGCCACGTTTAGCACAGATTAGGGAAACAACATATAAACTCTACAAATGTAGTGATCTGGCTCCTTGTCCATGTTGTTTAGTAAATTGTTTACCTTTCAAGAAACTGTTTTTGTTTTCTTCATATATTTCGGCTGTGCATAGAGCGTTGAGCTAACCACAAGAATAAGAAGATAGCATTCAATGTGTGTTATGTCTACTGACGATATATTGTCTTCATTGCAGACAAATGCCATTCACCCTGGAGTTTTTCTCTCAGTCTGGCCTATGCATTCGCTGGTACTGTGTCGCTTTTGTTCTCTACCTTAGCCTTTGGTTTGGTAATCAACAGTCATATTTTGTTATATTATGTACTGGGTATTAAGGATATAAAGTTATGGAAAAACCTGTTTCAGAGGGACCTAGGAGGGTAGACCATATCCAAACATGTGTGGTACTGAAGATATTTATTTAGATCAACTATTTTATAATTGCTCCTTATATTTGCAGCGCAAATATTATACAATTGTATTACTGTAGATGTGCGTATGTTTCAGTGCAGATGCAAGATATATTTTGCATTTAAATTTTACACTTAAAGTATTATTTGATAATACAATTTATCTTGATTTTTAAGTAGCACATATACCATTAGCGTTAATATCGCATTACGTTAAGTAAATTTAAATAGTAAAACTAAAATTGTAAGCATTGAAATGTTAAATAGTAATAATAAAGGTGAATAAATCAAATTTATTAAATAAATAACACAGTTGTCATGGCAAATTTAATACCTAATTTCTTATAATACAGTGTATTGTGACGCTATGACAAAATAAAATCACGGTTTTTATGTATGTTACATTCTGTTGGCCACAAGTTTGACAATCACGTGATGTAACCAGTAGTGAGCTGTCAGACATGACTTATGGTCCAAACGGCCACACCTTCCCCCTGCCACCTTCCCCTGTGTCACCTTCCCCTGTGTCACCTTCCCCAGTGTCACCTTCCCCAGTGTCACCTTCCCCCCTGCCACCTTCCCCCGTGTCACCTTCCCCTGTGTCACCTTCCCCAGTGTCACCTTCCCCAGTGTCACCTTCCCCCGTGTCACCTTCCCAGTGACACCTTCCCCTGTGTCACCTTCCCCTGTGTCACCTTCCCCAGTGTCACCTTCCCCAGTGTCACCTTCCCCCGTGTCACCTTCCCCTGTGTCACCTTCCCCAGTGTCACCTTCCCCAGTGTCACCTTCCCCTGTGTCACCTTCCCCGTGTCACCTTCCCCTGTGTCACCTTCGCCTGTGTCACCTTCCCCAGTGTCACCTTCCCCAGTGTCACCTTCCCCAGTGTCACCTTCCCCTGTGTCACCTTCCCCGTGTCACCTTCCCCTGTGTCACCTTCCCCAGTGTCACCTTACCCGTGTCACCTTTCCCTGTGTCACCTTCACCCATGTCCCCTTCCCCGTGTCACCTTCCCCCGTGTCACCTTCACCCGTGTCACATTCCCCCGTGTCACCTTCCCCTGTGTCACCTTCCCCCGTCACGTGGTGTTGACAGGAGACGTTGCTCCTTGTGGCACTTACCTTCACCTGAAGCTGGGTCTGCTGCTCAGCCTTGTTGGAGATCCTCTACAGGTGAGTCATGTCCTGTACTACTAGTGTTGCTGAGTCCATATATGTATATGTATATATATATATATATATATATATATATATATATATATATATATATATATATATATTATATATATATATATATTTATATATATATATGTCATTTCATAATTTACACATAATAATATAGCCTTTTGCATCAGTATGAAGCATATCATACACTGAACACGAAATTCCAACCCTTCGTTCGATATATACCATAAATATAGATTTACAAGAACTTCCAGTGCTGTAACAAGTACTCCAGAAAAGTAACTAAGTAAAAGTAAAAGTAATCTCCCAAAAAACTACTTAAGTAAAAGTAAACGTACCCCCGAAAAAAACTACTTAAGTAAAAGTAAACGTACCCCCGAAAAAAACTACTTAAGTAAAAGTAAAAGTACCCCGGAAAAAAACTACTTAAGTAAAAGTAAACGTACCCCCGAAAAAAACTACTTAAGTAAAAGTAAACGTACCCCCGAAAAAAACTACTTAAGTAAAAGTAAACGTACCCCCAAAAAAAACTACTTAAGTAAAAGTAAAAGTACCCCCGAAAAAAACTACTTAAGTAAAAGTACCGCTCCACAAAACTACTTAAGTAAAAAGTACAAAAGTATTCGGTCAGTGCCAATATATATATATATTTATATATATAATATTATATATATATATATAATATTTTCTTCATCATCATCATATATATATATATATATATATCAGGGTTGTTTGATTTAAATCATTTGATTTAAATCATTGATTTAAATCATGATTTAAATCACTCCCAAAAAAATCACAAACATATTATTGATTTTTGATTTTTATCAATCTGTTTTTGATTTATATGAATCTGCTTGGCTGGGTAGAATGCTTTGTATGCCTCATGCATCTATAGGTCTCAGTATATAACCCCACACCCATAATAAGTGATTGGTCAAGGGAGATCAATTTGAATGAACAGGAAGCTTGGCCTCATAAAAGGGGCTCTATAGGCAACTGTTATGCAACATAAGGAGACTTAAGCTGATGGGGAGTAGGACTGCTCCCCAGTTGAAACATCTCCCCAGCTGGAGGGTATGGGAGGGGGTATTGGTGAACAAAGGCTACCAGGGGCAGTAGGCCATTGCAGCCCACAACAGTGCCATGGCTATGCAAAATAAGCAGATAAGGCAACCTGGGTCTCAGGCTGAGACAGGGCTTTATGCAGGACCAAAGTATTGCCAGTCACACATGTGAGATCTAGAATAATAACCTGGCTCTCAGTCGCTGAACGCGCATAAAGATTCAAAACTAAAATCAATACGCTCATTATTGGCACAACTTCCCTCGTCTTTCAGTTATCGTTAAAATACCGATTTATAACGCGCATTTACCACGCCAAAACGACTACGACTCACCGTTTTATACACGGTTGATGAATTCATAAGTTTATGCATCAGTAGCATGTTTTGCATGGCTAAGTGGTACGCCTAATATTTGCGACGCAATTCATCACGACATTTCAACTTAGCATTATACTGATCTTTTCTACTGAGATGCAACCTATTTATCCGATTTCTAAACAAAAGTGTCATTGGATCTCGATTGCAATTTTCAAGTCATTGACTCGCGGCATAGTCGACGCGCCGGTCTTGCAGAAACACCAATGTGCGAAGCCAGGACTGGTAGCAGGGAAATGCGACTGATCATTGATGCCTGCACAAAACAAGCAATGCCTTGCCCCACATGTACTCTTTAATTGACCTTAATCAAACAGACCCTTCATGAGTTTTAACACCCGCTGGGACGTTTCGGAAACCAGGCGCATATTATATAATAGTTCAGCTTGAAACACGATTGATGTCATGATGTCGGCCCGAGCGGCGAGCGCAAAGCAAACAACGACTACACAATCAGGGGTGGAGACCAATTTTAAAATTGGTGGTAGATTATAGTAACGCAAAATTTAGAAGTAAAAAAGTAAGAAAGTAAGCCAAAAAGTACTTCGTTACAAGTAAAAGTAATTCCCCAAAAATGTACTTCGTTACAAGTAGATTCCAAAATAAACTACTTAAGTAATGTAACGAAGTAAATGTAATTCGTTACATCCCAGCACTGTCAAAATCACATAAGATGTTGTTCATTTAAAAATTAATTACGCACAGTACTTCACTGTCATATGAACTATGTGCACAAGCAATGGTACTGATCAATTCAATTGTGTTAGTTATGAACTAACAAGTCGAATCTTTATGTAGACCAGTTTTGGTCTACATAAAACAGCGGTCTACATAAGCCATTACTATATGCATAATCGGTCGACATAAGCAGCCTTTAGGAGTACATATATAGATATATAGATTTTAACAAGATTTAACAAGATATATATATATATATGTGTGTGTATGTATGATATATATATATATATATATATATGTATATATATATATATAGATATATCAATGAGTGAGTATGTTTATAATCTTATGTAGATGTATATATATATATAATATATGTGTGTGTATATATATATATATATATATATATATATATATATATATATATATATATATATACATACATGTGTGTATGTGTTTATTGTATATAATATGTGTGTATGTATAATCCTATGCACATGTGTGTTTATATATAGGTATACATGTTATATATATATATATTTATCAGTTGATCTTTTGTTGTTGTTATTACGTACCAGGCTTTAGAACCATCTGTATCGCATGAACACAGCGCTACTGTTTGGTACAGACCCTATAATGATAAGTGTTATTCCCGTGCCCAGGAGGCTGGAGGTCTGGACCTGCTGGCCGTAGGACTGGACACTCTGGTCCTGCGTCGCCTGCTCACCTACGGAGCGTCACTGGCCGAGAGGAGCATTGTCCATTCTCCGGGCAGTGGTCAGCTGACAGCCTCCGTCACCCAGGACAGACACGGCAGTGAGACCTGCTTCATTGAAGGTGTGTGCACTTCTATTCACATTGGTGACATCACATTGATGACACCACATTGATGACATGGCATTGATGACATCACATTGGTGACATCACATTGATGACATCACATTGGTGACATCACATTGGTGACATCACATTGGTGACATCACATTGGTGACATCGCATTGGTGACATCGCATTGATGACACCACATTGGTGACATCACATTGGTGACATCACATTGATGACATCACATTGATGACATCACATTGGTGAAATCACATTGATGACAGCACATTGGTGACATCACATTGGTGACATCACATTGATGACATCACATTGATGACATCACATTGGTGACATCACATTGATGACATCACATTGATGACATCACATTGGTGAAATCACATTGATGACAGCACATTGGTGGCATCACATTGGTGACATCACATTGATGACAGCACATTGATGACATCACATTGGTGACATCACATTGATGACAGCACATTGGTGACATCACATTGGTGACATCGCATTGATGACACCACATTGGTGACATCACATTGATGACATCACATTGATGACATCACATTGATGACATCACATTGACGACAGCACATTGGTGACATCACATTGATGACAGCACATTGATGACATCACATTGATGACAGCACATTGGTGACATCACATTGGTGACATCACATTGATGACAGCATAGGGGGTACTGATACGAAACTCGGGCCTGTGATGTAATCGCACTGTAAGTTTTGATACGGGATTGAACCACCGTCCCCTCAATTGACAGTCGGTCGCTCTACCATTGCTCCCACTCACATTAACAGTTCAACTTTGACTCTACATGTATGTAGCTGTCACATGACGACTCTACCTGTATGTTGTTGTCATGTTGTCCTGACACATGAGTGACATGACACGTGACGCGTCCTGTTGTGTCCAGGAGGCTCCCTGCTGCTGGCCCATGGCGGAGTGTGTCTGGTTCCACAACTGAACCTTGTCAAGAAGTCAACCAAACAACTCCTCACACAAGGTCAGTACTAGGGGTGTTACTGGGGTGTTACTGGGGGGTGGGGTGTTATCACTATCACTCCTTATAAACCCCTTTCAAGACTGTTCACTTATTTCAATAATTATGGAAAATAAATTTACATGAAGTAAAGTCACAACTTTATATATTTTTAAAGTTTGTCTTTTATAACAATATATATTTAATAAATAAAATATTTATTTTAATAGTAAACAAATAATCTAAATAGAACAACATATCAGTTTATAAATTTGATTGATGGCAGTTACTTTGTTGTGGTCAAACGTCAATGAAAATGTGCAAAGCTAAGGCAGAATGTCTTCGAAATATTTAAGAATTTTCATCATTATCTTCAAACTTTATGTTGTTGAGATACATAATAGAATGTATAAAATGTTAAAATAAAATATATTAGGATTGCCAGAGATGTGTAGCATTTTCTTAAGAATATTCATTGTAATCATTCAAATTATGTTGTATGAAGTAACTAGAAGCCACGAACAATGTAGTCTATAACATTTGTCATGTTGGTGAATTATTTAATATATATAACACTGAATAACATTTTATGATAAAAATGTTTTTGGATTGCCTCCAAAGTTCTTCAAAATCTGTTAGCAGAGGTAGGGGAATTAATTCATACAAACTACTAATTTCTGGACATAGAAACTTGTAAAAGCATCCACTCACTGACTGTTGCAGTGTTGGAGTCAGACACCGTGCCAGTGGAACTACCCCAGTGGTTCACGCGCCACGCGGTCCACAGACTCACCCTGCCACGCCACAGCCATGTGTGGTCCTACACAGACCACGTCTCATGCACCATGCCACAAAACGTGGATGTCATTGCACCACAGACTGTGACACGCAGGGACGGCATCGCCACAACACTGGCAGAGTACTGGCACATTTGTTTACAAACACTGGCAGAGTACTGGCACATTTGTTTACAAACACTGGCAGAGTACTGGCACATTTGTTTACAAACACTGGCAGAGTACTAGCACATTTGTTTACAAACACTGGCAGAGTACTGGCACATTTGTTTATAAACACTGGCAGAGTACTGGCACATTTGTTTATAAACACTGGCAGAGTACTGGCACATTTGTTTACACACAATGGCAGAGTACTGGCACATTTGCTTACAAACACTGGCAGAGTACTGGCACATTTGTTTACACACACTGGCAGAGTACTGGCACATTTGTTTACAAACACTGGCAGAGTATTGGCACATTTGTTTACACACACTGGCAGAGTACTGGCACATTTGTTTACAAACAATGGCAGAGTACTGGCACATTTGTTTACAAACACTGGCAGAGTACTGGCACATTTGTTTACAAACACTGGCAGAGTACTGGCACATTTGTTTACAAACACTGGCAGAGTACTGGCACATTTGTTTACAAACACTGGCAGAGTACTGGCACATTTGTTTACACACACTGGCAGAGTACTGGCACATTTGTTTACAAACACTAGCAGAGTACTGGCACATTTGTTTACAAACACTAGCAGAGTACTGGCACATTTGTTTACAAACACTGGCAGAGTACTGGCACATTTGTTTACACACACTGGCAGAGTACTGGCACATTTGTTTACAAACACTGACAGAGTACTGGCACATTTGTTTACAAACACTGGCAGAGTACTGGCACATTTGTTTACACACACTGGCAGAGTACTGGCACATTTGTTTACACACAATGGCAGAGTACTGGCACATTTGTTTACAAACACTGGCAGAGTACTGGCACATTTGTTTACAAACACTGGCAGAGTACTGGCACATTTGTTTACACACACTGGCAGAGTACTGGCACATTTGTTTACACACACTGGCAGAGTACTGGCACATTTGTTTACAAACACTGGCAGAGTACTGACACATTTGTTTACAAACACTGGCAGAGTACTGGCACATTTGTTTACAAACACTGGCAGAGTACTGGCACGTTTGTTTACAAACACTGGCAGAGTACTGGCACATTTGTTTACAAACACTGGCAGAGTAATGGCACATTTGTTTACAAACACTGGCAGGGTACTGGCACATTTGTTTACAAACACTGGCAGAGTACTGGCACATTTGTTTACAAACACTGGCAGAGTACTGGCACATTTGTTTACAAACACTGGCAGAGTACTGGCACATTTGTTTACACAAACTGGCAGAGTACTGGCACATTTGTTTAGAAACACTGGCAGAGTACTGGCACATTTGTTTACACACACTGGCAGAGTACTGGCACATTTGTTTACAAACACTGGCAGAGTACTGGCACATCTGTTTACAAACACTGGCAGAGTACTGGCACATTTGTTTACAAACACTGGCAGAGTACTGGCACATTTGTTTATAAAATAGTTTTGCTTCACGAAAAGTTTACATTTTGTTATGATTATACTGATGAGCTTGTTTATTGTGTAGACCAATATGTCTTCCATCCAGTAAACATATGGTCATTCATTTGATGATCTATCCCATAAGCATAATTATGGTCATTCATTTGATGAACTTCCATCCCATAAACATATGGTTATTCATTTGATGAACTTTCATCCAGTAAACATAATGATATGGTCATTCATTTGATGAACTTCCATCCCATAAACATATGGTCATTCATTTGATGAACTTCCATCCAGTAAACATGTGGTCATTCATCTGATGATATGTTGACAACTCTCTCCATCTTTGTCAATTTTATCAACATGTGTTTATTTTAAATGCTGACATACCGGAGGGTACTTGTCTTATCAGGCATCCTTCACTTTCAGTGAGTATGTTGTCTTATCAGGCATCCTTCACTTTCAGTGAGTATGTTGTCTTATCAGGCATCCTTCACTTTCAGCGTGTATGTTGTCTTATCAGGCATCCTTCACTTTCAGTGTGTATGTTGTCTTATCGGGCATCCTTCACTTTCAGTGTGTATGTTGTCTTATCAGGCATCTTTCACTTTCAGTGTGTATGTTGTCTTATCAGGCATCCTTCACTTTCAGTGTGTATGTTGTCTTATCAGGCATCCTTCACTTTCAGTGTGTATGTTGTCTTATCAGACATCCTTCACTTTCAGTGTGTATGTTGTCTTATCAGACATCCTTCACTTTCAGCGTGTATATTGTCTTATCAGACATCCTTCACTTTCAGCGTGTATATTGTCTTATCAGACATCCTTCACTTTCAGCGTGTATATTGTCTTATCAGGCATCCTTCACTTTCAGCGTGTATGTCGTCTTATCAGGCATCCTTCACTTTCAGCGTGTTTGCCATGGTGTACTTTGCTGACGTCAACACTGCCAGTTATGCTGACCACATGCTGACACATCATACGGTTGTGAGTGCAGTGATGTCAGCACAGTCACCTCTGATAGCCTGGGAGGACTTCCACCAGGTGAGTGCTGTACTCGGGAGGCTCTGTGAGGTGACGTGTGTACAGAGAACTGACACTGATCTCAGACATCACTCATACCTGGGGCTCATCATCTCGTACTCATCACAATAAAAGATGTTCAAATATATTTTATGGACAGATAAAAACCTTATCCAAAATTCATATTTCAAGCTCAGACATATATTGTTATCATTTATATTTACTTGACCACCATACATACAGCAGTGAATCTCACTTGACCACCATACATACAGCAGTGAGTCTCTCTTGACCACCATACATACACCAGTGAGTCTCTCTTGACCACCATACATACAGCAGTGAGTCTCTCTTGACCACCATACATACACCAGTGAGTCTCTCTTGACCACCATACATACAGCAGTGAGTCTCACTTGACCACCATACATACAGCAGTGAGTCTCTCTTGACCACCATACATACACCAGTGAGTCTCTCTTGACCACCATACATACAGCAGTGAGTCTCTCTTGACCACCATACATACACCAGTGAGTCTCTCTTGACCACCATACATACACCAGTGAGTCTCTCTTGACCACCATACATACAGCAGTGAGTCTCACTTGACCACCATACATACAGCAGTGAGTCTCACTTGACCACCATACATACACCAGTGAGTCTCTCACTTGACCACCATACATACACCAGTGAGTCTCACTTGACCACCATACATACACCAGTGAGTCTCTCACTTGACCACCATACATACACCAGTGAGTCTCTCTTGACCACCATACATACACCAGTGAGTCTCACTTGACCACCATACATACACCAGTGAGTCTCACTTGACCACCATACATACACCAGTGAGTCTCTCTTGACCACCATACATACACCAGTGAGTCTCTCTTGACCACCATACATACACCAGTGAGTCTCACTTGACCACCATACATACACCAGTGAGTCTCTCTTGACCACCATACATACACCAGTGAGTCTCACTTGACCACCATACATACACCAGTGAGTCTCTCACTTGACCACCATACATACACCTGTGAGTCTCACTTGACCACCATACATACACCAGTGAGTCTCTCTTGACCACCATACATACACCAGTGAGTCTCTCTTGACCACCATACATACACCAGTGAGTCTCACTTGACCACCATACATACACCAGTGAGTCTCTCTTGACCACCATACATACACCAGTGAGTCTCACTTGACCACCATACATACAGCAGTGAGTCTCACTTGACCACCATACATACAGCAGTGAGTCTCTCACTTGACCACCATACATACACCAGTGAGTCTCACTTGACCACCATACATACACCAGTGAGTCTCACTTGACCACCATACATACACCAGTGAGTCTCTCTTGACCACCATACATACACCAGTGAGTCTCACTTGACCACCATACATACAGCAGTGAGTCTCACTTGACCACCATACATACAGCAGTGAGTCTCTCACTTGACCACCATACATACACCAGTGAGTCTCACTTGACCACCATACATACACCAGTGAGTCTCACTTGACCACCATACATACACCAGTGAGTCTCTCTTGACCACCATACATACACCAGTGAGTCTCACTTGACCACCATACATAGAGCAGTGAGTCTCACTTGACCACCATACATACACCAGTGAGTCTCACTTGACCACCATACATACACCAGTGAGTCTCTCTTGACCACCATACATACACCAGTGAGTCTCACTTGACCACCATACATACACCAGTGAGTCTCACTTGACCACCATACATACACCAGTGAGTCTCTCTTGACCACCATACATACACCAGTGAGTCTCACTTGACCACCATACATACACCAGTGAGTCTCACTTGACCACCATACATACACCAGTGAGTCTCACTTGACCACCATACATAGAGCAGTGAGTCTCACTTGACCACCATACATACACCAGTGAGTCTCACTTGACCACCATACATACACCAGTGAGTCTCACTTGACCACCATACATACACCAGTGAGTCTCTCTTGACCACCATACATACACCAGTGAGTCTCACTTGACCACCATACATACACCAGTGAGTCTCTCACTTGACCACCATACATACACCAGTGAGTCTCACTTGACCACCATACATACACCAGTGAGTCTCTCTTGACCACCATACATACACCAGTGAGTCTCTCACTTGACCACCATACATACACCAGTGAGTCTCACTTGACCACCATACATACACCAGTGAGTCTCTCACTTGACCACCATACATACACAAGTGAGTCTCACTTGACCACCATACATACACCAGTGAGTCTCTCACTTGACCACCATACATACACCAGTGAGTCTCTCTTGACCACCATACATACACCAATGAGTCTCACTTGACCACCATACATACACCAGTGAGTCTCTCACTTGACCACCATACATACAGCAGTGAGTCTCACTTGACCACCATACATAACACCAGTGAGTCTCTCTTGACCACCATACATACACCAGTGAGTCTCTCACTTGACCACCATACATACAGCAGTGAGTCTCACTTGACCACCATACATACACCAGTGAGTCTCTCACTTGACCACCATACATACACCAGTGAGTCTCTCTTGACCACCATACATACACCAATGAGTCTCACTTGACCACCATACATACAGCAGTGAGTCTCACTTGACCACCATACATAACACCAGTGAGTCTCTCTTGACCACCATACATACACCAGTGAGTCTCTCACTTGACCACCATACATACAGCAGTGAGTCTCACTTGACCACCATACATACACCAGTGAGTCTCTCACTTGACCACCATACATACACCAGTGAGTCTCTCTTGACCACCATACATACACCAGTGAGTCTCTCTCTTGACCACCATACATACAGCAGTGAGTCTCACTTGACCACCATACATACACCAGTGAGTCTCACTTGACCACCATACATACACCAGTGAGTCTCTCTTGACCACCATACATAGAGCAGTGAGTCTCTCACTTGACCACCATACATACACCAGTGAGTCTCACTTGACCACCATACATACACCAGTGAGTCTCTCTTGACCACCATACATAGAGCAGTGAGTCTCTCACTTGACCACCATACATACACCAGTGAGTCTCACTTGACCACCATACATACACCAGTGAGTCTCTCTTGACCACCATACATAGAGCAGTGAGTCTCTCTCTTGACCACCATACATACACCAGTGAGTCTCACTTGACCACCATACATACACCAGTGAGTCTCACTTGACCACCATACATACAGCAGTGAGTCTCTCTTGACCACCATACATACACCAGTGAGTCTCTCTTGACCACCATACATACACCAGTGAGTCTCTCTTGACCACCATACATACAGCAGTGAGTCTCACTTGACCACCATACATACAGCAGTGAGTCTCACTTGACCACCATACATACACCAGTGAGTCTCTCACTTGACCACCATACATACACCAGTGAGTCTCACTTGACCACCATACATACACCAGTGAGTCTCTCACTTGACCACCATACATACACCAGTGAGTCTCTCTTGACCACCATACATACACCAGTGAGTCTCACTTGACCACCATACATACACCAGTGAGTCTCACTTGACCACCATACATACACCAGTGAGTCTCTCTTGACCACCATACATACACCAGTGAGTCTCTCTTGACCACCATACATACACCAGTGAGTCTCACTTGACCACCATACATACACCAGTGAGTCTCTCTTGACCACCATACATACACCAGTGAGTCTCACTTGACCACCATACATACACCAGTGAGTCTCTCACTTGACCACCATACATACACCTGTGAGTCTCACTTGACCACCATACATACACCAGTGAGTCTCTCTTGACCACCATACATACACCAGTGAGTCTCTCTTGACCACCATACATACACCAGTGAGTCTCACTTGACCACCATACATACACCAGTGAGTCTCTCTTGACCACCATACATACACCAGTGAGTCTCACTTGACCACCATACATACAGCAGTGAGTCTCACTTGACCACCATACATACAGCAGTGAGTCTCTCACTTGACCACCATACATACACCAGTGAGTCTCACTTGACCACCATACATACACCAGTGAGTCTCACTTGACCACCATACATACACCAGTGAGTCTCTCTTGACCACCATACATACACCAGTGAGTCTCACTTGACCACCATACATACAGCAGTGAGTCTCACTTGACCACCATACATACAGCAGTGAGTCTCTCACTTGACCACCATACATACACCAGTGAGTCTCACTTGACCACCATACATACACCAGTGAGTCTCACTTGACCACCATACATACACCAGTGAGTCTCTCTTGACCACCATACATACACCAGTGAGTCTCACTTGACCACCATACATAGAGCAGTGAGTCTCACTTGACCACCATACATACACCAGTGAGTCTCACTTGACCACCATACATACACCAGTGAGTCTCTCTTGACCACCATACATACACCAGTGAGTCTCACTTGACCACCATACATACACCAGTGAGTCTCACTTGACCACCATACATACACCAGTGAGTCTCTCTTGACCACCATACATACACCAGTGAGTCTCACTTGACCACCATACATACACCAGTGAGTCTCACTTGACCACCATACATACACCAGTGAGTCTCACTTGACCACCATACATAGAGCAGTGAGTCTCACTTGACCACCATACATACACCAGTGAGTCTCACTTGACCACCATACATACACCAGTGAGTCTCACTTGACCACCATACATACACCAGTGAGTCTCTCTTGACCACCATACATACACCAGTGAGTCTCACTTGACCACCATACATACACCAGTGAGTCTCTCACTTGACCACCATACATACACCAGTGAGTCTCACTTGACCACCATACATACACCAGTGAGTCTCTCTTGACCACCATACATACACCAGTGAGTCTCTCACTTGACCACCATACATACACCAGTGAGTCTCACTTGACCACCATACATACACCAGTGAGTCTCTCACTTGACCACCATACATACACAAGTGAGTCTCACTTGACCACCATACATACACCAGTGAGTCTCTCACTTGACCACCATACATACACCAGTGAGTCTCTCTTGACCACCATACATACACCAATGAGTCTCACTTGACCACCATACATACACCAGTGAGTCTCTCACTTGACCACCATACATACAGCAGTGAGTCTCACTTGACCACCATACATAACACCAGTGAGTCTCTCTTGACCACCATACATACACCAGTGAGTCTCTCACTTGACCACCATACATACAGCAGTGAGTCTCACTTGACCACCATACATACACCAGTGAGTCTCTCACTTGACCACCATACATACACCAGTGAGTCTCTCTTGACCACCATACATACACCAATGAGTCTCACTTGACCACCATACATACAGCAGTGAGTCTCACTTGACCACCATACATAACACCAGTGAGTCTCTCTTGACCACCATACATACACCAGTGAGTCTCTCACTTGACCACCATACATACAGCAGTGAGTCTCACTTGACCACCATACATACACCAGTGAGTCTCTCACTTGACCACCATACATACACCAGTGAGTCTCTCTTGACCACCATACATACACCAGTGAGTCTCTCTCTTGACCACCATACATACAGCAGTGAGTCTCACTTGACCACCATACATACACCAGTGAGTCTCACTTGACCACCATACATACACCAGTGAGTCTCTCTTGACCACCATACATAGAGCAGTGAGTCTCTCACTTGACCACCATACATACACCAGTGAGTCTCACTTGACCACCATACATACACCAGTGAGTCTCTCTTGACCACCATACATAGAGCAGTGAGTCTCTCACTTGACCACCATACATACACCAGTGAGTCTCACTTGACCACCATACATACACCAGTGAGTCTCTCTTGACCACCATACATAGAGCAGTGAGTCTCTCTCTTGACCACCATACATACACCAGTGAGTCTCACTTGACCACCATACATACACCAGTGAGTCTCACTTGACCACCATACATACACCAGTGAGTCTCACTTGACCACCATACATACACCAGTGAGTCTCTCACTTGACCACCATACATACACCAGTGAGTCTCACTTGACCACCATACATACACCAGTGAGTCTCACTTGACCACCATACATACACCAGTGAGTCTCTCTTGACCACCATACATACACCAGTGAGTCTCTCACTTGACCACCATACATACACCAGTGAGTCTCTCACTTGACCACCATACATACACCAGTGAGTCTCTCTTGACCACCATACATACACCAGTGAGTCTCACTTGACCACCATACATACACCAGTGAATCTCTCTTGACCACCATACATACACCAGTGAGTCTCACTTGACCACCATACATACACCAGTGAGTCTCTCTTGACCACCATACATACACCAGTGAATCTCACTTGACCACCATACATACACCAGTGAGTCTCTCACTTGACCACCATACATACACTAGTGAGTCTCACTTGACCACCATACATACACCAGTGAGTCTCTCACTTGACCACCATACATACACCAGTGAATCTCACTTGACCACCATACATACACCAGTGAGTCTCTCACTTGACCACCATACATACACCAGTGAGTCTCTCACTTGACCACCATACATACACCAGTGAGTCTCACTTGACCACCATACATACACCAGTGAGTCTCTCTTGACCACCATACATACACCAGTGAGTCTCTCTTGACCACCATACATACACCAGTGAGTCTCTCTTGACCACCATACATACACCAGTGAGTCTCTCAAGAGCTCAGTGACTCGGGGGTAGAGCTTTGGACTCTCGACTACAATAACCCGGATTCGAATCCTGTGCTGCGGTGTTAATACGTACCTTGGGCAAGGTTTTACACTCTACATTGCTCTAGTTCACTCAGCCGTATCAATGAGTATCTAGCAGTGGTGGATGTGTGTACGATCAGCCTTCGCGCATTAATTGTAGCATATGGCTGAATGCTTCCCAGAGAAGCCGAGATGGTGTCTGAGTGAACAGGTCTGTCAGGGAAGTAAAGTGTAAAGTGCTTTGAGCAGTCCTGGGCACTGGATACTGCGCTATGTAAGAACTTGCTTTTACTTTTTTTACTTGCAGTTGGTGATGTATGCGAGGCGCCTGAAGGTGATGTTCTCGCAGTCGGCCGAGCGACTCATCCGCGGCTACTACGTGGCCAGTCGCCGTGTGCGGGCGTGTGGCGTCCACTCCGCCTCCCTGCCACTGACCGCCATCAGGACCATGTAAGCACCTCCTGTGTGGACAGTGGACACAGCTCACAGGTCATTCATGCAGTTCAAACATCCTCCCTGACTTAGCTCTCTGATCTCAATCTCACTCAGTATTTCTCAACAAAAACCGTCAAATTCCTCTTCACTCACTCCACTCTCATGAAACGGTCAAATTCCTCTTCACTCACTCCACTCTCATGAAACGGTCAAATTCCTCTTCGCTGTCATTCCAGTATACCTATCCTGCCAATCTCACATTTTTGTGTAATAAATCTGTCAGATTCCACTACCATTCTCTATAATTTTGTATCATTCATGCACAAATTTATTCATAATTTTATTTTAAATTAGAGGATTTTCTGAAAACAAAGAAATGAATAGAACTGTGTTTGCCCTGAACCCTACAACTGCCCATGTCTCAGTCAGTCTTGGTTTTCTCATCTTTTGCCTTCCAGTGTTTAGGGATGACACAGTCTTTGGCTATTTCTCTTCTGTTAGTTGCCTACTTTAACCATCTCCTCCCAGCATCCTTGTGGTACTTTCACACCAGCCTCCTGCCTCAGTGTCTCTGTTCTTTGCCTTCCTACCCATGTGTTAGGAGTGAGGTGTGTGTGTGTGTGTGTGTGTGTGTGTGTGTGTGTGTGTGTGTGTGTGTGTGTGTGTGTGTGTGTGTGTGTGTGTGTGTGTGTGTGTGTGTGTGTGTGTGTGTGTGTGTGTGTGTGTGTGTGTGTGTGTGTGTGTGTGTGTGTGTGTGTGTGTGTGTGTGTGTGTGTGTGTGTGTGTGTGTGTGTGTGTGTGTGTGTGTGTGTGTGTGTGTGTGTGTGTGTGTGTGTGTGTGTGTGTGTGTGTGTGTGTGTGTGTGTGTGTGTGTGTGTGTCCCGTCCGTCCGTCCGTTCACCCGCCCGCCCGCCCTCCGTCCGTCCGTCCGTCCATCCATCCATCCGTCCATGCCTGATAGAGCCCCGTCTGTGTGACAGTACAAGTCTGGCCGGGTGTCACGCCCGACTGAGTCTACGCCAGGAGGTGACAGAGCAGGACGCTGTCATGGGCATCCTTCTGTACGAGGAGTCCGTCACCAGTCGCTCAGGTGAGTGGTCAGTGGGTGTGGTCAGTGGGTGTGGTCAGTGGGTGTGGTCAGTGTGTCGTCAGTGTGTGTGGTCAGTGGGTGTGGTCAGTGGGTGTGGTCAGTGGGTGTGGTCAGTGGGTGTGGTCAGTGTGTTGTCAGTGTGTGTGGTCAGTGTGTGTGGTCAGTGTGTGTGGTCAGTGTGCGTGGTCAGTGTGCGTGGTCAGTGTGTGGTCAGTGGGTCTGGTCAGTGTGTGGTCAGTGTGTGTGGTCAGTGTGTGTCGTCAGTGTGTGTGGTCAGTGTGTGTGGTCAGTGTGTGGTCAGTGTGTGTGTGTGGCCAGTGGGTGTGGTCAGGGTGTGGTCAGTGTGTGTGTGTGGCCAGTGGGTGTGGTCAGGGTGTGGTCAGTGTGTGTGTGTGGCCAGTGGGTGTGGTCAGGGTGTGGTCAGGGTGTGGTCAGTGTGTGGTCAGTGTGTGTGGTCAGTGTGCGTGGTCAGTGTGCGTGGTCAGTGTGTGGTCAGTGGGTGTGGTCAGTGTGCGTGGTCAGTGTGCGAGGTCAGTGTGCGTGGTCAGTGTGCGTGGTCAATGTGTGGTCAGTGTGTGTTGTCAGTGTGTGTGTTGTCAGTGTGTGTGTGTGGTCAGTGTGCGTGGTCAGTGTGCGTGGTCAGTGTGCGTGGTCAGTGTGCGTGGTCAGTGTGAGTGGTCAGTGTGAGTGGTCAGTGTGCGTGGTCAGTGTGCGTGGTCAGTGTGCGTGGTCAGTGTGTGTGGTCAGTGTGTGTGTGGTCAGTGTGTGTGTGGTCAGTGTGTGTGGTCAGTGTGCGTGGTCAGTGTGCGTGGTCAGTGTGTGTGTGGTCAGTGTGCGTGGTCAGTGTGCGAGGTCAGTGTGCGTGGTCAGTGTGCATGGTCAATGTGTGGTCAGTGTGTGTTGTCAGTGTGTGTGTTGTCAGTGTGTGTGTGGTCAGTGTGCGTGGTCAGTGTGCGTGGTCAGTGTGCGTGGTCAGTGTGCGTGGTCAGTGTGCGTGGTCAGGGTGCGTGGTCAGTGTGCGTGGTCAGTGTGCGTGGTCAGTGTGAGTGGTCAGTGTGAGTGGTCAGTGTGCATGGTCAGTGTGCGTGGTCAGTGTGCGTGGTCAGTGTGCGTGGTCAGTGTGTGTGTGGTCAGTGTGTGTGTGGTCAGTGTGAGTGGTCAGTGTGTGTGGTCAGTGTCACATTGCCATGTCCTTTTAATATCACATTCATCCAACTACTAATCATAAAGATTTCTATGTTTGTGATATCAAACTAAGGCAGTTACTTTGTGCTTTAATGTGGCATGTCAACGTCATTTGTTAGTTATCACGGGTTTTCAGGGATATGAAATCAACAGTTGCTGATTCAGTTGTTGTTAAGCTAGCTGGTTCTTAAACTTAAGTGGTAGACAATGTACATTGGACAAGTTAGTGTAATTATGTGTACACTTGTACATGGAGATCTACTTTCTAAGTCTGTAATGTGAGCACAACAAAATCAACTTCAGTGAGACTGTCTTCTTGTGTCTCAGTGTCACTGCAGTGGTTTCAGTGTGATGTGAGACATGTACACAGAGTATAGGCGAGTAATTCTGTTGATGTCTGCCGTAGGTTACTCAGTGTTGAATGTTCAGCCTCAGCCTCACTTCAGAGACAACAACCTGGAGACCTACATCGGGGCAGAGGTAGGCCACGGTCATAGCTTTATGCAGAGACCCGTCCACCCGTCATTTGGACGGGTAAAAACGAATATGGACGGGTAAAAATATGGATTGACGGGTGGTGGACGGGTAAAAAAATGAAGAAGCAAAGAAAAACAAAAAAGGTCTTCCAAAACCATAGATATTGCTAGTTATGCCTTGAAAGTAAATATTGTCACATGTGTGTTTGTAGTCCATTTCAAGTCATCATGCACATTTGAAAGTTTGTAAAATGGCTTAACAGTTAACATCATTGTGTTCACAAAAACATGTGTGACTAGCAATAATTTTATCTTGCTTAAAGCCCTGCCCACAGTTAGCTGGTCACTGCTAATTACTCTAACTAAATGCATGTCTTAAATTATAATGTTTATTTAATACATTAATTACTATTTACACTACACATTTTATACATTTATTTTTATGTCTTAAATTATTTATTATTTTCTTATAGGTTTAGTAAGATAATCACAGATAACAAGTTTTAATATCTTAAATTGTTTAAATTGTTTTTATACATGCATATTGTTACAACATTTGAGTGGTTAGGGTTCATAGATTTGTAATGTTTTAAAAACCATTATGTTTTGTGAAGAATTAACCCATTTCTGTATGTGTTTCGGCCTCTGAAATTAAATGACAATTAACTCACATAGATGAACTGGAATATGTTAAAAAATCCAAAATCAGATGAACGTTGACGTAGAATTAAATTGCCAGTTTTGACATATTACCTGTATTTGCCTTTTATGTGTCTTTCCTTAAATCTCTTCAAATTGTTATCTCTAGAGTCAACATTAACATCAGAACTAGGGCCGTAGCCTCAGCTGCTTCAGCTCATTGGAACACGCACGCACGCACGCACGCACGCACGCACGCACCAGACCACACCTTAGTTATATAATAGTTGTCACTTATACAATTCCACTGTCATTTTAAAATATACCTTTACAACCTTGTTTACCCACTATAGCTCACTGACATATCACGCCATCTGTTGATAACTGGAATATTAGTGATAGACTGAGATTGACTAACCTTTTTGTTTTGATGCATCTTTGAGCATAGTTTCCAAGGATAGAAGTTACTTTATTATTATATAATAATAATATATAAGCATTTATTATGCGCCCTGTACCCAAGTAAAACACTCGCTCCAAGGTGCTATATATGTAAAATATGTCATAGTAAATTTGTAGACATTACATTAAAATTGACATAAGTTACATTAACACAAAATAAATAAGCTAAAATACATTAAGAAGTTTACCACATAAACAATACTAATATCATTTAAGGTAATTCAGCGGCGATAATTTATTAAAATGAACAATTGAACTGTTACGAGCCTTTGTTTACTGGTGTTACCTGACAGAGAGACGTGAGGATGAGACAGTTCCACCAACAACTGAGACATTTCCTCCTCACCAATGCTACAGACCTCGACTCAGTCATGGAAGAATAACCTCACTTCCTCCTCACCAATGCTACAGACCTCGACTCAGTCATGGAAGAATAACCTCACTTCCTCCTCACCAATGCTACAGACCTCGACTCAGTCATGGAAGAATAACCTCACTTCCTCCTCACCAATGCTACAGACCTCGACTCAGTCATGGAAGAATAACCTCACTTCCTCCTCACCAATGCAACAGACCTCAACTTAATCGTGGAAGAATAACCTCACTTCCTCCTCACCAATGCTACAGACCTCGACTCAGTCATGGAAGAATAAACTCACTTCCTCCTCACCAATGCTACAGACCTCGACTCAGTCATGGAAGTATAACTTCACTTCCTCCTCACCAATGCTACAGACCTCGACTCAGTCATGGAAGAATAACTTCACTTCCTCCTCACCAATGCTACAGACCTCGACTCAGTCATGGAAGAATAACCTCACTTCCTCCTCACCAATGCAACAGACCTCAACTTAATCGTGGAAGAATAACCTCACTTCCTCCTCACCAATGCAACAGACCTCGACTCAGTCATGGAAGAATAACTTAACTTCCTCCTCACCAATGCAACAGACCTCGACTCAATCGTGGAAGAATAACCTCACTTCCTCCTCACCAATGCAACAATTTGTAAAATAAGATAATTGATGAAAATGGTTCACTTTGTTGCCATTTAATTCAATACCCAAAATGCATTATTTCCAGCATATTTATTTATGCTCAAGTTTCAGTTATCAGTTTGTTCAGTAGCTACTATATTATGTGGTAGTTTAAAGTGAATGTTGTTAAATATGCTAACTTATTGTAACCACAAAATATATTTATTTATACCTAAATGTATATCTTATTTATTATGATGTTACTATTATTGCTCGGGAGATATTTATTGTGTAATGTATTTATCTGTCTCCAAAGTATGGTGCATTGACATTGCAATTTGTTAGATTTGACCAGTTTGTCGCAGAAATTAGCAAAGTATTTCTACAATGTGTGTGTATTTAATGTTGTGTTTGGTGTCATAAGATGTAATGTACGCACAAGACAATACCAGTGTTTGTAATTGTCAATGCTGTAAGACCAGAGACTTCTGTAATAGTGGCCTGCAATATTGGGTCACAATCACGTGTTTACCCCCAAGACCTTGGTAATTTCTGTGTGTTGCTTTAATTACCATTACTTATGCACTGTGAGCATCATTTGAGCATTGTATACAGGGATGAGATGATGGTACGGAGACTGATGTCACCAGCAGCGCCCCCTGGTAGGCAAGGGTGGCTACAAAGAGAAACCCCAAACAATGAAACGCTGAACATTTAATGAGTACATTTTTCTGATGTCATCTTTTTAACAGATTCTTTGTTACAAAGCTGACAATCGGGATGTTTATAAACTACCACATTAATAAAAATTGTTAGTTCTTACATATCAGCATATACAGTCAGTTTACAACTGTTCAAAGCACTACAATTTACTCCTTGGCAGACCTGTTCAATCCTTCACCATCTACGCTTCTCTGGGAAGCATGGGTGGAGACTATTCACATTAAGTGTAAAGTGCTTTGAATGGTCCTGAGGGCTGCGCTATATAAGAACTGGCATTTGCCTTGCCTTGAAGTATACACCAGTCTCACCAGGTGCTCACTGGAACAGCTGATTGGGTTGAAACAAGGCACAAACTTGCCCAAGATTTGAAATGACAACGTAGGACTAGGATTTGAACGTATCATCTCTTGAGTATGAGCCTGCTGGTGTAACTGCTGAGCAACTGTACTCAAGGTTAATGAATGTACAGTGTATTACTTTTGTGTCTTCAAACATATATCACAAACAACAAGTCAAGAAATCACACGACATGACACTTTTAATGGAAGTACAGGTGTATCTCTAAGCATTGTGACTCCACATGACATCTTTAATGGAAGTACAGGGTGTATCTCTAAGCATTGTGACTCAACATGACATCTTTAATGGAAGTACAGGTGTATCTCTAAGCATTGTGACTCCACATGACATCTTTAATGGAAGTACAGGTGTATCTCTAAGCATTGTGACTCCACATGACATCATTAATGGAAGTACAGGTGTATCTCTAAGCATTGTGACTCCACATGACACCTTTAATGGAAGTACAGGTGTATCTCTAAGCATTGTGACTCCACATGACACCTTTAATGGAAGTACAGGTGTATCTCTAAGCATTGTGACTCCACATGACACCTTTAATGGAAGTACAGGTGTATCTCTAAGCATTGTGACTCCACATGACACTTAATGGAAGTACAGGTGTATCTCTAAGCATTGTGACTCCACATGACATCTTTAATGGAAGTACAGGTGTATCTCTAAGCATTGTGACTCCACATGACACCTTTAATGGAAGTACAGGTGTATCTCTAAGCATTGTGACTCCACATGACGCCTTTAATGGAAGTACAGGTGTATCTCTAAGCATTGTGACTACACATGACACTTTTAATGGAAGTACAGGTGTATCTCTAAGCATTGTGACTCCATGCAGGACACCATTTTGTTTGACACCTAGATCCACTGGCTGCATCACATCACAACCTTGGAATATATCACATTTTGTGAGACATAATAAATGCATCATACAATTTTTAACTCCACAAATTCGTTGCTATGGCACTAGTCAATAATTAATGTTATGTCTCATTCATTGTAATAATTTATTTCATGCCATAAATTATTTTGTGCTAAGAAGATATAATGTTGTTACAACATAAAACTATACATGCTGTGGCATTAGCCATTAACTAATGCTGTTATAAATATCTCATTCACTGTAATAATTTACTTCATACCGTAAATTATTTGGTGCTAGCAAAATATAATTTTGTTACTGTAAAGCTAGACATGCTATGGCACTGGTCACTAATTACTGTTAGAAATACTCCATTCATTGTAACAACTTAATTCATACCGTAAATTATTTCGTGCTAGCGAAATATTATTTTCTTACTATACCACTTAAAGCTAGACATGCTATGGCACTGGTCACTAATTACTATAAGAAATACTCCATTCATTGTAACAACTTAATTCATACCGTAAATTATTTTGTGTTAGCAAAATACCACTTTGTTACACGTGTTGTTACTGTTCAATAATAATAAACCGTTACATGTTATATAAATGCACAACGTACAAACACAGATTAGCCCAGCAACTGGCTAGTCTAGGCAGCTACAAACAAAACATGCAAAAATAAAAATAACTTATTTGCATAGACCGCTTTATTAAGTGGATGAGATATTGCAAAAGCATATTTTTGGTAAGATTGAAAAGAGGTAAATATAAGATCAGCATTGTGGCCTGATGCTCCAGCGTGGTGACATGGTTGACAACAGCAGTGGCAGGTGACAACAACAGCAAGAGTACACTAGTCTCGCTTAACCAACTGTCACTCGGCTGCGTAACTTCCCTGAGAAGACAATCTGGTGGCTTTACTGGTGTATGAATCATTGAATGTTATCCGTGTGGGGCTAAACAATGCTGCCACCTCACGGATACTGGTTAATCCTGCCGTAATTCCTATTTTATAAACAACTGCAAATTTGTATTTATTTTAATGTTAAAATAAGTTAAATTTTTGAAAGTATTTATGATACAGTATCACCTGATAAAACAGGTATCATTTAATTAATTTCAAATTCGGCCTGAGAACCAATCAGCGTCTCTACCCTAATCTAGAGTAATACCGCCTTGTCGGTCATATCGGCAGACCATTAATATTCCAGGCTGCCACCTGATGGAGTCTGGTTAATTGAGGCTACAGCATCAGATGGCCAGACGTCACCCAGCACATGTCACCAGAGGAAGAAGATTGTGTCACAGTGTCCATGTCACATACTTGTTTTCAAACCAATCACAGATGTCTATGTAGCGTAGATAAAAATATACAATCACAAAAATTCACAAACCGTGCACTGGCTTCATGCGATGAATCACAACAGAAGAAAGTAAACTAAACATGCATTAACACTTTATCTGTGTCTTGCTTGTATCATAAAATAATATAAATAACTTTGCAAAACTGTATTTGTAAACATATACATATTACGAACACTCCCATAAGTTTTCAGTCTAGAAAAATGAATATGCTGTTTTGTATTGTTATGCTATGATCACTCCTGATACAAACTGATGCTATTTTGTGATAACAACGTGTATCTACAGTGTATGACAGAAGGCCGTATCTGCTACGAGATATACTAATAGTGGTTTGTATTGTCACTATCACTGGCCACATGTCACTCCACAGAGATATACAAACAAGGATTAAATGGCGAATCCCTAAAACCAACCAACCAGTTAATTTTTGTACATAATTTAGAGATTCTTCAGAGGCTGATCATGGACACAGAATAAGATACTTCTAATGTGTGACCCGACAAAGTGGCATGATTCAGTGAGATTCACGGTGCCCTGGCAAATAACTTGTTCTTCTCTGGCTCTAGGAAGTGTGTCACCATGTTGTCAACTAACTTGTCCAGTTCTGCTGACACGGCCTCCCTGTCCAGTCTGTCAACACACAGGTGACACATACAACTGTCAACAGTCTGACAACATTCAGGAGACATACAACTGTCACCATTCAGTCTAAATAGAAGATACATACTTTAATCAGCAGTATGTCAACACAAAGGTCACAAATACAATTGTCAACAATCTGTCAACATAGAAGTGACACATACACCATTCAGTGAACATAGAGGAGACACATTACTGTCAGCAGTCTGTCAACACAAAGGTGACAAAACAACTGTTAAAATAGGAGTGACATGTTCTACTGTCACCAGTTTGTCAACACAGAAGTGTAACCAGTCAGTCAACATCAATGCAACACATACCAAGGTCACCAATCTGTCAACACATAAACAATAAGCATCTAGGGACTTCCTTCAAGACATCACCTTGCTAACCTGGGAGTCACTTCTGGTAACAACAAATTAAATATTAATATAAAGCAAACATTGTCATAACTTGACGCTAACAAAGACATACAGAAATAAAAAATATAGAACAACAAGACGTACTCCTGACTGGGCGGAGTAGACAGCTCCGCGTAGTACTTGAGCTTTGGCTCCGTACCACTTCCTCTCAAGGTCAGGATGCAGCCATTGGTGAAGGTGAATGTGATCATCTGACTGGACTTGCTCACAGGAAGTATCTGCACACACACACACACACGCAGGCGATTGGTGGAGATGTCACGTGACATGTTGCCTAGCAACCGGGGCTGCCAAGCTTGCAAAATGGCTGCCTTGACATATTTTGGCATATCTTGTCAACATTCTGGATAAGGGTGTTTATGTTTATGAAATAATGGTGTTTAGATAAGAATGTATTAAGGATGTTGTTCTGCTCTTGGGGTGAGGTTGGCCATGGATACCATCATCCCTTTTCATTAAAAACATTTAAAAACAAATGTGGCAGCAAATATAACAATTTAGACATGTTTTAGTGACTTCTACAATTATTTATTAAATTGTTAATTTTATTAATTGATATTGTTTTACAATTATTTTCATACTGCCAGTGTATTGATTAACTGTAACTTAGACATCACACAGAATACAAACTCTAATTACTATTATTACTACTATTATAACTTAGACAGCGGCACTCACAGCGCGTTGATCTGCCTGACTGTTGTCGTAGCCAGTTGTCAAGTCTCTCACAAACTTGATCTTGTACGGTCCACAACTGGCAGGATACTGAAACATAACCACACACAGGATACTGAAACATAACCACACACAGGATACTGAAACATAACCACACACAGGATACTGAAACATAACCACACACAGGATACTGAAACATAACCACACACAGGATACTGAAACAAACCACACACAGGATACTGAAACATAACCATACACAGGATACTGAAACATAACCACACACAGGATACTGAAACATAACCACACACAGGATACTGAAACATAACCATACACAGGATACTGAAACATAACCACACATAGGATACTGAAACATAACCACACACAAGATACTGAAACATAACCACACACAGGATACTGAAACATAACCACACACAGGATACTGAAACATAACCACACACAAGATACTGAAACATAACCACACACAGGATAAATGCCTCTGTAGCATTGTATGACACCTGTAGCACCTTTCACTAAGATAAAAACCTCTCAAGGAAAATTCATCATTAAACAAAAGTTGTGAAATGAAATGGGTGTTTTCAGAAGATAAATAATTACTGTTACTAAGGACTCTACTTCCATATCACTTGTGACAGTGTCCTTACTAAGGACACTACTTCCATGTCACTTGTGACAATGTCCTTACTAAGGACACTACTTCCATGTCACTTGTGACAGTGTCCTTACTAAGGACACTACTTCCATGTCACTTGTGACAGTGTCCTTACTAAGGACACTACTTCCATGTCACTTGTGACAATGTCCTTACTAAGGACACTACTTCCATGTCACTTGTGACAGTGTCCTTACTAAGGACACTACTTCCATGTCACTTGTGACAGTGTCCTTACTAAGGACACTACTTCCATGTCACTTGTGACAATGTCCTTACTAAGGACACTACTTCCATGTCACTTGTGACACTGTCCTTACTAAGGACACTACTTCCATGTCACTTGTGACAGTGTCCTTACTAAGGACACTACTTCCATGTCACTTGTGACAATGTCCTTACTAAAGACACTACTTCCATGTCACTTGTGACAATGTCCTTACTAAAGACACTACTTACATGTCACTTGTGACAATGTCTCGCTGGCGTGTCTTTCTTGTTGACAGTTTTCATGTATTCGTGATCACAGTCAAGAGCCACATTTATCACAAAGTCCAAACTGAGGTTTAAAAGTTCTTAAGAACATCAGAAAAATTGTCCCCAAACTTAATTATTAGAACACTTCTGAACTTTTGACTTCAGGGGAGCATTCAGCCATCCCCACTGAGCCACTGCATGGCCGGCACCAAATTCGACTCAGGTCACTCCAAATAAAGGTCGTGCTTCTTTTGCAATAGTTATGTCAGTTGGCAGTGTGACAAATACAACAAATCTGCCAGTCTCCACTGATGGGTTGAATTAAGGCCTGTGACACTGGAGACAGGGAGTGGAACCAACCTTTCCTGTGCCTTCATAATTTCGCAATCGGTTGAAGATTTCCTCAATGAGAAGTGGATCATTGCAGATGTAGTAGGAATTGTTAGACACGTGATAGCCATATCTGAAACACAATGTAGTCATGGCTGAAACAAATGGTAGCCATATATGGACACAGGTGTGAATGAAAGGACACAGGTGTGAATGTATGGACACAGGTGTGAATGTAAGGGCACAGGTGTGAATGTATGGACAGGTGTGAATGTATGGACACAGGTGTGAATGTATGGATACAGGTGTGAATGTATGGATACAGGTGTGAATGTATGGATAGAGGTGTGAATGTATGGACACAGGTGTGAATGTATGGACACAGGTGTGAATGTATGGACACAGGTGTGAATGTATGGACACAGGTGTGAATGTATGGACACAGGTGTGTATGTATGGATACATGTGTGAATGTATGGACAGGTGTGCATGTATGGACACAGGTGTGAATGTATGAACAGGTGTGAATGTATGGATACAGGTGTGAATGTATGGATACAGGTGTGAATGTATGGATACAGGTGTGAATGTATGGATACAGGTGTGAATGTATGGACAGGTGTGAATGTATGGACAGGTGTGCATGTATGGACACAGGTGTGAATGTATGGACACAGGTGTGAATGTATGGACACAGGTGTGAATGTATGGACACAGGTGTGTATGTATGGATACATATGTGAATGTATGGACAGGTGTGCATGTATGGACACAGGTATGAATGTATGGATACAGGTGTGAATGTATGGACACAGGTGTGAATGTATGGACACAGGTGTGAATATATGGACACAGGTGTGAATGAAAGGACACAGGTGTGAATGTATGGACACAGGTGTGAATGTAAGGGCACAGGTGTGAATGTATGGACACAGGTGTGAATGTAAGGGCACAGGTGTGAATGTATGGACAGGTGTGAATGTATGGACACAGGTGTGAATGTACGGATACAGGTGTGAATGTATGGATACAGGTGTGAATGTATGGATACAGGTGTGAATGTAGGGACACAGGTGTGAATGTATGGACACAGGTGTGAATGTATGGACACAGGTGTGAATGTATGGACACAGGTGTGAATGCATGGACACAGGTGTGTATGTATGGATACATGTGTGAATGTATGGACAGGTGTGCATGTATGGACACAGGTATGAATGTATGGATACAGGTGTGAATGTATGGACACAGGTGTGAATGTATGGACACAGGTGTGAATGTATGGACACAGGTGTGAATGTATGGACACAGGTGTGTATGTATGGACACATGTGTGAATGTATGGACAGGTGTGCATGTATGGACACAGGTGTGAATGTATGAACAGGTGTGAATGTATGGATACAGGTGTGAATGTATGGATACAGGTGTGAATGTATGGATACAGGTGTGAATGTATGGACAGGTGTGAATGTATGGACAGGTGTGCATGTATGGACACAGGTGTGAATGTATGGACACAGGTGTGAATGTATGGATACAGGTGTGAATGTATGGACACAGGTGTGAATGTATGGACACAGGTGTGAATGTATGGACACAGGTGTGAATGTAAGGACACAGGTGTGAATGTATGGACAGGTGTGAATGTATGGACAGGTGTGAATGTATGGACACAGGTGTGAATGTATGAACACAGTTGTGAATGTATGGACACAGGTGTGAATGTATGGACACAGGTGTGAATGTATGGACACAGGTGTGAATGTATGGACACAGGTGTGAATGTATGGACACAGGTGTGAATGTATGGACAGGTGTGAATGTATGGACAGGTGTGAATGTATGGACACAGGTGTGAATGTATGAACACAGTTGTGAATGTATGGACACAGGTGTGAATGTATGGACACAGGTGTGAATGTATGGACAGGTGTGAATGTATGGACACAGGTGTGAATGTATGGACACAGGTGTGTATGTATGGATACATGTGTGAATGTATGGACAGGTGTGCATGTATGGACACAGGTGTGAATGTATGAACAGGTGTGAATGTATGGATACAGGTGTGAATGTATGGATACAGGTGTGAATGTATGGATACAGGTGTGAATGTATGGACAGGTGTGAATGTATGGACAGGTGTGCATGTATGGACACAGGTGTGAATGTATGGACACAGGTGTGAATGTATGGATACAGGTGTGAATGTATGGACACAGGTGTGAATGTATGGACACATGTGTATGTATGGACACAGGTGTGAATGTATGGACACATATGTGTATGTATGGACACAGGTGTGAATGTATGGACACAGGTGTGAATGTATGGACACATGTGTGAATGTATGGACACAGATGTGAATGTATGGACACAGGTGTGAATGTATGGACACAGATGTGAATGTATGGACACAGGTGTGTATGTATGGTCACAGGTGTGAATGTATGGACACATATGTGTATGTATGGACACAGGTGTGAATGTATGGACACAGGTGTGAATGTATGGACACAGATGTGAATGTATGGACACAGGTGTGAATGTATGGATACAGGTGTGAATGTATGGACACATGTGTATGTATGGACACAGGTGTGAATGTATGGACACATATGTGTATGTATGGACACAGGTGTGAATGTATGGACACAGGTGTGAATGTATGGACACAGATGTGAATGTATGGACACAGGTGTGAATGTATGGACACAGATGTGAATGTATGGACACAGGTGTGTATGTATGGTCACAGGTGTGAATGTATGGACACATATGTGTATGTATGGACACAGGTGTGAATGTATGGACACAGGTGTGAATGTATGGACACAGATGTGAATGTATGGACACAGGTGTGAATGTATGGATACAGGTGTGAATGTATGGACACATGTGTATGTATGGACACAGGTGTGAATGTATGGACACATATGTGTATGTATGGACACATGTGTATGTATGGACACAGGTGTGAATGTATGGTCACAGGTGTGAATGTATGGACACAGATGTGAATGTATGGACACAGGTGTGAATGTATGGACACAGGTGTGAATGTATGGACACAGGTGTGAATGTATGGACACAGGTATGAATGTATGGACACAGGTGTGAATGTATGGTCACAGGTGTGAATGTATGCACACAGGTGTGTATGTATGGTCACAGGTGTGAATGTATGGACACATATGTGTATGTATGGACACAGGTGTGAATGTATGGACACAGGTGTGTATGTATGGTCACAGGTGTGAATGTATGGACACAGCTGTGAATGTATGGACACAGGTGTGAATGTATGCACTCAGGTGTGTATGTATGGACACAGGTGTGTATGTATGGACACAGGTGTGTATGTATGCACACAGGTGTGAATGTATGGACACAGGTGTGAATGTATGCACACAGGTGTGTATGTATGGACACAGGTGTGAATGTATGGTCACAGGTGTGAATATATAGACACAGGTGTGTATGTATGGACATATGACTCACGTGGAGTAGATATCGTCCAGTTTCTGCCTGAGACTGAGCCCCTGATTGTCCAGCCAGACGGTCATCTCAGCCATCACCATGGCTGCACTGACCCCATCCTTGTCCAGTACTGTAGTACCACACATGAACCCTGCAGTGGGCAGAATAGTGGGTCACTACCGGATAGAACAAATAATAGGGGTGTCACTACTGGACAGAACAAATAATAGGGGTGTCACTACCGGTCAGAACAAATAATAGGGGTGTCACTACTGGACAGAACAAATAATAGGGGTGTTACTACTGGACGGAACAAATAATAGGGGTGTCACTACTGGACGGAGCAAATAATAGGGGTGTCACTACTGGACGAAACAAATAATAGGGGTACCACTACTGGACGGAACAAATAATAGGGGTGTCACTACTGGACGGAACAAATAATAGGGGTGTCACTACTGGACGGAACAAATCATAGGGGTGTCACTACTGAACGGAACAAATAATACGGGTGTCACTACTGGACGGAACAAATCATAGGGGTGTCACTACTGGACGGAACAATAATAGGGGTGTCACTACCGGACAGAACAGATAATAGGGGTGTCACTACCGTACAGTACAAATACTAGGGGTGTCACTACCGGACAGACCAAATAATAGGGGTGTCACTACTGGACAGAACAAATAATAGGGGTGTCACCACCGGACAGAACAAATAATAGGGGTGTCACTACTGGACAGAACAAATAATAGGGGTGTCACTACTGGACTGAAACAATAATAATAGGGGTGTCACTAATGGACAGTACAAATAATAGGGGTGTCACTATTGGACAGAACAAATAATAGAGGGTTACTATTGGACAGAACAAATAATAGGGGGTAACTATTGGACAGAACAAATAATAGGGAGGTTACTACTGGACAGAACATATAATAGGTGGGTCACTCTTGGACAGAACAAATAACCGGGGTGTCACTCTCTTTCAATATTAAAAGGTGAATCCACAAATGACACTGCTTAGCATGATGATGATGTCTGTTAATGTTAGGTCAATAAACAATACGTAAAATCACAACATGAAAGTGGAAGTCATGTTTACCAACAGTGACAATGGGGCACAAGTCATCGGTTTGTCAAATAATATCACTATCAATAGTTCAGTGTACTTTCAATGATTTCTATCAAAAGCTAAATATACTATCAACACGAGACTACTGTCACACTGACTATTTTGGTGCTTCAATAATTTAACGTACTGTTAACCTCTTAGACGACACTTTCCGCTGATGTTACGGGAACGCAACTTGCCAAATATTTGTATCATATATAGCATATGTTTACTGCCAACACTCAAATGTTTATAAGAGCAATATCAATCTGTGATTTGTCATGCTAAACTGCAGCTGTTCCAAGCCCTACCTATAGCTT
Source organism: Oasisia sp. SBJ-2009 (assembly GCA_964017155.1). Classification (NCBI taxonomy): domain Eukaryota; kingdom Metazoa; phylum Annelida; class Polychaeta; order Sabellida; family Siboglinidae; genus Oasisia; species Oasisia sp. SBJ-2009. The sequence continues at coordinate 50,825,891 of OZ024860.1, read as the reverse complement.
CCTCGAAGGCAAACAGGACGGTCTTCCCTTGTGCCATCAGCTCCGTGGCCTTGTTCCCCATCCACTTGAAGCCTGTCAGAGTCTCCTGGTGCCACGAGTGGGGCAGGTATTACACAACAATCAAATCAAATTTATTGTAACTTTACAATACTTACAAACCAACTGAAGGCAAATAACATACACTAATGTAAAGAGAACATGTGCAGTATGCCAGTACAGCTTAGAGTCCTGATTAGATAATTACATTTATTTATTTTATGCCACAGTACAGCTTAGAGTCCTCATTAGATAATTACATTTATTTATTTTATGCCACAGTACAGCTTATAGTCCTCATTAGATAATTACATTTGTTTATTTTATGCCACAGTACAGCTTACAGTCCTGATTAGATAATTACATTTATTTATTTTATGCCACAGTACAGCTTAGAGTCCTCATTAGATAATTACATTTATTTATTTTATGCCACAGTACAGCTTATAGTCCTCATTAGATAATTACATTTGTTTATTTTATGCCACAGTACAGCTTACAGTCCTGATTAGATAATTACATTTATTTATTTTATGCCACAGTACAGCTTACAGTCCTGATTAGATAATTACATTTATTTATTTTATGCCACAGTACAGCTTACAGTCCTGATTAGATAATTACATTTATTTATTTTATGCTACAGTACAGCTTATAGTCCTCATTAGATAATTACATTTGTTTATTTTATGCCACAGTACAGCTTACAGTCCTGATTAGATAATTACATTTGTTTATTTTATGCTACAGTACAGCTTACAGTCCTGATTAGATAATTACATTTGTTTATTTTATGCCACAGTACAGCTTACAGCTGATTAGATAATTACATTTGTTTATTTTATGCCACAGTACAGCTTACAGTCCTGATTAGATAATTACATTTGTTTATTTTATGCTACAGTACAGCTTACAGTCTTCTTCTTAGGGTTAGCTCATAACTCTATGTTAGCCATATGCTTGTGACTAGAGTATTGTGGAGCTTGGTTTTTAGAGATGTCCTTCTCTAGAATTAGTGAGTCAACTATATAGGTTACACATTTACCCCGTGTGGGATCTTTTACATCCCCTGACATAGACACCAGATAGAAGGGAACACCGGCTTTTAGTGTCTCTTCCGAAAGACACAGGCAAATGTGAGGTGAATGAAATTGCCCAAGTTTTGATATGGCAGCAGGTAGGATTGAACCACCGTCCACTCAATTGATTATCTGGTGCTCTACCATGCGACCACAGTCCTGATTACATAATTACATTTATTTATTTTATGCTACTTTAATGTTTCAAAGAGCTTCTTGAATCTTGATCATGTCAAAATATAGACATTGTATTCTGTTATTATTATATTGACCGTGTGTGTTTGGATACGTCTAAGTGTAATCATTCTCACAATCAAGGGCACAATACTTTGCCACAAATAGACTTTGCCGGTCACTACTTAGACCCAAACCCAAATACTGATCCAAATTATAATTATAATATTATCATAGATGAAATAAACCAAGCTAAAAATAAATATATGACTAGCAAATTAGTGAAATTTAACAAATACAAGCATAAGAAGTCTACATGGATAACCCAAGGACTGCTAACCTCAATAAGATACAGAGATAAACTTTACAAACAAATAAAACTCACTAATCCTGAATCTTCCGAATATGCCATATTATTGGTCAATTTAAAAACGTACAATAGCATTTTAAAAACAAGTTTTCGTAAAGCAAAACAAATCTACTATGATAAATGTTTTCATAATTTTAAATTTGATATAAAAAACACTTGGAAAACTATAAATGAAATCCTTTCTAGAAATAAAACTAACAAATCATTTCCCAAATATTTTAAAGACTCTGATTCTATTGTGACAGATAAATCAGAAATTGTAAACAAATTTAATGATTGTTTTACTAATATAGGTAGTAATCTGGCAAGTAATATAAAATATAAAGGCACTCGTGAACATACATATTATCTAAATAAAATAGTAGAGAGAAATTTCACATTTAGCTATGTTGAAGAAGATATTATAAAGAGGACAATAATCAATTTACCTAACAAAAGTAGCTGTGGATATGATGGTCTCTCCAGTAAATTACTAAAAATTCTTGAACCAGCACTAACCAAATCTTTAACATTATTAATAAATCAAGTATTAACAACAGGAATATTCCCTGATAAACTAAAAATTGCAAAGGTAATTCCTGTTTATAAAAAAGGTGAGAAAACTGTTTTCAGTAATTATAGGCCCATATCACTTCTACCAGCTATTTCAAAAATACTTGAAAAAATAACTTTTGAACAATTATCATCTTATTTAAGAGACTCTAGGCTTTTGTTTGATCATCAATATGGTTTCAGACCGAAACATTCAACAGAATATGCGGCATTAGAATTAATAGATAGAATAATAACACAACTGGATAAAGATGAAATACCAATTAATATATATTTAGATCTCTCCAAGGCTTTTGATACCATTGATCATATAATTTTAATTGATAAATTGAAATATTATGGTGTACATGGAACAAATCTCAACTTATTCAGCAGCTACCTAGAAAATCGTAAACAATACACGGAAATTGACAATATCAAATCAAATATGTTATCAATAACAACAGGTGTACCACAAGGTTCAATTTTAGGACCACTATTATTCATCATATACATAAATGATTTTGCACAAGCAAGTCAAATGTTTAACTTTCTCATTTATGCAGACGACACAACTTTGTCAAGTACACTAAATGTGTTCAGTGATAACACGCATGACCGAAATTTAGAATCTTTAATTAACGAAGAACTTGTTAAGATAAATGATTGGCTCAAGATTAATAAATTATCACTAAATGTAGTAAAATCCAAATTTATGATATTTCAAAAGAAAAAGAAAAATACAGAGATATTAAATCTGAAGATAGACAATATAAATATTGATCAAGTTAAGGAATTTAATTTCTTGGGTTTAATTATAGATACAAATTTAAACTGGAAAAAGCACGCTGAAAAAATATCAAATTCGTGTTCTAAGAAAATGGGAATCTTAAACAAATTGAAACATATTTTACCCCTAGATATTAAGAAAACATATAATTCATTAATAGTGCCACACATTAATTACTGCATTATGGCATGGGGCTTTGAATCAAATAGAATAATAAAGTTACAAAAAAAAGCCCTGAGAATTATTACTTTAAGTAACTACATTTCCCACACTGATCCACTGTACAAACAACTTAGCTTATTAAAAGTAGATGACATCCTTAAATTACAACAACTAAAATTTTACTATAAATATCTACACAATGACCTACCTTGCTATTTACAAAATTGGAGGTTTGTGTTTAAATATGAGGTACATGGTCATGACACAATAAAATAAAATATACACTTATCAAATTAAACATGATTTTGCAAAAAAATGTCTCAGACATAATTTGCCACTATTATTAAATAACCTTCCTGAAATAGTGAAAGAAAAACTTATGTCACATAGTAATCAGGCATTTGTAAATTATGTAAAACTGTATTTCTTACAAAGTTATGAAGTAATATGCACTAGACAAAACTGCTATGTTTGTATGCAAAATTAAGAATCTAAAACCACCTAAAAACTTCATTCAGTATTTATATTTAAAAACAGAGCCTTTCTACTTGTAATACAATAATCTTGTCAGCTGCGCACAAGCATCTTCATATTATGTATGTTTGGTGATATTTTTTTGGTTTGTTTCTGGAAGAATTTGTTCTAGATGACGAAATTATTATGTACGTTAAATTTTCGGATAGGTGGCTCCTCGATAGCGACTAGCCTGGTCTTAGAGGAGTCTCCTGACCCCAGGTTGTAATTGTTAATTATACGCATTATTACCATGTTTGCTATAATTTTTTTATGTTTGTATTGTTCTGATTATTTATGTATGACATGGATAACGTGTATGTGTGTATTGTTTTTAAATAATGGTCAAATAAAAACAAATTCTTCTTCTTCTTCTTCTTCTACTGTGTCAGCCTTGGGAACAGTGCAAATACCTGCCCCAATTTAAAGATGGATATACGACTGGTGGGGATCCCAATATAATGGCCCATTCACATCTTAAACGTTGCATGTTGCATTAGTTGAAATCACTGAAAATATAATATTGCATGACCGGAGGCTGACCACATCCCTTGTGGGCAATTTCACTGGCTGACATTAAAAGATGAGTTTTTGAAAGGGATTTGCCAGGGGCAGAGAACAGCTGGTACTGACCTAACCAGCCACAGTGATACATAGTGTCATAATTATACAACACTACAGTTGGAAGTGTTTAAAATACATTATATATATATATATATATATATATATATATATAATGTATATATATAAATATATACACACTGTATATATAATGTATATATATATATATATATATATATATAGTGTATATATATTATTTATAACACTGACAGACTATGGAAAAATAGACACAGATGACAATAGATGTGTCAGTGTAATAAAGATGACAAGGGAGACAGTGGACAAGGTGGACAAGGTGTACTCACTACAAATGTGAAGCCTTCCTTGGCGGCCAGAGACTTAAGGATGCTGGATGACACCGCACTTGCAATGCAGTAAACATCAGCCGCTGCGGAAACAACATTGATCAAGAAATGTGGCCTCACAAATGTCATCATAAAACAGTATTTAGGGAATGTTTCTAAATTTGCCAAAAAAGGCCAATTTTCTTCAAACCAAACACATCATTGGACAACAATTTTATAATGATAAATACAACGATTATGATTTTGATGCCTGCAATGTAATTTTCTGTGGAATTCATGTGCTGTGCAAACTTCACTTTGGCAAGTAATGTCACATCATGTCAAACCTACCCAGTACTGGTTGTTAGGTCAAGTGTTGATTATTAGATCATCGAAAACATTCAGTGCTTCCAACCACAAGTGTAATTGTTATCACATGACCACGCTCAAGAACCTGATATTAACATAACAGCACAAACTTAACAGCTAAAACATCAAAATGTTATATAACAAAAGACAAATTTATACTTACTTTAATTCTGCAACATTTATAAAAACCCAATAACAAGATGACATTTCTGTAGTATATTGTAGTATGTGCAGTAAACATTTGCTGAAGCCCAGTTTAAGACTGCCAAAGCCACACCCAAGGTAGCTAGGTAATTAGCAAACATGAAACGAAACGACACTCACCAACACTGAATGCAACATAACAGCCAAGACTAAATGTACAATGTCTAGTACACATTTATTTACACAATATCCTTTTACTAGATTAACTATTTTAATGACTATAATTATATATATATACATGTATGTATATATATATATATATATATATATATATATATATATATATATATATATATATATATGTATATATATATATATATATGTATATATATATATACATATATGTATATATATATATATATACATATATGTATATATATATATATATACATATATATACATATATATATACATATATGATATATATATATATACATATATGATATATATATATATATACATATATGATATATATATATATATATATATATATAATTTTTAATATTATATTCGACTGCATTTAAATAAACCTAAAATAGTGTCAGCAATCTGTAAGTTGCACCAATAAAATTGCTCGATTGCAAACAAAATATCCAATTTGTAAACTAATTTCTGATTGACATTTCAATGTTGATGTATTCCCAGGTTCTGACAAAGTTGGGATTCAGCAAAACTTATTCAGAAAACTTTCTAGTAGTAATTATTACCTGTGAGAACAGGCAACCTCCCTGTGCACTCTTGACAAGTGGGAAACTATACATTGTCACATCAAACAGGGTTAAAGTTGCACGTGGCCAAAGACACCTCACAAGGACCCCCCCCCCACACACACACACTGTGTGACAAAATGGTGGACAACAATGACTGCCCGCTGGTCAGCTGATCAACAAGCCCCAGACTTTACGCAGGCGTCCAGGCCTTGAGAGAATTGTCCACTATGACATTATGTTACAGCATAATTTTTCAAAGGAAGTTCAAATTAAACAGCTGCGTTTATTTTGCAAATGTACAATCATTCTACTGGTTCTCTCTGCTGTTCTCTACCCAGAAGTTTACCTCACTTCAGTGTTCACATGGCACAACAATTTAATTTTTCTGAGATTTCCGAGTAACATCTTTAATAACGACTACAAACTACGAATAACAATACCATTAAACACTATGAATAAGTATTATGTTTAAAATAAAAACTGCTCCAGTCTCTTACCACAACGAGGCTCAGCCTCCCGCTTAAGACACGTCCACAGCCACCAGCCAATGAGAGCGCCCACGTCATTGCCCGTGAACACCTGCCATTGGCCACTGCAAAAGCACCGCCCATCAGTGCACCACCCCACCACACAGCACCGCTCGGTGGCCCAGCCCAAACCATGTCAGATTTATTGCTGTTACTATGTCAGATTTATTGCTATACATTGTCATATTTATTGCTGTTACATTGTCATATTTATTGCTGTTACATTGTCATATTTATTGCTGTTACATTGATATATATTTATTGCTGTTACATTGTCAGATTTATTGCTGTTACTTTGCCACATTTATTGCTATACATTGTCATATTTATTGCTGTTACATTGTCATATTTATTGCTGTTACATTGTCATATTTATTGCTGTTACATTGTCATATTTATTGCTATACATTGTCACATTTATTGCTGTTACATTGTCATATTTATTGCTGTTACATTGCCACATTTATTGCTATACATTGTCATATTTATTGCTGTTACATTGTCATATTTATTGCTGTTACATTGTCATATTTATTGCTGTTACATTGTCATATTTATTGCTATACATTGTCATATTTATTGCTGTTACATTGTCATATTTATTGGTGTTACATTGATATATATTTATTGCTGTTACATTGTCAGATTTATTGCTGTTACATTGTCATATTTATTGCTATACATTGTCATATTTATTGCTGTTACATTGATATATATTTATTGCTGTTACATTGTCAGATTTATTGCTGTTACTTTGCCACATTTATTGCTATACATTGTCATATTTATTGCTGTTACATTGTCATATTTATTGCTGTTACTTTGTCAGATTTATTGCTGCTACATTGTCATATTTATTGCTGTTACATTGTCATATTTATTGCTGTTACATTGTCATATTTATTGCTGTTACATTGATATATATTTATTGCTGTTACATTGTCAGATTTATTGCTGTTACTTTGCCACATTTATTGCTATACATGGTCAGATTTATTGCTGTTACATTGTCATATTTATTGCTGTTACATTGTCATATTTATTGCTGTTACATTGATATATATTTATTGCTGTTACATTGTCAGATTTATTGCTGTTACTTTGCCACATTTATTGCTATACATTGTCATATTTATTGCTGTTACATTGTCATATTTATTGCTGTTACTTTGTCATATTTATTGCTGTTACATTGTCATATTTATTGCTGTTACATTGTCATATTTATTGCTGTTACATTGTCATATTTATTGCTGTTACTTTGTCATATTTATTGCTGCTACATTGTCATATTTATTGCTGTTACATTGTCATATTTATTGCTGTTACATTGTCATATTTATTGCTGTTACATTGATATATATTTATTGCTGTTACATTGTCATATTTATTGCTGTTACTTTGTCATATTTATTGCTGTTACATTGTCATATTTATTGCTGTTACTTTGTCAGATTTATTGCTGCTACATTGTCATATTTATTGCTGTTACTTTGTCAGATTTATTGCTGCTACATTGTCATATTTATTGCTGTTACATTGTCATATTTATTGCTGTTACTTTGTCAGATTTATTGCTGCTACATTGTCATATTTATTGCTGTTACTTTGTCAGATTTATTGCTGCTACATTGTCATATTTATTGCTGTTACATTGTCATATTTATTGCTGTTACATTGTCATATTTATTGCTGTTACTTTGTCAGATTTATTGCTGCTACATTGTCATATTTATTGCTGTTACTTTGTCAGATTTATTGCTGCTACATTGTCATATTTATTGCTGTTACATTGTCATATTTATTGCTGTTACATTGTCATATTTATTGCTGTTACATTGATATATATTTATTGCTGTTACATTGTCATATTTATTGCTGTTACTTTGTCATATTTATTGCTGTTACATTGTCATATTTATTGCTGTTACTTTGTCAGATTTATTGCTGCTACATTGTCATATTTATTGCTGTTACATTGTCATATTTATTGCTGTTACATTGTCATATTTATTGCTGTTACATTGTCATATTTATTGCTGTTACATTGTCATATTTATTGCTGTTACTTTGTCATATTTATTGCTGCTACATTGTCATATTTATTGCTGCTACATTGTCATATTTATTGCTGTTACTTTGTCAGATTTATTGCTGTTACATTGTCATATTTATTGCTGCTACATTGTCATATTTATTGCTGTTACATTGTCATATTTATTGCTGCTACATTGTCATATTTATTGCTGTTACATTGTCATATTTATTGCTGTTACATTGTCATATTTATTGCTGTTACATTGTCATATTTATTGCTGTTACTTTGTCAGATTTATTGCTGTTACAGTTTGCATTTGATGTCCCTTCTGTGACAATCTTTTAGATATTTTAAATACGATCATAAGTTGTGTGACGAATGTCCTTCGTAGGACAATAAAATTAATTGAATATACATGGAACCCATGTTCACTGGATGGTGACATCGTTGCATTGGTGACCCTCAAACTTTGTCAGTGTGTTTAGCCAATGCCTTAGCGAGGAAATCAAATACAGATATATAGATTATCTATACAGAAAGCTAAAATTGCTCCGGTGTTTATGACAGAGCAAATACCAAAATAATGTGAAGGAGTCAACAAATCTGTCACAAGTGCAAACATTTAAAAGAATGGAGACAGTGACAGGATATTACAGGATCAGCCCTGGCACCTGTCACGTGATCTGTGAAACTGAAAGCGAAAGTGAAAGTGAAAGCATGCTGAAGACAACACAAGGAAGCAAATGTGAACAGGTACTAGCAGAAAGTAAAATATTATTTACAAGCAATGTTCAGAATAAATTGCCCCTTATAAACTGTTGAAGTTGCACAGAAATGTACTTAAAAAGTAATGTGCTATTGAATGGTGGCAGCTATATATAACAAAGATGCACACAGAAAGTGTTTGAATATATTAATGTACATTGTTAGCATATATAGAATAAAAATTGCTATAAGGCATTTCATAAAATACATTTTGTGGTGCTTACTTACCACGCTGGAAGGGAAAACAATCGAGTAAACCCATTAAAATCTTTCAAGTTCACCCATTCAAAAATTGCCACATTTGGATTCCCTGGGAAACAACAGCTTTATGCAGAGTTGATTTCTGAATATAATGCACATTTTAAAGAATAATACTTTTTTCTTTTATGAAGTGCTGCTGTGTTGTACTAACAAATCAAATGACTCTATCACAACAGTGCAGATAATTTAAGGGTACTTGCTTTCTAGTAGCCAGAAATAAATAATTAAATGCCTGTTTGTAATAATTTATTAATATATATTTGTTGTTTTTAATAGTAAAATAAATGCAATATACAGCCTCGGAAATTGCATTCAATAAGCCAAAACCAGTCCTCAAAATGTGAAACTTGCCTTTGCGAAATGCTTAAATTGTAAAATAATATTTCTGCACTTTCTGTTTTGAAGTTGCCTTTTCTGACACACCCACGAGTGACACTAAGAACAACTGATGTAGTAAATGTCCTGTTCGTAAATACCAATGAATAATATTAATAAACATTATTTAAACACCTGTCTCCAGAGTATGACTCTGTTCAAAAGCGATTAGATTGTCTTCTATTAAATAATATAAATTATGTATACACAAATAAAATAAAATTTAGTGATATAATTGTGACTATGAAATATTGTATAAAAATACAAATCAACTACATGAGACTAACATAGCAACAATTTTAAACCAAATAAATTAAATTAAATGTGAAATAAAAAAATTCAATATCTATAATAACATAATAAAATAAATAAATTATTAAAATGGAATAGTAGTGTAACAGTAAACACCCAAATAACCAGACATTAAAAGCTGATTTGATATGAATATTTAATGATTTAAACATGTTCAAGCAGATTTGATGTGAAGAATTTGAGGGCATGATTTAAATATGTTCGCGCAGTCCGTCACATGTTGGCATTTGTCACATGTCCGTAAAAAAAAGCTAGTTTTAAACACACAGACTCTGTCTGTTGAATGTATTAATACCAACAAAACTGTGCCAACAAACACAGGCAGAACAAACAACTTTGAACTACACAACTTAATACACTCCATAAAGGCCTGGGCCCAACTTCATAAAGCCGTGTAACTTTACGTGCAATTATGCGATCTAACAGCGAGTAGTTAATGTAGCATGCGGCCGGTTTCATGAGACCAATTTAGCAGTCGCATAACTAAATCGGCCTTGAACAGAATTGACCTAGTTAGGTCGCGGTGGGGAATCCCTGTATTTGTACTGTGTCTGAACAACCTTTTTCTTTCTAGCTGCCACCTTTGTTGTCCGAATAGCAAATGGAAAGCTATGATGAACGTAAAGGATATCCAGTGTTAACATTAAAAATAATTATGTTGAGAGTGGGCGTGTCGGGAGCATACCATACATATTTCAACTTCGGGAGCATACCGTAAATATTTCACCTAGCGTAAAGTTACATGGTGCAGTTAAGTGCAACTATGGAGCAGACTCATGAACATAACTAGCGCAACTTTACGCTGTTTTAGGCTTTCCACTGGTTATCGCCCGCTACGACGTCTTAAGTACGCTCCATGAAACTGGGCCCTGGCGCACAAGCAGTAGGGAGACGTCTGGAGAACACGTGTGGAGGGCGGGGCGGGGCGGGGCGGGGCGGGGCGGGGCGGGGCGGGGCGGGGCGTCTTACCCTGGACGTGTTTGTGGTGGGCTTTGAATGTGCGAATCATCCACCAACACAATAGGGCGCCCAACTGTACGCCACTGAACACTAACCAATCACCACTGAAATAGCACAACACAAGCCTCTATAGGGAACAAACTACCAGTGGGATCCTCACAGTAAGAGTTGGCACTATTAGCACTGCGTGGGGAACACTAGCTCCTCGTACACACGGTGATGTTGTAGCATTACTGTCAAATAGTTTGCCTTTATTGGTGACTTTAAAGCAAAGATTCTTCAGATTCAGAAATAAAGCTATGGCTCACTCATCACCGATATTAAGCTGTGCAGCTAATGTATCACCAAATGTTAAATGAATGTGACAACAGGTATGACGCGTCTGTCATGTGTGACAGTCTGGTTTGTCAAATGCATCCTCAGCTAATATGACTGTTTTATTCGATATCAACAGTATTATTATTATTATGAATGTTACTGTATTTTAACGAACTGTACCATTGCCGTTTTAATGTGCAAAAATAAAGACTTTATTATTGAAGTGATGATCAATGTGACAGTATGCTGTATATACAATCGTAGATTGGTTTACACCCGTCTATGGAGCAAAGTTATTATTTTAATCGTTACAATCCGGGGAACTGATCAGTGTAGGCATGAGAAAGGACCCTCCAGAAATGAAACAAAGAAAACTTACAAGAAAAATCAAATAAGATAAAAACAAATTAAAATACAATAAGCACTAAGAAATACCTAACCTTATGCGCTGATACTGGCAAACACCCAAGTGCATGATGGGAAGGTATGCACCTACCTCGCTGACTTCTCTGCCACAGCAAGTCTATCGGCATCTGGGTCGTTGGCAAGGATGACTTTACTTCCATTCTCGTTGGCTGTTCCCATTGCCAGCTCCTGGGGAACCACACCACAGAACAGTGTCAACAACCTCACTGCTAATAACTTGAATGTTATCATATATCATGAAAAGGTTTTCAATTATAATATGGTGTGTGTGACTTTGGTTTGGTGCCAATATGAATAAATTAAACACACTGTATACATACTAAAATAACACAGTCTGGTCACAGCCTCGCTTAACCGACTCTTACTCGGCTGTGTGACTTCGCTGAGAAGACAGTCCGGTGACTTTGTATTTCTGTTTCTTTTTATGCTAATATAAATTTAATGTTGAATACTTTTAACAGTACTGAATTATCTTAATGAAAGTATATTCTCATTTTAGTTTTATTGCATAGTTAGCCTGAGAGCCAATCAGTGCCTTTACCCTATTCTGGGGTAAGGCCGCCCTGGTGGCAACATTGGCAGAGCATTATTCTCCTAGGCAGATGTGAAGAACTAAAGTGCTGCCACCTAACAGAGGCTGGTTAATCGAAGCTACCCCAGAGGTAGTAGGTTATTTAATAACATATTCTTGAGACCGTAATAGATAAAGTTATGGTATACTTCTCATGAAATTATGTTTAGTAAACCCGTAACACTGTTCACAATTTGAAGGATTCATCTCTGCAACATGTTCAAATTGTAAACATAACATCCAGTTACAAAACAAGCTTTACTTTCAACATTGCTTTGGTGAGTTAAACTGACCTTAACACTTTTTGGTGTTCAACAGTTTCCTATGTTCAACATAGCTGACTTCTAATTACAAATTACTACGGGTATTTCTTGGCACAAGAATGGATTGTGTCTGCTATATATATATATATGATAGGAGGAGTGAAATAATAGCACAAGTAGAGGAAAGATTAACATATAATAATAAGTTAACATAACTTAATTATTAGTGGCTAGTATCTTACCAAGGCACTCTTCCCTTCCTCTGGGTTTGGGAACTTCACAGTCGGAAATTCGGGATCAGGCTCCACCTGGAGTTGAAAAAACATGAGCAGGCTCCACGTGAGTGTACAATCACACCACAGGTGGACACAAATACATGGAGCAGTCTCTATGTAGAGCCAGGGACAGTTGTGACAGGGCAGTGTCATAGAAGTGGACAGTTGTGACAGGGCAGTGTCATAGAAGTGGACAGTTGTGACAGGGCAGTGACATAGAAGTGGACAGTTGTGACAGGGCAGTGTCATAGAAGTGGACAGTTGTGACAGGGCAGTGTCATAGAAGTGGACAGTTGTGACAGGGCAGTGTCATAGAAGTGGACAGTTGTGACAGGGCAGTGTCATAGAAGTGGACAGTTGTGACAGGGCAGTGTCATAGAAGTGGACAGTTGTCACAGGGCAGTGACATAGAAGTGGACAGTTGTCACAGGGCAGTGTCATAGAAGTGGACAGTTGTCACAGGGCAGTGTCATAGAAGTGGACAGTTGTGACAGGGCAGTGTCATAGAAGTGGACAGTTGTGACAGGGCAGTGACATAGAAGTGGACAGTTGTGACAGGGCAGTGACATAGAAGTGGACAGTTGTGACAGGGCAGTGTCATAGAAGTGGACAGTTGTGACAGGGCAGTGTCATAGAAGTGGACAGTTGTGACAGGGCAGTGTCATAGAAGTGGACAGTTGTGACAGGGCAGTGTCATAGAAGTGGACAGTTGTGACAGGGCAGTGTCATAGAAGTGGACAGTTGACACAGGGCAGTGACATAGAAGTGGACAGTTGTGACAGGGCAGTGACATAGAAGTGGACAGTTGTGACAGGGCAGTGTCATAGAAGTGGACAGTTGTCACAGGGCAGTGTCATAGAAGTGGACAGTTGTCACAGGGCAGTGACATAGAAGTGGACAGTTGTCACAGGGCAGTGACATAGAGGTGGACAGTTGTGACAGGGCAGTGTCATAGAGGTGGACAGTTGTGACAGGTCAGTGTCATAGAGGTGGACAGTTGTGACAGGGCAGTGTCATAGAAGTGGACAGTTGTGACAGGGCAGTGTCATAGAAGTGGACAGTTGTGACAGGGCAGTGACATAGAAGTGGACAGTTGTGACAGGGCAGTGACATAGAAGTGGACAGTTGTGACAGGGCAGTGTCATAGAAGTGGACAGTTGTGACAGGGCAGTGTCATAGAAGTGGACAGTTGTGACAGGGCAGTGACATAGAAGTGGACAGTTGTCACAGGGCAGTGTCATAGAAGTGGACAGTTGACACAGGGCAGTGACATAGAAGTGGACAGTTGTGACAGGGCAGTGACATAGAAGTGGACAGTTGTGACAGGGCAGTGTCATAGAAGTGGACAGTTGTCACAGGGCAGTGTCATAGAAGTGGACAGTTGTCACAGGGCAGTGACATAGAAGTGGACAGTTGTCACAGGGCAGTGACATAGAGGTGGACAGTTGTGACAGGGCAGTGTCATAGAGGTGGACAGTTGTGACAGGTCAGTGTCATAGAGGTGGACAGTTGTGACAGGGCAGTGTCATAGAAGTGGACAGTTGTGACAGGGCAGTGTCATAGAAGTGGACAGTTGTGACAGGGCAGTGTCATAGAAGTGGACAGTTGTGACAGGGCAGTGTCATAGAAGTGGACAGTTGTGACAGGGCAGTGACATAGAAGTGGACAGTTGTGACAGGGCAGTGACATAGAAGTGGACAGTTGTGACAGGGCAGTGACATAGAAGTGGACAGTTGTCACAGGGCAGTGACATAGAAGTGGACAGTTGTCACAGGGCAGTGACATAGAAGTGGACAGTTGTCACAGGGCAGTGACATAGAAGTGGACAGTTGTGACAGGGCAGTGTCATAAAGGTGGACAGTTGTCACAGGGCAGTGACATAGAGTGGGACAGTTGTCACAGGGCAGTGACATAGAAGTGGACAGTTGTCACAGGGCAGTGACATAGAGGTGGACAGTTGTCACAGGGCAGTGACATAGAAGTGGACAGTTGTGACAGGGCAGTGACATAGAAGTGGACAGTTGTCACAGGGCAGTGACATAGAGGTGGACAGTTGACACAGGGCAGTGACATAGAAGTGGACAGTTGTCACAGGGCAGTGACATAGAAGTGGACAGTTGTCACAGGGCAGTGACATAGAAGTGGACAGTTGTCACAGGGCAGTGACATAGAGGTGGACAGTTGTCACAGGGCAGTGACATAGAAGTGGACAGTTGTCACAGGGCAGTGACATAGAGGTGGACAGTTGACACAGGGCAGTGACATAGAAGTGGACAGTTGTCACAGGGCAGTGACATAGAAGTGGACAGTTGTCACAGGGCAGTGACATAGAGGTGGACAGTTGTCACAGGGCAGTGACATAGAAGTGGACAGTTGTCACAGGGCAGTGACATAGAGGTGGACAGTTGTCACAGGGCAGTGACATAGAAGTGGACAGTTGTCACAGGGCAGTGACATAGAAGTGGACAGTTGTCACAGGGCAGTGACATAGAAGTGGACAGTTGTCAAAGGGCAGTGACATAGAGGTGGACAGTTGTCGCAGGGCAGTGACATAGAAGTGGACAGTTGTCACAGGGCAGTGACATAGAAGTGGACAGTTGTGACAGGGCAGTGACATAGAAGTGGACAGTTGTCACAGGGCAGTGACATAGAAGTGGACAGTTGTCACAGGGCAGTGACATAGAGGTGGACAGTTGTCACAGGGCAGTGACATAGAAGTGGACAGTTGTCACAGGGCAGTGACATAGAGGTGGACAGTTGTCACAGGGCAGTGACATAGAAGTGGACAGTTGTCACAGGGCAGTGACATAGAAGTGGACAGTTGTCACAGGGCAGTGACATAGAAGTGGACAGTTGTCAAAGGGCAGTGACATAGAGGTGGACAGTTGTCACAGGGCAGTGACATAGAAGTGGACAGTTGTCACAGGGCAGTGACATAGAAGTGGACAGTTGTCACAGGGCAGTGACATAGAAGTGGACAGTTGTCACAGGGCAGTGACATAGAGGTGGACAGTTGTCGCAGGGCAGTGACATAGAAGTGGACAGTTGTCACAGGGCAGTGACATAGAAGTGGACAGTTGTGACAGGGCAGTGTCATAGAGGTGGACAGTTGTCACAGGGCAGTGACATAGAGGTGGACAGTTGTCACAGGGCAGTGACATAGAAGTGGACAGTTGTCACAGGGCAGTGACATAGAAGTGGACAGTTGTCACAGGGCAGTGACATAGAAGTGGACAGTTGTCACAGGGCAGTGACATAGAAGTGGACAGTTGTCACAGGGCAGTGACATAGAGGTGGACAGTTGTCACAGGGCAGTGACATAGAAGTGGACAGTTGTGACAGGGCAGTGACATAGAAGTGGACAGTTGTCACAGGGCAGTGACATAGAGGTGGACAGTTGACACAGGGCAGTGACATAGAAGTGGACAGTTGTCACAGGGCAGTGACATAGAAGTGGACAGTTGTCACAGGGCAGTGACATAGAAGTGGACAGTTGTCACAGGGCAGTGACATAGAAGTGGACAGTTGTCACAGGGCAGTGACATAGAGGTGGACAGTTGACACAGGGCAGTGACATAGAAGTGGACAGTTGTCAAAGGGCAGTGACATAGAGGTGGACAGTTGTCGCAGGGCAGTGACATAGAAGTGGACAGTTGTCCCAGGGCAGTGACATAGAAGTGGACAGTTGTGACAGGGCAGTGACATAGAAGTGGACAGTTGTCACAGGGCAGTGACATAGAGGTGGACAGTTGTCGCAGGGCAGTGACATAGAAGTGGACAGTTGTCACAGGGCAGTGACATAGAAGTGGACAGTTGTGACAGGGCAGTGACATAGACGTTGACAGTTGTGACAGGGCAGTGACATAGACGTTGACAGTTGTCACAGGGCAGTGACATAGAAGTGGACAGTTGTGACAGGGCAGTGACATAGAAGTGGACAGTTGTCACAGGGCAGTGACATAGAGGTGGACAGTTGTCACAGGGCAGTGACATAGAAGTGGACAGTTGTCACAGGGCAGTGACATAGAGGTGGACAGTTGACAGTCATGTTGACGAATGAATCATTACCGTCCATTGTGACACATTTTGTTACAACTCAGCATTACAGATTACAGTTTCCTTCCTCCACCAGACTCATGATGTGATTGCTGCTGTACTATCTCACACACTCAACACAGATAAGAAGACAGGATAAAATACTGATTTATTTGCCGAAATTTACCTGTATTTTAACGTTATATTTTAACTGGTATTATCTATTTCAGACCTGTGTATAAAGAATAACTCTCGTTACCATATATACAGAACAGGAAATCAACTTATCACCTTAGTGTGAGGAGAGCTACAGAAGTGAAGAACTGGGGCATTGAGGGAGGAGGCTGGTGCGAAAGAAAGGTTCAAGAGACTGATGAGGAGTGGCATAGTTGATGAGTGGTATAAGTGAGAAGTGGCATAAGTGGCGAGTGGCATAACACAGGAGTGGCATAAGTGATGAGTGGCATAAGAAAGGAGTGGCATAAGTGATGAGTGGCATAAGAAAGAAGCGGCATAATTGAGAAGTGGCATAAATGATGAGTGGCATAAGAAAGGAGTAGCATAAGTGAGGAGTGGCATAAAAAAGAAGTGGCATAATTGAGAAGTGGCATAAGTGATGAGTGGTATAAGAAAGGAGTGGCATAAGTGATGAGTGGCATAAGAAAGAAGTGGCATAATTGAGAAGTGGCATAAATGATGAGTGGCATAAGAAAGGAGTAGCATAAGTGAGGAGTGGCATAAAAAAGAAGTGGCATAATTGAGAAGTGGCATAAGTGATGAGTGGTATAAGAAAGGAGTGGCATAAGTGATGAGTGGCATAAGAAAGGAGTGGCATAAGTGATGAGTGGCATAATTGAGAAGTGACATAAGAAAGGAGTGGCATAAGTGATAAGTGGCATAAGAAAGGAGTGCCATAAGTGAGTACATGTAGTGGCATAAGGTGGGCTGGAGATGTGGAACAAATAATCGATAGGTGACTAATAAAATTATCAGATGTTGTGAGTAGAGAACAGAAGATGAGGACCTCGACTGGGAGGGAAGTGAAAAGGAAGATTTACCAGGATTGGGAAAGAACTGGGTAACAAGAGGGAGACACAGGGTGCCAATGGATAACGGAACCAGTATCTTATCCCTGGCCTATGGCAGACACACGAGGGCAACACCTTCACAAGTTCACATACCTGTTCCTTTACGGGAACAAAGTTACTCTTGAAGCCAAACACCTTGAAAGCCTGAATGATGAACTTGTACCCAACGCCATGCATGGCCGTGTAGGTGAAGACGAGGCTGGACCGAGAGTTGGCCTCACTAAAACACACAAGGTCAATTCAATTACCTAATGTTACAAAAAAAGAAAGAAATAGATAATGTATTAAAAAGACATTTGCTATGTTACTTATGCTGTACTCTATATAATTTCTAATAATTTTATTTTGCTTTAAGGATAAATACCTAGTCTTACCTGTAGTAGGAGAGTTTCTTCAAGTCTTCCATGTAAGACGTCCAGATCTCGTTGTAAGGATCTGTTCTGAGAGCACTCGACTCCACCAGGGACGTGTCCCAGGAGGAGGCGAGTGGCTCCAGGTGGAGGAGGATCTCCTCCGCGATCCCGCGGTCGTGGGGCGGGATTATCTGCTCAACAGTCACATTTCATAAACCACTACACCAGTCTGACTTACACTTGGATATACTCACACCCTGGATATCTCCCCTCACCCTGGATATCTCCCCTCACCCTGGATATCTCCCCACACCCTGGATATCTCCCCTCACCCTGGATATCTCCCCTCACCCTGGATATCTTCACCTATCTTGGATATTTTCACTCAGCTGCGATATCTCACTCACAGTATCTTCTCACAAACAAGATATTTCAGCCACTCTAAATATCTATCTTCCCCCATCACAACATTTATAACTCCTGTCCAGACATGAGGTCAAATACATTGAAATGTATTTAAATACAAATACAAATACTTTTGAGGGATTCAAATACAAATACAAATACAAATACTTTTAAATGCAAATGTATTTAAATACAAATACAAATACTTTTGAAAAGTATTTCAAATACTTTTTCAAATACTTTTCATTTTCAGAATATATTACTATATAGGTAAAAGAAACAAAACGATGAAGCCTGAGTTTCAGCATATGCTGCGTGATGCTTTCTCTAGAAATGAAAATAATTGTTTCAATAAAATATATATAAACCTGAGTAATTAACAGTTCTGCATAAAATTAGATTTACACATGTACTATCAATAAGTAATAATTTATCTACAAAACAGTTATTGGTTAACTTCACAATTATTTAATTATTATATATAAATTTTAAGGTTTGTTATTCAATATTTAAATAATGTAAAATAATATTCCACCTTTATACTTCTAAAATTGTCAGTTATATCACCCAGGATGGTGGAAGTTAGTACTTATATGGGATAGTGCAAAGTCCTGCTGCAAGCTAATTGAATGCAATGTTCCTTTTAATCATTCCTCCACACCCTTTTCACACAATCATGGCAATGTGGACAGAACCCACAGCCAAGCTTTCCATTCATTCACTGAGGATCACTTAACAAGATCTGACTTGAATTGGGTTCTCCATTTATCATCTGTATCAATTAGGCTGCCCTGCACACTGGGCTCAGTGATGTTTGAACAAAGTCCACTGTGGCTTATTTAATTGGAGATACCTGGCTTGAACAAAGGGCTTGATAAACCAGTGCCAGGCTTCTTCCTCTATCACTCAAAGGGAATTGGCTAGCTAGCTGGTGGCCAGGGTTTACTGGTGCCCATATGTGCTAAGCTGTGTAATTAAGTACTTAGTCCCTGACTGTAGTATACATATTTGAAAAAGTATTTGAAAAAGTATTTGAAAAGTATTTGAAATATCAAATACTTTAGGAAAGTATTTAAATACAAATACAAATACTTTCAATTCCTAAATGTCAAATACAAATACAAATACTTTAAAAAAAAGTATTTAAATACTTTCAAATACAAATGTATTTGACCCCATGTCTGCTCCTGTCTACAGTGAATATCTTCTTCCTTAGCAGGATACGAGATAAACAATTGACACTACATGTCACCGCCTGGAAACCCTTTGAAAGGAAAATATCTAGAGGAAGGCTGGCGAGACAGTGGAGAGACGAACTAGACAACTACTGGAAGGGAACCATCTGGCAGAAGATAGTGCAAGATAGGCAGATGTGGAAGCAGCATGCTGAGACCTTCAACCAACCACGGGACAATATGGCTGCACAATGATGATGATGATGATGATGATGATGATGATGATGACCTACGATGTCTTCCACCTACCCTGGTTATCACTCTCAGCCTTATATATAAAAGTATATCCCCCAATGTTTTAAACCGTCCCTCATATTTTTCCATTGTGACATAAGAAGGCTCAATGAGCATGTGCCCTGTGACTAGAACTGCATGCTTTACCTATCATCCCATCTTCCCTAGATCGATGGCAGTAATGTAACACAAACATCCACATTTGAGTTTCCCATAGGCAGCCATTATAACATTTCCTTCATTTGCTACTAGTTTTTTTTACACTAGAGCATTCACATTTTCAGACATCAGTCAGCCTTCATTCACACAAGTGTTGTATAACATTTGCGAAATTCTAACAACTCAATTTCCCACAATCCAATCTGACTTGATACGCCTTCAGTTCTGCTAAAACCAGACACCGGTTTGCCAAATCAAAATGACACCTGTATCTACCTTCGAAATGACATCTGTCATAATTTGACAGCTCCGATACCATGGCAACCATACTGCATAAATACATCACATCTAGTCACTCAACACTACATATGTCCTCATCGATTCCAAAAACCTGTATCATGCCATTTATTGGAAATTCTGTCATTGGGGAATGACAGACAAACCCACTGTTGTGATCTTACGACATTGTAGGGGGAAATCCAAATCCAAATCTGCAAACATTAATTCATACTAAACTGACTATAGAAACTCAACTGTGGCAACTGTACAAAGTGTACACGGAGTGTATGCTGGGTGTATGACAAGTGTACATAGTGTACACACAGTGTATGCTGGGTGTATGACAAGTGTACACTGAGTGTGGTGTACAGTGTACACTGACCAAGAAGTTACATTTCACTTACCTGAGCTCCATTGGCAAAGTACACCTGCAATGAAAAAGGTTGTACTTCAGTAACATGAATTTGTTGGAATCATTAGTTCTTGGGAGTTCTGTAAGGTACATTATTAGTGCTACAGCGCTCAGCTCTGATCACTGAATACTCGATACATAGTGCCCTTACATGGAAATCGTAAAATCAATATGTAATGTCATCCGCCATTACTGAGATTTTTGAATTCAGTTACACAAAAATTAACAAGTCTCGAAAAAACTTGACGTCAAGTACACACCTTGTAGCCGTTGTCCTCCTTGGGGTTGTGGGACGCTGTCACCATGATCCCCCAGTCACACTCCAGTCTCAGTACAGCATACGGCTACA
Source organism: Oasisia sp. SBJ-2009 (assembly GCA_964017155.1). NCBI lineage: Eukaryota > Metazoa > Annelida > Polychaeta > Sabellida > Siboglinidae > Oasisia > Oasisia sp. SBJ-2009. Next base: position 50,804,408 of record OZ024860.1, on the reverse strand, counting down.
ACATGATCCCCCAGTCACACTCCAGTCTCAGTACAGCATACGGCTACAACATGATCCCCCAGTCACACTCCAGTCTCAGTACAGCATACGGCTACAACATGATCCCCCAGTCACACTCCAGTCTCAGCACAGCATACGGCTACAACATGATCCCCCAGTCACACTCCAGTCTCAGTACAGCATACGGCTACAACATGATCCCCAGTCACACTCCAGTCTCAGTACAGCATACGGCTACAACATGATCCCCCAGTCACACTCCAGTCTCAGTACAGCATACGGCTACAACATGATCCCCCAGTCACACTCCAGTCTCAGTACAGCGTACGGCTACAACATGATCCCCAGTCACACTCCAGTCTCAGTACAGCATACGGCTACAACATGATCCCCAGTCACACTCCAGTCTCAGTACAGCATACGGCTACAACATGATCCCCAGTCACACTCCAGTCTCAGTACAGCATACGGCTACACCATGATCCCCAGTCACACTCCAGTCTCAGTACAGCATACGGCTACAACATGATCCCCAGTCACACTCCAGTCTCAGCACAGCATACGGCTACAACATGATCCCCCAGTCACACTCCAGTCTCAGTACAGCACACGGCTACAACATGATCCCCAGTCACACTCCAGTCTCAGTACAGCACACGGCTACAACATGATCCCCAGTCACACTCCAGTCTCAGTACAGCATACGGCTACAACATGATCTCCAGTCACACTCCAGTCTCAGTACAGCATACGGCTACAACATGATCCCCAGTCACACTCCAGTCTCAGAACAGCATACGGCTACAACATGATCCCCCAGTCACACTCCAGTCTCAGTACAGCACACGGCTACAACATGATCCCCAGTCACACTCCATCCTCAGTACAGCGTACGGCTACAACATGATCCCCAGTCACACTCCAATCTCAGTACAGCGTACGGCTTCAACATGATCCCCAGTCACACTCCAGTCTCAGTACAGCATACGGCTACAACATGATCCCCAGTCACACTCCAGTCTCAGTACAGCACACGGCTACAACATGATCCCCCAGTCACACTCCAGTCTCAGTACAGCGTACGGCTACAACATGATCCCCCAGTCACACTCCAGTCTCAGTACAGTGTACGGCTACAACATGATCCCCCAGTCACACTCCAGTCTCAGTACAGCATACGGCTACAACATGATCCCCCAGTCACACTCCAGTCTCAGTACAGCGTATGGCTACAACATGATCCCCAAGTCACACTCCAGTCTCAGTACAGCATACGGCTACAACATGATCCCCCAGTCACACTCCAGTCTCAGTACAGCGTACGGCTACAACATGATCCCCCAGTCACACCCCAGTCTCAGTACAGCATACGGCTACAACATGATCCCCAGTCACACTCCAGTCTCAGTACAGCACACGGCTACAACATGATCCCCCAGTCACACTCCAGTCTCAGTACAGCACACGGCTACAACATGATCCCCAGTCACACTCCAGTCTCAGTACAGCACACGGCTACAACATGATCCCCCAGTCACACTCCAGTCTCAGTACAGCACACGGCTACAACATGATCCCCCAGTCACACTCCAGTCTCAGTACAGCACACGGCTACAACATGATCCCCAGTCACACCCCAGTCTCAGTACAGCGTACGGCTACAACATGATCCCCCAGTCACACTCCAGTCTCAGTACAGCACACGGCTACAACATGATCCCCAGTCACACTCCAGTCTCAGTACAGCGTACGGCTACAACATGATCCCCCAGTCACACTCCAGTCTCAGTACAGCACACGGCTACAACATGATCCCCCAGTCACACTCCAGTCTCAGTACAGCGTACGGCTACAACATGATCCCCCAGTCACACTCCAGTCTCAGTACAGCACACGGCTACAACATGATCCCCCAGTCACACTCCAGTCTCAGTACAGCACACGGCTACAACATGATCCCCCAGTCACACTCCAGTCTCAGTACAGCACACGGCTACAACATGATCCCCCAGTCACACTCCAGTCTCAGTACAGCATACGGCTACAACATGATCCCCCAGTCACACTCCAGTCTCAGTACAGCACACGGCTACAACATGATCCCCAGTCACACTCCAGCCTCAGTACAGCGTACGGCTACAACATGATCCCCAGTCACACTCCAGTTTCAGTACAGCGTACGGCTACAACATGATCCCCAGTCACACTCCAGTCTCAGTACAGCATACGGCTACAACATGATCCCCAGTCACACTCCAGTCTCAGTACAGCACACGGCTACAACATGATCCCCCAGTCACACTCCAGTCTCAGTACAGCGTATGGCTACAACATGATCCCCCAGTCACACTCCAGTCTCAGTACAGCGTGCGGCTACAACATGATCCCCAGTCACACTCCAGTCTCAGTACAGCATACGGCTACAACATGATCCCCAATCACACTCCAGCCTCAGTACAGCGTACGGCTACAACATGATCCCCCAGTCACACTCCAGTCTCAGTACAGCGTGCGGCTACAACATGATCCCCCAGTCACACTCCAGTCTCAGTACAGCATACGGCTACAACATGTTCCCCCAATCACACTCCAGTTAGGCGCAGTAGAAGTTGCCTGCCTTATTATTACTAGCTTCACTTTCAAGGAGGCTTGAGAAACTAGTGACAATTATGACAGGATGACAGAGACTAGGGACAGTCAAAGGTTGATGACAGAAAACCAAAGGCTGATGATAGAAACTGTTGAAATTCAAGGAATGATGATAGAGACTAGTGACAATCAAGGGATGATGATAGAAACTGTTGAAATTCAAGGAATGATCATAGAGACTAGTGACCATCAAGGGATGATGATAGAGACTGGTGACAGTCAAGAGATGATGATAGAGACCTTGTGACAATCAAGGGATGATGATAGAGACTGGTGACAATCAAGGAATGATGATACAGACTGGTGACAGTCAAGAGATGATGATAGAGACTGGTGACAGTCAAGGGATGATGATAGAGACTGGTGACAGTCACGGGATGATGATAGAGACTGGTGACAGTCAAGGGATGATGATAGAGACTGGTGACAGTCAAGGGATGATGATAGAGACTGGTGACAGTCAAAGGATGATGATAGAGACTGGTGACAGTCAAAGGATGATGATAGAGACTGGTGACAGTCAAGGGATGATGATAGAGACTGGTGACAGTCAAGGGATGATGATAGAGACTGGTGACAGTCAAGGGATGATGATAGAGACTGGTGACAGTCAAGGGATGATGATAGAGACTGGTGACACTCAGGGAATGACGATATTGATTGGTGGAAATCATCATAAACTGGTGACAAATAATGGAGGATGACAGAAAACTGTCAACACCCTTGTCACAGATGAACGTGACAGTGACTCACAACAAACGAAAAGTACTTACAAAAATGAAAGTGAAAGTGACATACATCAAAAGAAAGTGACAATAACTCACAACAAATTAAAATTACTTACAACAAAAGAAAGAGAAAGTGGCATACAACACAGGAAAGTGAAAGTTATATACAATAAAGGAAAGTGAAAGGAGCAACAAAGGAAAGTGAAAGTTATATACAATAAAGGAAAGTGAAAGGAGCAACAAAGGAAAGTGAAGGTGACTTACAACAAAGGGGGTGCAGCAGGTCTGTGAGTAGAGGTACACAGGGACGCCCTCGTTGAGTAGCACTGTGGCAGCCAGCCACGCAAACCTACGCAACATGGAACCAGCAGCATCACAATGTCAATATTGTGCAATACCACTCACTTGAAACTTGTCTCCCAATGAGTATAGCCACATGAATCATGCATTGATGTTTTACACAGAGGGCAATGATAACTTGATATAAATTAGTGGCTTATATATCACACACAAACATAATTATATACATACACACTGTATGTATATATATATACTGTATATATATATATATATATATATATATATATATATATATACATATACAGCTTGTATATATATATACACATACATAATAAATATATATACACACATAATATATATATATATATATATGTATGTATATATGTATGTATATATATGTATATATATATATATATATATACATACATACATACATATATATATATATATATATATATATATATATATATATTTACGAAACCTACCATTTTGGACATATACCAAAATTCCAACTATTTTGGACCAAAACGAAATACGATATATAATAATAATTTTTTAAACTAAATTAGTAGAACACATATAAGACAGCTTAGCTCTAAGTTGTCATGTGTGTAAAAGAAAAATGTGTTCTTTTATTACAAATATACTTTTTGTGGTCCAAAATAGTGGGTCCAAAAAAGTCAACGGCAAGGTGTCATGCAAAATAAAACCATTTTGGCACGCCATACCCACGAAACCGCCTATTTTGTACGCGCGAAACAGCCAATGAGAATACAGCTGGACAAATGCGATAATGTCGGACAGATTTCAGAATTAAGAAAATATTGCGTGATTTTAGTCAGTTAATTCCAAGTCTGTTTCATTATGTATCGATTCCATACTGACGGAGTGAAATCCTTTATGAAGCATCGCCCAACTGGGCCACAACTATGTCGCAGGGGAGTAGAAAATGTTTCAAACTTGGGGTTTGTTTAACATTAAAGCGAGGACTGAGCTGTTTTATCGCCCACACCCCGTCGGCGGTAATCGGTGCAGAAACAAAACAGCTCTTTTCAGAGCTACGGTCCCATATATTCGTAGAAGAATTTGCTACCATTGAATTGATGTGTCATGCTTATTTTCCTGAACAATGTAAAACTGATCTAGTCAGATCGTTAACGAACTCTTACTAACTAGGCCTTACGTTACGGCTACATCTGACTTGTACGTGTTGTAGAACAAAACATTTTGTTTTGCCTGCGGCTGGGTACGTTGTATGGACTTTGTATGTTACGAACTATGTTGTTTTAAGGGAATGAGATATGATGGCTGCTAGAAAAAAAAAATGTGTGTCTACCTTTTTCTAATGTATTGTCCTAATTGATTTGATTGATCCCTCAAATTTAATAAAGTTTTGATAGTAGCAGTGATATTTCTTTGTATAAGTGGGTTATTATAAATCCAATAAAACAGTCATAAATGTATAGTTAAAAACAATTCTGCCACATATCGCTTTCTGCCTCACCATGATTACACGGATGTATATCATATTAAATATAGTCAGAAACATGATGTCGTATGCAAATGAACATTTACAAACTTGTTGAAAAGTTATTTAAATGTATGACAAGGAATTTGTTTCTAAGGAATTGTGACTCATTTGCTGTAACAAAGCAGGTATAAGTTTATAAAGAACTTTGTATTCAGCCAAACATTTATAATATATATATATATACATATATATTTATACAATCCACATAATCCATATAACATAATACAGTCTAAATGTATTATCTAATATCATTATTATACACAAGTCATGGCCCTCTGACCACCTCAGGATTCCTTGTCACTAGTTAAAAAGTTACATATCTCAAATTAAACAATGCATACAGCGCTTCGAGACACATTTTCATAACAAATGCAAAACTTGACTTCCGGCCATGCGCCATAACTCATGAAAATTATTTAAAGAAACGCATAGTATAAATTGTATCAGATGACATTCGAAACAACTGTTCACATTGATAACCACAGGAATTTTAACAAACAGCATGTGGTGTTTAATGTTTATACATTGAATACTTTACATTTTGTCGCGCAATGATTATTTTGAATATGATGAGGCAGAAAGCGTATGTCATATGAAATAAATATAGTCTTAGGAATATTGTATTTCACAAAGAATATTCATTTTACACTTTGCTTGCATGCCAGTGATGAAATGAATGGTTCTGATGTTGATATGTTGCTCAAAGATTTCAAAAACAGCATACTATGGTTCTGTATGGCAAAATTTCCAGAAACCAGTACCCACATGGATCTCTGCACAATTATTATACAACATCAGTACTTATAAAAGTGAAAAACGTGTTTAGCTGTAAAATAGTTTGCTACAGCTATACCTATTCAGTGTATTGTACAAAGCTCTGCGGGTATTCATTTGTGTCTTCCACTGTTCATTCATCACCTTCTTTCTGACCTTTTCATCTAAACTTCTGTGCATCACATTCTCATCCATAAATGTCAGCAATGCTGGTTTGGTACAATGAAAGGGTAAGCAAAACGTCCGTTTTTTTATGAATGAGCAAACTGTGGTAATGTTATTTTGTTTTGTATGACCATCAGTACAATTATTGCAATATAAAGCACAATCCCCTTCTTGTCATAGTTAAATGATATTATGACGTGTAGCAGTAGCTTCTTTGTAAATTAAAAATAATAACGAGTTCAAATAGTTATATATAATGCAGTCTCCAAATATAAAATCTTAAAACATGGGGTATTCAGGTGAAATGCTGTTGGAATTCTTATTACATGTATATTTTCAAATTACATTTATATATTTCTTGTCATACATATATATGTTACAATTTTTGTATTGCAAATAATAATTATGTATTAAGATAATTTCTAATTGCTGGGTCAAGAGAGGTATTTTCAATAAATGTATGTTCATTCCACAAACTGCCCTTTCCTTCCTTGCCTCTGCGTACATCTAAGGCCATGAGATGTTTCCCCACTTTTGTTATGGCCATTAATGCCAAGGGGCACTTGTTAAGTTCCCATGTTGACTTTTTCCAAATGTCCCATGTGGGAATAAAAGTGGGCACAATCTTATGGTGTGGTGTCCAAGCCGAATTGTTTTATATATAAAGGCACTCGTGGACATACATAAAGTATTGTTTAAATAAAATAGTAGACGATAATTTCACATTTAAGCACATTGAAGAAGATATCATAAAGAGTATGATAACTAATTTACCAAAAACATGTAGTTGATGGTCTATCCACTAAATTGCTAACAATTCTTGAATCGGCACTAACAAAATATGTAACTTTATTAACAAATCAAGTATTAACCACAGGGATAATCCGTGATAAACGAAGAATTGCAAAGGTCATCTCAGTCTATAGAAAGGTGAACCAAGCAGAGATGGAGTAATCGTATTCCATACTCGTAATACTTGTACTTTCTGAGTAATCATACTTGTACTAGGGTATATTGGCCCAAAAAGCAAAGTAATCATACTGAAACTTGAGTAGGTTACCAAAGTAATCGTATTTACGATTACTTCTCTCCATCCCTGGATCCATGAGTATAGGCCCATACCACTTCTACCAACTATTTCAAAAATACTTTTAAAATATTTGAACAATGATCATCTTATTTAAAGACTCTAACATTAAGTGGCACTAAAATTAATAGATAGAATAATAACCAAACAGGATAAAGATAAAATACCTATTAATGTTTATTTAGATCTTTCCAAATCCTTTGATACCATTGATCGTATTATTTTACTAGATAAATTGAAATGTCATGGTGTACATGGAACAAATCTTAACTTATTCAGCAGCTACCCAGAACTCATAAAAAATGCATGGAAATTAACAACATCAAATCAAATATGCTATCAACAACAACAGGTGTACCACAAGGTTTAATCATAGGACCACTATTTCTCATAGGACTATTATTATACATCAGTGATTTTGCACAAGACAGTAAAATGGTTATCTTTTTCATTTATGCTGACAATACAACCATATCAAGTACAGTGTACACTAAATATGTTCAGTAATAACAAAAATGAAAAAAGTTAGATTCTTTAATAAACAAAGAATTTGTAAGATAAATGAATGGCTCAAAATCAACAAAGTATCACTGTATGTACTAAAATCTAAATACATGACATTTCAAACAGCAAAGAAAAATAGAATAACAATTTATAGAAACACATTAACTGGAAAAAGCACACTGAAAACATATTCTAAAATAATCAGAATTTTAAACAAATTACCTCCTCTAGATAAAAAAATATTATTAAATTCATTAATAGAGCTACACGTTAAATAATGCATCATGGCATGGGGCTTTGACTGTAATAGAATAATAACTATGAGATACATAATCATGATAAAAAGCTTATCATAAAATATGCACTTATCAAAATAAACATGATTTTGCAAAGTCTTCGGCATAATTTGCAACAATTATAACATTCCTGAAATAGTCAAAGAAAAACTTAGCTCACATAGTTCACTGGGATTTGCCAAGTATGTGAAACTCTATATCTTGCCATATTATCAAGTAACGTGCACTAAGCAAAACATGTATGCAACATTTAGAATCAACAACCACCTATCAACTTTACACAGTATGACTATTTACAACACTGCAAACAATAAAAACATGTGCTGTGCAAAGGCATCTTTATAATGTTTTTGTTTGTTTCTGGAAGAATTTGTTTCAGATGATGTAATGATGTTGTAAATTAAGTTTCTAAAAAAAGGTGGCTCCTCGATAGTAACTAGCACGGTTTTAGGACTCTCCAGACCCTACCCTGTATTAGCAATTATATACACTACTACCATGTTTGCTGTGATTGTTTTATTTTGTATTGTTCCCGAATTGTTTGACAAGGATGTATGCAATGGTATTTGTGTATTTTTTGAAATACAAGTCAAATAATAGAACATTATTCGTCTTCAGCTGATAAAAAACTGTTCTGATGCAGATTAAGATAACATTTACACACCTTGATAAGGGTAATACAATTATCTCCTTGAATTAAGGCCTACTCTATATATACATATACTACATGGCACAATTCCAACTTAAATGACCTAAGGTCAGGTATAACTTGTTATAAGTCATAAAGATGTCAAATTTGTGACAAAGAAGCATAGTGATATATCGGAAGCAAAAACATAGAATAACTCAATTATGACAAGTCACATGACCAAAACTGGCCACCAAAGATAAATATAATAGTGTATTTTTAAAACACAATTTTGTGGTTATTACTTATTACTGGATAAGTTGATATTTTGATAGCATGATTACAATACATTATGTATTAATCTGAACTAAAAGAAACAAGATCAGACAAATATTAAAACATATATATATCTTTTATATACAAATGTTACAAAAACACATAATCACCGTGGACAAAACATGCTACGTCTCTCTAAATAAAATTTTCATTCATTTCAGTTTCTTCATCTTATGTAACTTCAACACTATGCCAATTTTCATCAGCATCAGTCAACAACCTTTCTATATATCTTGTCATATATTGACATGCATGGCTAAAAAAATGGAGAAAACAGTGTTCAAATCCTTGGTACATATTTTACTACATATCGTCTGACAACACTATTTCACTTACAAAAGCTCCAGTTTCACAGCTACCATCACCTAGTACTTGTACCAGCATGCCTCCTCTTTCTACATCTCTTGGCTGCTTCTGTTACTTGCTTTTCAGCTGATATCAACTGTTTTCAGTCAATGGCAGCACCCTGCTCGAGATGCAAGTTGAAGTTTTCGCCACAAGTGTTTTTCAAGTTCATGATAGCACCACATGCCCTGCATATGTAAAGAGTACTCTAGTTGCAAGGCCTGCACCAAACTGTTACATCATACCCACTGTGCTGCCATGTGGGACAAGGAAATTGTTCGACAAACTTCATGAGCGGTCGAGTTTCAAATAACCGATATCCATTCAGTGGCTCATCACCAATGGCTGGTTCAGGCTGCAGAACACCGGGCTTCTGAGCTGACGAGCTCCTTGGCAGTTCCGATCCAGTGGTGGCCAATGATCCTGTATATCGATTGCCATGAAATCTTCGGGGGGGGGGGGGGGGGCGTGGGGCGACCACTCCTGTGTTTTGATGATATATGTACCTGAAATATATTTAAATAAACATGGTTATAAAATGTGAGATATACATTAGATTATGTGGGTTTCTAGCTATTTAGAAAACATTTTGAAAAGTACACAAGACAAGTACCACATTTTAGTTTATTTAGTCCAGGTCTGTCCTACATGATTAGAGAATGCCAATGTGATTTAATAATTATGGGTTCTAGTTTAAATGACATTAATTGATTAAACTATAAACCCATCAAGATAATATTTTAAGTTAAAAATGACTACGTAAGGGACTGGCAGTGTCATTTGCAGCAATACATCAGCAAGCAATAAATAGCCAATATGAATATCAACTCGGTCCCAGTCCAGACAAAATACTACAACTTCACGTTACATCGTCTGCATGTTTATACCATTTATTCAACACTTTTAGTATATAAGGAATTCCTATACATACCTGAAGATGATTGTCAATCCAATGTATGATAGTTAACTAAATGATCACTGTATCTTATACTTAAAGTAAAAAACGAACAAAGCAAAATAAATGTTCTACTACTGTTTACAGCGAGTTGCCAGAGCAGGAAGTAATCCAAAGCCACGCCTCGATATAAGCTCGACTCTGATTAGTTCATTCACGCACTCGATGTACAAACAACCAAGCTTTCGTTTTTGTAATAACAATCATATTTTAGGGGGTTAATATACCTGACCTAATGCTGAAATATTTATCGAGAAATCGCCGCTCTTCGGAAACACAAACAAACTCGCACCACGATAACGCCGACGATGTGCAAAGAATGTGGCGATAAACTCTGCCCAGGGTCAAGGTCACGTACAACAGCGATGCCGATGGATAAAATATATTTCGCAACGACAATATCATATTGCTAACTTTTTAATTTCTTCGTGGAATACTACTAAACTTGCACACCACATAGACAGTTAATACTATATACTTCATGCAAAAGTTGGGCTTAACATATACGGTAAAATAATGCAATTGGAGGGTTTTTAGACCAGGTGCAAAATGGTTGGGATGCAAAAAAACGAAAATATTTAACTCTACATTACTGTCAAAATAAGAAACGTTTTTAGGAAAACGACTTATTTTCAACATTTTGAAGAAGTGTGCCACGCATATACATAATTAAAACACACCAAACATGTTTTTCATAATTATGAAAGGCTTTGATTTTTTTGGACCCGGGCACCGGGTCCAAAATGTAAAAGTGGTCCAAAATAGTCGCAAGATTGGTTCAAAACGGTCGGTTTAGTATAAATATATATATATATATATATATATATATATACATAATATATATATATTATGTATATTTTAGTAAGTTTGGTATTAGTCATTACCAAGTTTACTTTTATATAAACCAGTAGTAAGTGTCCCATATACCATGTGTTTTCATATTTAAAGGGTGTGCAAATCTTTCTATTTCAGACTAAAAATTGTAATTTAGTTATGCGACTTGTGAATATTTTTGCCGTGTGATCACATTTATGCATTATTGTATAACTTGTTAATGGATTTTAGGTACAAAGTAATGTTGTTATAAATGTTAGTTCTTAACCCTCTTCCACCCACCGCTGACTGTTGTGTCGGGCGTCGTACCCAATCACCACGCCTCGCTGCTGCACATTCAGAGTCGTCCGCAGCATGTACTTGACAAACCCCTGGCAACAAGTAGAACAATCCATGTACTTGACAAATCTCTGGCAACAAGTAGAACAATCCATGTACTTGACAAACCCCTGGCAACAAGTAGAACAATCCATGTACTTGACAAATCCCTGGCAACAAGTAGAACAATCCATGTACTTGACAAACCCCTGGCAACAAGTAGAACAATCCATGTACTTGACAAACCCCTGGCAACAAGTAGAACAATCCATGTACTTGACAAACCCCTGGCAACAAGTAGAACAATCCATGTACTTGACAAACCCCTGGCAACAAGTAGAACAATCCATGTACTTCACAAACCCCTGGCAACAAGTAGAACAATCAATGTACTCGACAAACCCCTGGCAACAAGTAGAACAATCCATGTACTCGACAAACCCCTGGCAACAAGTAGAACAATCCATGTACTTGACAAACCCCTGGCAACAAGTAGAACAATCCATGTACTTGACAAACCCCTGGCAACAAGTAGAACAATCCATGTACTCGACAAACCCCTGGCAACAAGTAGAACAATCCATGATCTCGACAAACCCCTGGCAACAAGTAGAACAATCCATGTACTCGACAAATCCCTGGCAACAAGTAGAACAATCCATGATCTCGACAAACCCCTGGCAACAAGTAGAACAATATATGTACTCGACAAACCCCTGGCAACAAGTAGAACAATCCATGTACTCGACAAACCCTTGGCAACAAGTAGAACAATCCATGTACTCGACAAACCCCTGGCAACAAGTAGAACAATCCATGTACTCGACAAACCCCTGGCAACAAGTAGAACAATCCATCTACTCGACAAACCCCTGGCAACAAGTAGAATAATCCATAATTGGAATGTGAGTTGATGCAACTATTTAGGTAATAATTATACATAATTATGATTACTGTAGTCTGTAGTGATTGGTACAGTGATGATTACATTAATTACTTAGGAATACCAGCACAGTTTAGTAACAGTAGGAACACACACAACGTCTTATTTTTTACTTTTCTTGCAAATGATAGGTTGGCCCTGAGCAATTACACATGCACAAAATATGTACCATAACACTAGCAGTACATGTAATCAAGGTTATAATTACTTTAGCAAAATAACTGAGTATGGCTAGGTTTGAATCTCTGACAAATGTACCTGAGTTTAAGTAGGTTAATAAATCACTACTGTGTGCTGTACGAATGCTCCATCAAATTAGCTACATTTCAAAGTATACTTTGTCGAGAAAACTGCCTTACAATTACAAGCCATACCTGTGTGGTTTGGATGATGGTGAGGTCATTCATCATGGAGTAGCCAGCTCCCATGCGAGCTCGCAACCCTGGAACAGACACCTCAGTTTAACTGGCAGCTCTTGCTGTGCAGAGGTTTACTAATTAATGTAACAATAACATATCCAATGTTTCAAACTCTTTGGTACGGGGATTGGGGTTAAGCCGTTAAGGTCACTGGAAGGTTTCAACCAGAGATCAACAGGTATGTACAGGATAGTGAAATATCACTTTTAAGCAGTATAACACTTGAAGACTTGAAGACAATATGCAGAGGGCTAATCAACCTACTGGTGCAGAATAGGGAAGTATCTAATAAAATTATTCATCAACATTGTCAGCAGGGTTGTAAACTGACGCTTACCCCCGGGTAGTTATTTATAATTATTCATAACATGTTGAAACTTCTCCATAATTTCAAAATTGAAACTGTGGGATAAGACATCAATCCAAGAGTTAAATTGTGTTAGTATTAAGGAAGTAAAACAATTGTCCTAACTTTTTATTAAGTGAGCAGAAGTTTCCAAACATCACCATATGTCACCAGAATTGTCACCAACTATTGATGTTGCACAAGATGTGACAACACCAAATATTACATGGAACAAATTGAATAGTACTGTAGACTCTGTAGTAGAGAATGTCAATGTTGTGTTGAGCACTTGGTAGTTTGGTACATGATTGAGAAAAGGCTTCATTAGTTCACAGACCTGCCGTGCCAAATTCCATTCTTTTCATGAGTCGTTTTCTGAGTTCTGCGTAGTTTCTGTCATGGTCCAGTTTCACTATCTCAGACCTTGTAGTCTCATTCTGCAAGAAAACATATTTTGTGACATAGTTGATGCAGAGACATTAACACTTGCACTTAGCATCAACAAAGACCCTGACAATGACCTCTCCAGTGAATGTACAGAGAGGTAAATCAGGCAATAATGTGCTGAAAACATTTCAGTTCAGGTCTAGTTGAATAAGTCCTTTAAAAGGAAAACAATTACGGCAATTGTGCAGTTTTGTTCATCTGTAGAGTGCAGTGGCTCAGGAGTAGAGCTTCGGACTCTCGACTAAGAGGACCCGGGTTCAAATCCTGTGCTGCAGTGTTAAAACCTTGGGCAAGTTTTTTTTACTCTACATTGCTCCAGTTCACTCAGCTGTATAAATGAGTACGTGACTATTTAGACAAGTGGTGGATATGTATACTAGTTAGCAGTCTTTGCGCATTAATTGCAGCATATGGCTGGATGCTTCCCAAAGAATTTGAGATGGTGTCTGATTGAACAGGTCTGCCAGGGAAGCTTTGAGCAATCCTGAGGATTGGAATGTGTGCTATATATAAGAACTTACTTTTTATAAGTACATCTATTTAACAATACAAAATCATTTGAAATGATAAAATATATTATCAGACGAGTATGTCACTTCTCACTGTATAAGTAGTTTTAAGTACAGTTTGAAAGGTCTATGCAGTGTAGTAATCAGTAGAACTTGCAACATAACTTGCACCATATACCCAGTTATCAACATGTATGGTAAATGGTATGACTGTAATAGTTGCACATGCATGGAATGATTATGAAGGAATACGAGAATGTTGTACATACATATGAGTCCACAAGTTTGTTTACATGTCAACAGAACCTGTGAACCCCAGATGTCATAAGTGTTATATCTGTATCATAGCACAGCATACATTTTATTGATATGACTCCAGTACATTTTGTTAGGATCCTCCACTCTGAGATAGCATTTCAAGTTAAATTTACTTTTTATTCACAAAATAATGTCCTACTGCAATGCTGCTAATCAAATCATTGCAGGTACTATATACTTTAGATTTAAGTATCAAAATAAAGTTTAATGTAATTATTATAACAACATGCATAGCAACTATATATAGTAATTAAACATTCTTTCTTACCTGCTCTGCAAATACCACAAGTCTCCCTAATTCACAGAGAAGTGACATCAATTTAATTCGCAGAACAGTGACACCACTGCTCTGTGAATAATCTCATCCTTAAAATAAGGACAAGGTTAAAATAATAATATACAAAAGTTACCATACCTACAGCAAAATGCATGGCGTTTAAAGATGCCTGCATAAACATACATGTACTGTTTTTAATATGGTTTTGTATGCATGTATGCATGCTGGCATCTATATAGGCTATATCCTATACAGGCTATATGCAGCTTGACAACTCGTGCATGATAATCAATAGGCTGTAATCAATATGTGTCAATGTCAATGACATGTACATATAATGACCCCTGTTTGTGATATATACAACAGTGTTGATGCTATAATCTGATGAGAAACGTCAAGGCAACATATGTTAAAATATGTACATTAACGTCTTAGCATCACCCGCGTTTTAAGTACTTTCGCAAGTTTCGGTATTAATTAGTGATAGCGTGTGGGTACCTTTCATCGACAGGGTCCCTAATGATCGACCGTTTCATAAATGCAATAAATGGATGCGCCCATGACATCAGTTTGCGTGTTTGTGTACACACATATACAATTACGTTAGTACAGTAACAGTCAACACCAAAAATAACACGCAAACTGATGTCATGGGCGCATCCATTTATTGCATTTTTGAAACGGTCGATCATTAGCCTTAGGGACCCTGTCGAAGAAAGGTACCCACACGCTATGCCTATGGAAATTAGATGATGTACAATGAGTATTAATGTCTTTCCTCGGATGTGCTCCTGTCAAAATAATGGGCCAACCCTCTACTTTGACAGTCACAGAGAACTATAAATAACTAAAATATCACTGCTATATAGTACATTAGGAAATGTAAGGTCGTGACGACGATAATCATAACGGAGCCGGAGACCTAATCATAATGCAACAACAAACCTTATCCCATTCGAGCCATTCCTGCACCTTCCCTTTAACGCCGCTGTCATCAACTTCTCCCATCTTTACTCTCTGGTTTGGATGAAACAGGCTTCTGTTTCCCTCAGCCTTCAGGTAAACAAACGCAAGACTTCTCTATTACCCAAATGCAAACAAAACCTACTGCATCCAGGTATTTGGTCTAGCGTGTTTTTGATATTTAACTTTGAACTATAGCCTCCGTAAACACGGCATTCGTCTAGTATCAAGCCATTGAACCATCGTCCTTGAACCATTCGGTACTAGGCCCCTGCATCCCGGGAAAGAGTTCGTTGAAAGAAATCGTCACTTTAGCAAACTTATAAATGTACTGTATTTTTCATGTTATTTCTTGAAATATATTATCACACGATACTCAAGTTAAAATAAATAACGCGTCCAATAAGACAGATAATAAATACGGTAAATCCGTGTCGGGGATATTTACAACAGCGTAGCAATACAAAATTCCTGTTACGTTCAGACCACTTTATGATAGCAATCTTTGTTTACGGTACCAAAACACGTGCATGCTACACAAATGAGGTCAGATTACATTTGCACTTCCTCGTTGTGTGCTTTTTGTATCCAAACCGGGAATTGTCATTAAATAATGACTGAATAAAAACTGGTATGACATAAACCATCTATTTTTATATTACATTATATAATAGAAAATCATCAGGGGAAACGTGGAAAACGGAACGACTCCGAAAACGGAAAGCGTCTTTGCGCTAACTTGATTCCACCATTTTAGCATTTATAGTACGTCGCATCATCGCGCTGTCAGAAGATCGATCGTCACAGTTTCGGGGAGTTCTGCAAACGGTCTTGTGAAGCATGCCAATAACACCATCACGTTTTAATATTAAATAAATGAACTAATAACTTAATTATATTGTATGTCAAAATAATATGGCGAGAGCATTGACAGAGAGCTATAAATAACTAGCGAACGCGTGTCGTAAACACGAGACACGTGCGCAATAGGGCGTATGCGCTGTACGACATCATCAATTGTCGAAAGTGGGGCGTTTCCGGAAAACGCGTAGGCCGATTGTGAGTGACAGCCGACGGATTTTGTTGTAACTTTCGTCGGTAAACACCGTCCAATAAGGTCACCAGTTATGCAGGTCGGCAACACACGGGTAACGATGGATCCTATATGTTCCGTTGGAGAGGTGCGAGTGGCCGATGATGCCGACTTTGCGAAGATAAAGTTGCTGTGCCAGTGCCACGAAGGCTGGAAACAAGAGTTCAACAAAAGTGGAACGACAGTTTGGACGCGAGCGAACGAAGTGTCTGATTTCAATATGATCAAGGTAATTTTGTTTAGCAATAGATATTGTCCACAAAGATAGGGGCATCTACAATATCTATCAGTAAGGGATTCACCAGATAGGTGAATAATAGTAATTCGTCTTTATAGTTAGTGCTGTAACATTCCAGCTGTCAACATCCTCTTGGCTCTTCCAATAAAATTATAAATCCACTATAGCATACTGTAACTATTAATAGTATTATAGAAACTGGGACCACGACACCGGTATAGACTATAGTAACTATACCATTGTCGTGGTCCCAGATTCGGCCGGGCCCAGAATCGGCACGAATCTGCTGAATGTGGGACTGCAACAGTACAGGGCCAAGATTCTCCGTTGTTACTAACATCGTTTCCGTTAGTAATACATCAACAGGGCTATATGCAAGACCAAATTATTGCCAGTCACACATATTTTGGTAGACACATGGATGTTAACTGTTAAGCCAGTTTACAAACTATAAATGTGTCTGATGACCCTAAAATGGACTACAAATACACATGTGACACATTTACACTCACTTTTTTGCTCCTTCATTTTTTTACCCATACTTCTACCCATCCACAATGGTATTTACCCCGTTCAAATGATGGGTGGATGGGTCTCTGCATAAAGCTATGTACATCAAGTATTCCAGTATGATTGCTGTTCGCGTTTTAAATACAACTGCATGCGCGGTAAGCTTTTTGAGGAAACTCGGTCCAGGTGTATGTCACCTATGCTGATGTATGTCACCTATGCTGATGTATGTCACCTATATGCTATAACAGAGCAGATAAAACCGGGACTGTGCTTGCGCACGTATGTGAGCCCAGCAAACAAGGAACCATTTCTTAACCAGTTGGCACATGTCATACTGGTTCATAATTGGTACTGCTCCACCAGTACGTGTTTTCATGTGTATTCACACGAATATACGTGTTCTGCCTGTTGTGACGAGTTTTGAATGAGTTTGACACAAGTCGTACTGGGTCAGAACTGGTACGGTTTCACTGACCTGTCATCACGTAAAAATTTCGTGATTTCACGGTAAACATGTGTTGTCACACCAAATTTATTCATAGAATCTGGTGAATTCACGTACGGAAACAATGCATGTGGCTGAAATCACCCAAAATGTTATCACATGACCAGAGGCTGATCACACTCCTCATGGATGATATGTCGTTAACAGAGTAATTTGTCAAAAGGGTGTGCCAGGGTTAGTGAAGAGTGGTACTGACTACTGACCTAATGATCCACAGTGACATGTGGGGATGACTGTCCAGTCTCAAGGCATTGTCCTGTTGAGTGGACACCTCACAGTGTTGTCACTGCTGGATTCTTCAATGACGTCTTAAAGTTACTGCAATTGAGATTGTACATTCTAATGGGTATTTACACTAACAGATATGTCATAATATAATCTAAAAATGTGAGTTTTTAAATCTGACATATTTTACGATTTTATGTGGGTTCATTTATTGTGAGTTTCAACATATCCATCCTGTTGGACTTTGAAAGCAGGAGGAGGTTCTTGGAAAAGTCTGGGCAATTTTATCAAATTTGTTGTACATGTATCCCAATTTCACTATTCCTGCTTGGATTAACAAGTACTACATTTACTGGTATTATTCAAACCAATTATTATCCCTACTGAAGTTAGATGCATTCACAAATGTCATCTCAGAAATCGTGTAATTCAACAAAAGTGTTGTCAAATGTCACTTGGTAACTTATGTAATTGCCTTTAAATCTATTAATTTGTTTCATGTAAGTAGCAACAACAAAAGTAAAAAATATGCAAATCTTATAATTAGAATTCGTGTAATTCAACAAAAGTGTTGTCAAATGTCACTTGGTAACTTATGTAATTGCCTTTAAATCTATTAATTTGTTTCATGTAAGTAGCAACAACAAAAGTAAAAAATATGCAAATCTTATAATTGTTATTTTGGGTTCAAGTCCCATAATACTATATTTGTTTCATAGACTTTAGATTAAAACACATCTGTTTTCTTTTAAGCTGTAATTATGAATTGTGATTACAATAATGGGTAACTTTATCATAATCATGTCAATGAGTGTCACGCAGGTAGTCATGAGTTTGACAGGAACGTGTCAGGTAAAGTGGTGACGTGAATTATCCGGTCCAAATTAAATGCTCAATTACCACACTATATTGCAACGTTGTAATATATTACAATTACACTGTCATTGTGATTGCCAGGGTAATACACATTAGAGAATATTTCTCCCAACTCTGATGCATGATGGTGAATTCCTGATGAGATTATAAAAAGACTCAACTCATCACCACCTTCACTCCTCCCCTTTCCCATCTTCCCCTCAAAAGGTCCTTTCCCCAGTCTTTCCCACTCCTCTTCCCATCTCCCAAGTACTTCCCAACTTTCTCCCCACCCCCAGTCCTCCCATATCTCTCCCCCTCTAATCCTTCCCTCACCCCCGTATCCACAGTTCCCCCAGTCCTACCCTATCTCCCACTCCTCCCCCTCCCCTTCCCCCTCCCCTTCCTCATCTCGTCAGTCCCTTCTACCCCCTGTTTCTACCTCATCTAGTCCACCTCGCCTCCTTTCTCATTCTCCAGTCTCTATCTTCTCCAAGCCTTCCATTCTCTTTTCTCACTTTTCTTCCTCTCCCTCTCCATGCCTCAACATTGCCTTTCCATCCTTCCCCATCACCCACCCTTCTACTCTCCCCCTCCCCTGCCTTCCATTCCCCATCCACATAGATTCATCCAAAATCCTCTTTTCCCCAAGTACCCTTTTTGTACTTAGGACTAGTCAAAGGTGATAAGTACTGTGGCTGATTAGAAAGTGTACTTGTACTTAGTGGATGCTATTGACATCAGCCAACTATCTCATGTCCTCAGTAATCTATATACAGCACTAACAACATGATAAGCATTACTCAAATTACATTTGACTAACACATATTTGACATTGTCTCAAGAACAGTGACACTTCGGTGACTTCGGTATTGGTAAACGTAAATAGGTGAGGACATTATCTCAGTGTCCAATCCTGAAGACTCCTCAAAGAACTTTCAAGACAGTGTTGAACTGTTCCCTGCAGACATGTTCTATTAAACACCATATATATCAACATCTCATCTATAAAGAACAGCCAGCCCTGTATGTGCCACCAACAGTCAGCCATGTATGTGCCACCAACAGTCAGCCCTGTATGTGCCACCAACAGTCAGCCGTGTATGTGCCACCAACAGTCAGCCGTGTATGTGCCACCAACAGTCAGCCGTGTATGTGCCACCAACAGTCAGCCATGTATGTGCCACCAACAGGAAGCCATGTATGTGCCACCAACAGGAAGCTATGTATGTGTCACCTACAGTCAGCCGTGTATGTGCCACCAACAGGAAGCTATGTATGTGTCACCTACAGTCAGCCATGTATGTGTCACCTATAGTCAGCCATGTATGTGTCACCTACAGTCAGCCATGTATGTGTCACCTACAGTCAGCCATGTATGTGTCACCTACAGTCAGCCATGTATGTGCCACCTACAGTCAGCCATGTATGTGTCACCAACAGTCAGCCATGTATGTGTCACCTACAGTCAGCCATGTATGTGTCACCTACAGTCAGCCATGTATGTGTCACCTACAGTCAGCCGTGTATGTGCCACCAACAGGAAGCCATGTATGTGTCACCTACAGTCAGTCATGTATGTGTCACCTACAGTCAGCCATGTATGTGTCACCAACAGTCAGCCATGTATGTGTCACCTACAGTCAGCCATGTATGTGTCACCTACAGTCAGCCGTGTATGTGCCACCAACAGTCAGCTGTGTATGTGCCACCAACAGCCAGCCATGTATGTGCCACCAACAGTCAGCCATGTATGTGCCACCAACAGTCAGCCATGTATGTGCCACCAACAGTCAGCCATGTATGTGCCACCAACAGTCAGCCGTGTATGTGCCACCAACAGTCAGCCGTGTATGTGCCACCAACAGTCAGCCGTGTATGTGCCACCAACAGCCAGCCGTGTATGTGCCACCAACAGCCAGCCGTGTATGTGCCACCAACAGTCAGCCATGTATGTGCCACCAACAGTCAGCCGTGTATGTGCCACCAACAGTCAGCCATGTATGTGCCACCAACAGTCAGTACTGCAGAACCTATGAACACAATCACTGACCATGAACATGAGCCCTGTGTGTGAGTGTGATGTGATGTGGTTATTAGAAAGCAGCACACGAGATGCAGTAAAGATCTTCACAGATGATTTCACCCACTGCAGTGATGTAAACACAGCCCTGTCCGGACGCCACCAAGAAGTGAAGTCCACATCACCTGGGCCTGCACGCTTGACCACAGCCCTGTCACCCTTGGGCCTCTCACACCATAACTTGGTCAGTCTGTTGTGCAAAGCAAACCACCTGTAACAAGGACAATACGCCAATGGACTAATGAAGCGAGGAACGCCCTGAAGGGTTGTTTTGATTGCACTGACTGGTCTGTGTTCACAGACACTACAAGTGATGTCAATGACCAGTCAGTATTCACAGACACTACAAGTGACGTCAATGACCAGTCAGTATTCACAGACACTACAAGTGACGTCAATGACCAGTCAGTGTTCACAGACACTACAAGTGACGTCAATGACCAGTCAGTGTTCACAGACACTACAAGTGACGTCAATGACCAGTCAGTGTTCACAGACACTACAAGTGATGTCAATGACCAGTCAGTGTTCACAGACACTACAAGTGACGTCAATGACCAGTCAGTATTCACAGACACTACAAGTGACGTCAATGACCAGTCAGTGTTCACAGACACTACAAGTGACGTCAATGACCAGTCAGTATTCACAGACACTACAAGTGACGTCAATGACCAGTCAGTGTTCACAGACACTACAAGTGATGTCAATGACCAGTCAGTGTTCACAGACACTACAAGTGATGTCAATGACCAGTCAGTATTCACAGACACTACAAGTGATGTCAATGACCAGTCAGTATTCACAGACACTACGAGTGACGTCAGTGACCAGACCTAAGGACTATGCCATTGTTATCATGCTATAATTTTATTATAAGAACTTACAATTACACATTTACCTTACATAAGAGGTCTAATGAGAGCTGAGCTGGTGCAGCACATGAAGGGTTTGCAATATGCTGCTCAGTTTTATTAGTTATTTACTATCAGTTATGTGGGAGGCATCTGTTGCCACATCACAGCACGACACCATGTGACAGCATTTGTTACTCTCAAATTACCTGCTAATCTATAACAACAAATTAAACCTAAAGACAAATGGAAGGATTGTATCATGTGTGTGTTTTGGACACAAACCCGATTCCTCCTAAACTATTACCATGGTACAATTGGTAACAGTCTGACAGTTCTGACCTGAACAATCCAGTTGTTGCCGGAAGTGAGATGTCAATGGCAGGTTTAACCCAAAACCACAAAGTGTTTTAGTTGTTCAGTACTGTAATCATACAGATCTCACTGAAAACAAATTTTATATGAACTCAAATGATCATTGGTTGCACAAGGTGGTAGTAGGTGGACTGTTGGGAGCAATCATTGGTTCTACAAGGTGGTAGTAGGTGGACTGTTGGGAGCAATCATTGGTTGCACAAGGTGGTAGTAGGTGGACTGTTGGGAGCAATCATTGGTTGTACAAGGTGGTAGTAGGTGGACTGTTGGGAGCAATCATTGGTTGTACAAGGTGGTAGTAGGTGGACTGTTGGGAGCAATCATTGGTTCTACAAGGTGGTAGTAGGTGGACTGTTGGGAGCAATCATTGGTTGCACAAGGTGGTAGTAGGTGGACTGTTGGGAGCAATCATTGGTTGTACAAGGTGGTAGTAGGTGGACTGTTGGGAGCAATCATTGGTTGCACAAGGTGGTAGTAGGTGGACTGTTGGGAGCAATCATTGGTTCTACAAGGTGGTAGTAGGTGGACTGTTGGGAGCAATCATTGGTTGTACAAGGTGGTAGTAGGTGGACTGTTGGGAGCAATCATTGGTTCTACAAGGTGGTAGTAGGTGGACTGTTGGGAGCAATCATTGGTTCTACAAGGTGGTAGTAGGTGGACTGTTGGGAGCAAGAATCAACAACATTTCACAATCTGAGCAGCATGCTGATATTTTCCTAAGTGGCATAGTTGTTTTATGAAATGTGTGAGCTACATGAAGGCTTTCCCTGTAGGAGTAGATCCTGGTAGTTGCCCTGGGGACACTCGGGAAGCCCTGTCACATCCACCTGAGAGCTGTGTGACAGGAGCTGTGTTGAGCTGTGTCATGTTGTGAGGACTGATGACACACCTGCTGCCACGGGTGACATTCTTCATCATAGATATTGACAAACTGACAACAATTGTAATCACCTCCATTGTGTACATGCTCACTGCTGGCTGCTATCACTCGTCTCAGGTACTCAGGGACAGTCCACTAGATCTAGACATTTGTCACTCAACCGGATACGTCCTGAAGTCAGAGCACTGAGTAGGGACACTGCTACTGTTGCTGCTACTGCTACTGCTACAGCTAGTGATAGTTCTACTGCTAGTGCTAGTGCTACAGCTAGTGCTAGTGCTAATGTCAGTGCTAGTGTTAATGCTAATACTGGTGCAGGATATTTATATTTAAACAAAAACATCCATTGACTTACAAAGCATTCTGTTTAATATTGATTGGTTATTATTTATAATTATTGAATATTATATATGTTACAGTATTACCATTTCTGTCTCTGAAAAATTACTTTTCTAGAAACCTGCTGTGTTCTACAGCAACAAACGGTAAACAACTGCACTACCAGTACACATAATATGTAATTGTTCTGTAAGTTATGAAAACAATCATTGTCCATGTGATGCACTGAAGCATTGATATCAATTATGAATGCGGCTCTTGCATAGAATTAGTGTAGTTGGCTGGTGGCAACTGGCTGCAGATTTGTTTTTAAATATATTGATTTTGCATCATTGTATTTGATTTTATTGAGAAACCCACCTTTGTTTGAGTTGTGTTCGAGGCTGGTGTCTTTGGCCAAACCAGTAGATACAACTCTCTGTATGTTAGACATTTCACCTGCAGCAACGTGCAGATTTTAGGGTAAATTAATTAAGTATTATTAGTAGATTGATCCATCAGTAATACTTTATTAAACATAATAAAACATGTTATTACTAAAAGACTAGAATACAGTACGTCTAATTGACCGGCTCATGTCTGATCCTTCTGGTATTTTGTACATACATTTCGTACTTATTAGACCAACTATCTTGACATTTCTAATACAAATATTTGATTTGATAATTTTTGTAACAGTGCACCTAGCATTTGTGGTTGAATTAACATGATGCTTTTGAACCTTTTTATTGAAAAATACGAGTCAAATTTTATTAAACATTGAACTGGCAGAACTAAAAAAAGTTAATGTTAGCAGCAGTGCAGTGATAAATCATAACAGGTTTTCATAAAATTTGTGGTGAATTATCTTGTTCTTATGGTTAGCATATCTCTCCCTATGTTTGGCCTATCACTGAAGATGTTGGACATATTTATGATGCTGGAATATTGTTCAGCTTAGCCTGTTCAGAGTTGTCAACTACAGGTTACACATTTACCCCCGCATGGGATCTTTTACTCCCCTGGGGCCGTTGTCCGAAGGAAGGAACCAGTGACCTCTGACCTCTGCAGTATTTATTCCAAATAACACAGAAAATGTAAGGGAACAAAATTTCCCATATTTTGAAATGGCTGTTGATGCGAGGATTTGAAACGTGGTTTCTTCGATTGACAGTCAGACACTCTGAACTCTCTGCCATGGCAATGCCATGACCTGTTTATTATAATCACCACCATGCTTAATTATAATATAAATCAGCCTCTGCATCCACAAGAAGGCATGTAATTTGCCCAGGAAGGGAAGAATTAGTCACATAGACACATCTAATTTACCAATTTGGACATAGTTTTGTTAATTCACCAGTGTTATTTTTATTACGCATGGTTTGGGATTCACATCACAAAGGCACACCTCAGAGTGGCAACTGTTTCGTCATCTCCCTAGATGTGTGCACCTCTATAGAACAGACATTTTTGTGAAAACTTAAAGTTTGCTTCCTCGAATATTCACATTAATACCATGTGGAAAAGATCTTAATATGTACTGATTTCAGTGTCACCGGATGATTTGGTTATTCGGTTAGTGTGGCCTGGTAATGTTGTTTAGCAGTTGCTAATCCTGTACAGGGAGACAATGTGATTATAGAATCAGCCAGAGGCACCGTGGCACAGTGGGTGAGGTGTCCCAGGTGAGGTCACCTTGTGTAGTTAATGTGGACTCTACATCACTCAGATTAATGAGTTACAGACCCACACAGCAGAACTGTTAACTGGGGGAGGAAGGGAAAACAGCAGGGACACACACACATGCAGACAAGCACACTGGGACTTGGTGGGCGGGCGGGCGGGCGGGCGGGCGGGCGGGCGGGTGGGTGGATGCAGGTCACTGTGTGGGACAGTGCATACATGTACATCCAAGTCACCCATTCATGCATAACTTAAGCAATGCACACACACACACACACACACACACACACACACACACACACACTTGTGTGCGATTTCTCTCTCTCTCTCTCAATCCCTTTTTTTCATTTATGCTAAATAAATAAATTATATAAAATAGTATATTGCAAAGCTTGAGGAAAGCCATACATGCTATAACACACACACACATGCATGACATCATCCTTATAATTTTAATGGCCTTAGTTAGCCTTGCAAATTCCATAACTCTCTTAACATACTGAGGTGGGTGTTAATTAATTATTGACTATTACTCCAGTAGCAAACATAAAGTATTTATTGCATGTGTTACACAACCTGCCACTCGTAATGTTATATATATATATATATATATATATATATATATATATATATATATATATATATATATATATATATATATAGCTATGTAAATTACAGCTCAATATCAGTGTCTTGGGTAGACTAGCCAATTCTGCTTATCAAAAGATGCAACTTTGACATTTCTAGAAGTCGAGAGGTTATTAATTTTATCAAAAGAATCATCTGGTGACATTTCTGAAAGTCAAGAGATTATTTTATAAAACAAAACTCCTTTCATGACATTTCTAAAAGTCAACAGATAATTCTCTTGCTAGTTAAGTATACATTTGATCACACTTCTAGTTGGGCCTGTACTGCAGGTTACTGCTCATTCTATCAATATCGTGATTTGGGGGCTGTCGGTATGTAAATTGAATGTCGTATATAGCAACTCCCCGATGTTAAGGTTTGAAGTTAACTGTGTTTGAAGTTAACTTACCCTAAGCAACCAGGGCATTGGGTGTTTATCCCCAGAGTTGCTGGATTTTTTTATATCCCCAACGCCCTAATGTCATCCAATTCCCAACAAGTTTTCATCCTAAAACCGAGCTAAATGTTGGCAAACGTGCTTTCTCTGTAGCTGCAACCAAAATGAGGAATTAACTTTATGTCACAGTAGAATTGTTTGAATCTATTCTATAGTCACCTTTTAAAATAAAGTTCTCAAGATATGTTTCTTTCAAATTGCATATGCAGCTTTGGCAGTTCCTGGCTGCAGGATGGACCCAGCCTCCAGCATCACTCCAGCCTGCCCCCAGTTGGTGGTCACGCTTAATGACTTTGTATGTCTTCCTCTGAGGTTGGATTCTCAACGAGATAATAATATCATAGAACACTTTATGTCAGCACCACGAGTCTGGGTTGTCCCTTCATGAGTCTGGACATGGATAATAGCAATAGGACACTGCGAGACAGCATAAAAACTATATAAAATATTCCATGTATAAATTACTGTAAGTACCTGGTATATATATTTACAGATTGATATATATCATTTTAAAAAATTACTAGAAAAATGAAATAAAAAAATACTAACAGCTACACTACAATAATATTAATAAAATAAATAATAATATTAGTAATGTATGGAAAAAATGAATGAAAATAAAATACCCATTGTGTAAAACTCCTTAGGTAGAAAATAACAATGTCTTCAGTTGTTTCTTAAATCACAGGAGATCGCTGTTTTTGTTGTTGTTCTTAGGACATTTGTTCCACAGGTGTTGTACAGGTTTTACTAATATTATTAGTGAAATATATTTGGCAGATGTGTTCTTTTTCTGACAGTGGTGCATGTGGCCAGGCCGGGCCCTGTGCGTGTGGGCACTGTGGCTGTATCTGTTCTAAACAAACCAAACCAATAGTACTGAAAAAGAAATCTTTTATTATGAAACTTTAGCTTAACGTAATAATTTTAAATAGAATTGTTTAATTTTAAATGATAATGATAAATTATATTATTATATAATAGCTTAACATAATAATTTTAGAATATAAGTTTTTCATTATTTTGAAGGATATCTTAGAGATATTATTTATTTATTAGATCAAAACATATGTGTGTATATATATATATATATATATATATATATATATATATATATATATATATATATGTATATATAGTATGTGTATATATATATATTATATATAT